>JAWDGP010006684.1:2095000-2192500 GCA_033675545.1 Elysia crispata
TCGGTAATTTTACTGAGACGACTATTTGGTCAGGTGTAATAACTTCCGTTCATAAGAAACTCAAGAGAATAAACGTCCTTATACTGCGAGTGTCGATAAGGTTTTCCAAAAACGATCTGATCAGGTCTAGTGATAAATTCAGAATGGCTAAATTTAGCTTAGCTTTAATTAAAGTTGGTCAATCTTCAACTATCATACAAACAGATTCTGACAACTATAAAATTACGATGTATAAAAATAAATCCTGAGTGGAGATTTCGGCAAAAACAGCAAATAATCATTGAGAAAGATCCACCCATCTCAAGCGAAATTGGAGAGGATTGGGAGATAAGACTGGAACTATCATCAATGACTAAGACAATCATCACATTGAGGGCTTCGATACTCATTTTAACAACTAAGGTGATGTGCTTTTCCGCATTTGCATTTCAATTCAAATGGTTTCTTCTTATGAAAAATCCTTAAGAAAGTCCCAGTTTTCCTTCATTAAAAAAAGAAAAGTATAAGTTTATCCGCCTTGCCTTTGTATGAGAATCTATTCTGTGAATGACAAAAAAGAATAATTTCCAGATGATAAGCATCCGTATCTCATTAAGCCTAATTTCCAGACTGGAGTTCTCGTTATACCACTACTTAGAGTATTCGCCAAAGTTTCGCTTTTTGTCTTGCTTGAGACAAGTGAACTTTTTTTTAATAATCATAATTTTAAGTATTTAGTCTCGATTTTCATCAATTATGTATATTTGAGAGAATGTGTTTTCTCCTCAGAAATTCCATGCTGTGGATTAAAAACTGTACTTCACGCCTATCCAGCTTTTATAAAATAGTTCAATAAAGGAGAGAGAAAAAGAGCTATGAGCACACATTTCTCTGCATGAATTTAGGCCGAAAAATAGCACAACAAAAGTTAGCGAATTGGGGTAGAGACTCTTACAATGGTTTTAAACTTTAAAATGGAAGTTTTACTGTAGTATATTTAAATTTAAAATAGAAGTTTCACTGTAGCATATTCTAACTTTAAAACAGAAGTTTCATTGTAGAATATTCTAACTTTAAAATAGAAGTTTCACTGTAGAATATTCTAACTTTAAAATGGAAGTTTCACTGTAGAATATTCTAACTTTAAAATGGAAGTTTCACTGTAGAATATTCTAACTTTAAAATGAAAGCTTCACTGCAGAATATTCTAACTTTAAAATAGAAGTTTAAATGTAGAATATTCTGTCGTCAGTCAGAACCCAGAGATGATTAATGTTTTTTGCGATGATTCATACAATTATTCTGTTTGTCAAAATTGCTTTTGCGCTCATCAAGGCATTGCTGAGTCATTTGGCTACCCCTCTGTTTTTTATGCTATGAATGAGTAATCAGACGTTGTTTCTTTTTTTAAATATGGTGGTTGAAAGCTATGTCAAAACCCACGATGAAGGCTTTAAAGATAAAAAATCCTCAAATTCCAAAAATATTTTAAAAATAGTAAACGGTGAGAAAAGATTAGACACAACGCTAAAAAAGCTTTGGGAGTGAACAATAACAAAAAACTCAAAGCATCCTCTTCTTGTCCTTTGAAATTTTCAAGATATGCGACTGTTTTCAAATATTTACTAAATAGGAATTTGGATGTATTCTAAACAGTGATGCATAAGATTATAAGATAAGATTAACTATATTCGTCCCTTTTGAGAAAATTCAAATTTGACATGCCCATTAATATATCAGAAACAAAAATACAATATACATGCAATAAAAATGCAGGTGTATATATATATATATATATATATATATATATATATATATATATATATATATATATAATTGCTTTTGCGCTCATCAAGGCATTGCTGTGTCATTTGACTACCCCTCTGTTTTTTATGCTATGAATGAGTAATCAGACGTTGTTTTTTTTTTTAAATATGATGGTTGAAAGCTATGTCAAAACCCACGATGAAGGCTTTAAAGATAAAAAAAAAATCCACAAATTCCAAAAATATTAAATATATATATATATATGCTTGTTGCATTCGTGTTTCTATATTGAGCTAATATATTATAGAGAGTGAGTGTAGCGATACGGAGAGCATTTAGGGGTTAAAAAACGTCATATAGAATTATCTAAAATTGTTTACCCCATAGAGATTGTAATGAATAAATGAATAGAGTGTGCAATGATGGTATTGATATTTTTCAAAATCATATCCTAAAGTTTAAAGAGCATAATGAATTTAACGTATAATGTTTTACATAAAATATGAAAGGGATATTGCACTTAGTTTTCTATAAGCCTAGTAGTAGTTTTTACACACGTTTTGTCCAGTCTTCACCTCTATAATTTATTACAAAATAGAGTGATTGATTTTGGCAGGAAGGAGTTTGAGTGGCTGTTACTGTATTTAGCGTTCTGTACTTACCGCCAAGCTCTACAGTCCTGTCTGCAATCACATTCTTATGTTGTGAATGCGTAGGATCTTTTATGATTTCTAACATTTTGTTTGTCATACGTCGTTGGAATAATGTGTCTCGGTCGTCCTGGTTTTTTTTACCTATTATCATCCCTGCTTTTCTTTCTGTTTTGTCCAGTCTATCCTGGTCTTTTTTATTTAATGTTACCTCCCTAACAGACGAGGGCAAAACTTAAAAGACTGCAGATAAATGAAGAGTAAAATATTTGAAGTAGATTAATGTTAAAAGACCTGAGTTTCTTTAAACAATAGATTATTTTTTAATTGTACTAACAATTACATCTAAGCTATTGATCTACGTAAGTTTATTATCTAGAATTGTCAAAGTATTTAAAAAATTCCACTCGTTCTACTTTTTTTCTTTGACTATTGTAACTTCAGGATTATTCTCTTGTCTACGGAAGCAATCACCATTTTTTTTAGTTTTACTTATACTTAAGACTAGGCGGTTTCGGTCACACCAATCAACGAAGACTTTATTTCTTATTTATATTTAACATCTTGATCATTTGTAATAAGTCCAGTTAGTACAGTGTCGACTGCATATTTGTCAATAAAACAGTCGTCATCTTCAGATCAGCAGTCTGATGTATATATAGAGAAAAGAAAAAGTGATAAGACTGTTCCTTGTGGGGCCCCAGAGTTTGTTTTGGTTGCATTAGATGTTAATGCGGGGCTTAATCTAACAAACTGTGGCCTAGAAATAAGATAATCCAGTACCCGATACATACATACATACATGTATACATAAAATACGTGCATTGATGCATTCATACATACATACAATCATACATATTTATAAACACACAATATTGTATACATAATATTGTATTGTGCAAGATAATTTAGAGAGTCTATACCATTGAGGAGAAATTACTTTAGCAAGGATAATTAGGGCTGCAAATTATGGCTGCTTGTATTCATCGAATCAGATATGCTGGTAGGGTGTGATAAATATTTTTACTTTGGTCAGACAAAGACAACCCGAAACTTACGCTCTTGTATGTATAAAAAATTTTGTGGACATCCATCACATAAAGAAAAGATGCTATCAAGAGTTGGGTTGTTCCAGAGCAATGCAGTATTTCTATTTAAATTATTGCAACGACGAAAATTATTTTATCTAGAAGAATTATGCTGCAGCGATATGCGGGGATCGCTATAATTGTTCTTCACTTTACATTAGAATGATTCTTTACCCTATTAAGTACCACCATTCCATCCACGTTGTTTTTTAATTGTTATAACAACCTGCATTAGATCAAACCCACGGGAGTGAAACAAATTGAATTACGTCTTTAACAGCCAGTTACTCGAAGTTGGCCTAATGTCCATGAAAAGCGCATCGTAGTTCATAGGTGCACCACATAAAGAGATGGTCGGGTGGCTTCAAACAATACTTTAGCAGTCCTCACATCCTCGAGCCCTCATCTAGATGGATGTAAAAGCTTTGCAAAATCTTTCTTCCAATAAGGGAGAGGGCGAGGGAGGGAGGGAGAGTGAGTGAGTGAGAGAGAGACAGAGAGAAAGAGAAGGGAAGGGAGAGTGAGAGGGAAGAATACGGGAAGAAACCATAGAGCAAATAAGATGGAATCAATTATTCGTTTTCAAATTACCTCATAAGGTTTATCTCTTGGTTAAAGATAAATCAAAATAATAGATTTGTGACAATGTTTGTGTTAATCTGTGTGAGCCCGTTTGTATATATTCAAACTTAAAAAAGCAAATGAAATAGATATTTCTTTTTAAAAGTTATCAAAATGAAACTCATTTTGCTTTTCCTTATCAAAATAATTAGGTACTCTTCGCTTATCTGATGAAATGCTACGGCGAACTTTAGAGACTTGAAAATAATGATATCTTCACAAACGATTCGGTAGCATTGTTTATTTATCGTTACAATTTTATTTCGTCATTATTCTCGGGTCACGAATAACAGGGTCTTAAGTCAGTAGGGAGAAAAACGCTATGGAAATCTGAAAACTAGTGGTTTTATTGGTTGCTATCTGAGTTAAGAGTTCTTAATTCATTCAATAAGCTTTGATTTTTACAGGCTGAACATTAAAATGCCCAGACTCGGTGACGTGGCTTCGCATCCTCAGTAGAGTCTTATTATGTGGTCTGGGCATCCACAGATGTCCCTGGAACGATCAAAGTCATGGGAAACCTGCTCAAACTTTGATCTGCCTGCTCTCGGACTCCTCAATAATGCGAGGGTTCCAGTGTGAATAGACAGTTTTCTTTGTGTCGATCTCTGTGCCTCACCCGTTAGCATCCCCAAGCCGAATCCAGACACGGAGAATAATTCCAGTGCTGCGCATACACAAAGTGCCCGAGACAAAGCGACAGACTGCCCGGCCCGTTGGGTTCCGAGATGCACTGCACAAACAATACACCTCTTCAAAAATCCGGGGGGCTAATTTTTCAATTCCCAAGGGGAAGACATTTTCACAGAGGTTCTGCGCGAAACATCGACAGCTCTTTCCCCACTTGCCCTATCCTCCAACGGTCTTTGATGTGTTGAAGAACAAAAACTTGCTGCAGCGAATCAAGGCCGTCCTCAGCCCGCTAGCTGCTGCTCCGATTAGCGAAATGATTTAATTTGAGACAGGCCATTCTTCTAGGCGAGTAATTTTTACTGCAGATGGCGTGCTGCCTCCCCGTCGCTTTCAAACTTCTGCCTTCGCCTCTCTCTCTCTCTCTCTCTCTCTCTCTCTCTCTCTCTCTCTCTCTCTCTCTCTCTGTGTCTCTCTCTCTGTCTCTCTCTTCACCTCTGGAATAATCTTTCTTCCTCTTCTTGTCTCCCCGACTTGTCCTACGTATCAGCTGACTTCCAGCCATCCTGCAAAAATATAGCACCAGGTCCTCCATTGATTTGCTGGCGCAGATAAAGGCCTGGCGCGACCTTTATTGTCCTCCCCTCAGGGGACACCTCCGCCTCCCGGCCTCAGTGTCGGGTTATCTTCAAGAGTTGCCTAACATGGCCTGGTTTTGCCCCGGTCTTGTCTCGCCCTGCTTGGATCTGGACTCACAATTACCACCGCTTTGATGTCTCTAGCGGCCCAGACCGGCGCCATGCCATCCTCTGCCTTAATTAATGGAATCTCAGAATTTGAGGGGTCATTAGAATGGCGGAGCAGCCTGTCGACATAAATCGCCATTTGCCTGGGCTGGATGGGTGAAGGGGATTAAGCATCCTCCTTTTCTACGACCTTCAACGCAAAGGGATATTTGTCAACAAATTACGTCATTTCAAAGAGGCGAAAGGAGGGGCTCTGAGAAAATAATTGTCTAGAGAAAGGATGAGCACACGGCTTTGCGGGAGGCTGGCGAGTAACTGAGTCATGATTGAACTAGCTGTCAACCGAGCTGCGATGCCAAACAGCGCTGGCACAAGGGTATCTTTGCCTAGCCACTAACTCAATATTAGCTAATGTCCTTCGGTCCGAGGTTGTAGGGTACCCGTGCGGCTTAAATTGGTTGCCCATTGCAACCTGTCAGGAACCTTAATGTTTCCTGATAATGGAAGTTTTTACCGTGGTAGTTTGAATTAATGGTGAAACATCTCCGTTAAAGAGGTGGAATTTTTAAATCCTGACCAATGCGGCCTCCTTATATTTAAGTAAACATACTCGTTTTCTTTATCTACTCCAAACTGGGTGCAAATTGCGTTATTTAAAGTGCATTTCAACGCTTTGGTTAAAAAAAGGAGTTTGTGCTGTGAGTTCCATTTGAGATCAGATTTAAAAAATGGCTACATTTTGGTGAGATAATAACAAAGAAATTTTTTTAAAAGTGTAAAAGCTTGTTGAATCTGTAAAGGAATCAGAATATTAAAAAAAGCCCAATCAGATTTAAAAAAGTCTCGAATTTTGATTTGGAACACCTTAATTGTACATAGCGACAGATATTCTAACATTTATAATAAAAATTTTATAAATACTCGCAGTTGGAAGTAAGGTCAATTTTTTGTTGAGAAAAAAGTCTCGAAAAAAAATAAACTCAAAAAATCTTTCTAGCTTGATAATACAGAACGATTTACTAACGTATATTATAATATATCATTGAGTGTGCATTGAAAAATCAACAAAAATGATGTGAAAAAAATAAAGTAGTCTAGGAAAGCGACCAAAAGGGGGAGAGAAAGAGAGAGAGAGTGAGTGAGAGAGAGAGAGAGAGAGAGAGAGAGAGAGAGAGAGAGAGAGAGAGAGAGAGGTCAAGATACATAACGGAGAGGGTTTAAAAAAAAAAATGAGAGAGTGGGAGTGTGAATGTGCATATATGCGTATGTGTAAGAGAAAGAGAACGCAAAAAAAGCGTCCTTTGTTCTTTTCGGAATGAAGACTCCTTGTAAAATAATACATTATGAGCGAATACACGAACGGTGTGAAATTGAAGTTTGTAAAGTTTCCTATCTGAACCGCGCACTCTTGTTTTGAATAGAGCATGATCAATGACGGAGCCCACCAGCTCGACAAGCCATTTAGAAATCTTTACAGTCCCCAGACCACTTCACATCCCCAACACAAAGGTCCAAAAATCGAACCAAGCCGTTCCAAAACACTGGTTTAAAGCATGCTGATCACTGGTTCTTTTAATTAATTTTGTCGGTGTATTTTCCTGTCTCCAGCCTTCCAATGCCTTTGTCTCGATGCTTTCCCCACCTGGCACCTACTTGTGCTCCCCCCTGATGTATACATAGCTAATATCACTGCTCACCCAGAGGTTTAACCGCAGGACTGAGTGCCAATAGACTATTCCTCAAGCTGATTGTGAAACAGATCTTTCTTTTCAAGAAATATATAACAGTCATTTAGGAAATAAAGCCAATTCTATTGTAAATCATATTGAGGGTCAAAATGCTCTCTCTGTCATGATACATCAAAATGGGAATCTTTTTCAAATGTGTTCATGTATGATTTTTTTTTAAATGTTGTGAGGAGACGTGCCTGTAGACCCCCAAAACAAAGAGTTTACTGTGGGATAAAGGAAGGTGTAACTCTACTGTCGATAAGGAGAACCTGTGATCAAAGCCACTGCAGCTGTATGCAAATGAGGTGCGGCACGCGACTCAAAACACTGTAAAGCGTCAGGTTTGGGGATTGTGTGGGGGGGGGAGGGGGGAAAGGGGAGACTGCAGGAGACTGAAAAGTTACGATGAGAGGGGTGGGGAGGAGGTGGGGGGGGGGGAAGAAACAGAGAGGGTCAGAGAAGCGAGACAAAAGGATCGCGTAGTGAGCAGTGGAGGAAAACGGCAGGGACAAGAGAGGAAGAAAGAGAGAGATAGGTAGAAAGAAAGAGAGAGAGAGGGAGAGAAAGAGAGAGAGAGAGAGAGAGAGAGAGAGAGAGAGAGAGAGAGAGAGAGAGAGAGAGAGAGAGAGAAAGAGAGAGAGAGCGGGGGCATGCTCAAACGATAGGACAAAGTACTAGTGGATAGAAAAGAGAAAAAGCGTTACATGTACTTCCATGAAGAGTCTACATCTTGCAATTTGTGAAGAATAGTGTACTTGCACAACTTGAAAGGTCTCAACTGAGGCGGCAGTAGAAGTGATGCCTGCCTGTAATGTGCCGATAATCCTAGGTGGCATGCGCACTTCGTCCCATTTTAGACCCTGTCACATTTTTGTGTGGCTGGTGATCAGCTGTAAGTCCAATGTGACAGACCTGACACGTTCCAGCCAACTACCCACTTTCCTAAACACACACTATACCAAACATGTACCCGCTATTCTCCAGACATCCCAGCCACTTTTAAGACTACATACTTTGATTCAGGAAAAACCAAATTAAAAAAAAAATAAAAAAGAAACAATCTCGCATGAAAGGAAGATTAGGACTTAAACCACCATACTCACCCTTGTCTGACCGCATTATAAAAACCCTTGAAATGCATTGATGAGTGGCTTGATTCTATGTAAAAGCCTCCCTGCTTAAGGAAATGATCCAATATGAAATGAATAGCTATGCATTGCTTAACCGGGCTTTCTCCGATCCAATAACACAAAACAGAGGTGGGTTATTTGAAGATGGGTTATATCACCCAAACAGTGATTAATAATCTATCTTTCAGTTTTCTTTCCAATACGATTATGCCTATTTCTCTTTCTTTCCCGTTTACTGCCTCACCCTTTCTCTCTCTCATTCTGTCTGGTTACTATCTTTCTATTCAGCTTTCTCTTCAAATTGCTCAATCTGACGACTCTTACTGTACAAAAATAATCTGATAACTTATCCCGTTCCTAATAAAAAAAAAAAAAAGACTCGCACTCTTATTTGTAAATTATAGATTGCGGCATACTTACACAACTGGACTCTAGTCTATTGAAAATGTTAATTAACCAATGTGCCACAGGGACGTAATCTGATAGGCCTTTGCAAAATATGATTACATAAAATTCTATATACCAATTCGCTCATGCATGAAAGAGCATGTGATAGCCATTTTCGTAAATATTTGTGAACTCTTGAATTTTCTAAACATGAACATATGTGACGTTCTTTTCATAGGTGTAAGCTTACACCTATGTGTTTGGGGAGATGGAAGTGAAAAGGCCAGACCTCTTCAATTAGAATGTATTGGAGTTGGTCTTTGTGACAATGCCACGAGGGATAATTTTTCATAAAGTTAACGAGAGAATGTTAAAAGGCAACGGCAGCAGGCCCTTTACACCCTAAGGCATTTTTGTCGATTAATTTTTTGGGCTGAACTTTCTTTTTCGATGTTTTTGACACTGGTGTAAATTGATGGATTTATCAAGTTTCAGGCTTTCTGATTCTCTCCTCCCTCCCTCCCTCCCTCCCTCCCTCTCTCTCTCTCTCTCTCTCTCTCTCTCTCTCTCTCTCTCTCTCTTCCTCCCCTTCCCCCTTTTTCGCTATCCCTGTAAAACTATCTCTTTCTGTTTTTCTTCTGTCTGCTCTATCTCTCTGATTTGTTTTCCTCCATCTGTCTATCTCCATTTGTTTTCCCCGCTTTCACTCTTTTCATTTTCACTTTCTCATTCTCCATAATTATCTCTCCCTGCCTTCCAGTCCCCATCCTCCCAAACCTATCTCTCTCTCTATCTATCTATCTATCTATCTATCTATCTATCTATCTATCTATCTATCTATCTATCTATCTATCTATCTATCTATCTATCTATCTATCTATCTATCTATCTATCTATCTATCTCTCTCTCTTTCTATCTATCTATTTATCTCCCACACCCCGCTTCTTAGGAATTGAATCGCATAATTCAGAACAACAATTTGTTTGAAACCCTTCTATATTCTACATCTACAATCCACTTGCAAGTGATTTTTGTTTCCCATGTCTATAACTTTTTTTTACTCTGCTTTTCTACTCCATTCACCACCCCCGTCCACCCATTTGCCTTCATCGGCTATACACTCGAGGCCCCCCTCAACACCTCCTCTCTCAGGTTGAAAGAAACAATTGAGAGCGCACGTGCATCCGAAGCGTGCTTTACTGAACTGAGTTTCTTTACGCTGTTCAGCCTCGCCTCTCTCTTTGTGAATAGTGGTCAGGCGCTCCGAGGTGAGTGAGAGAAAGAAGGAGAAATAGACAAAGAGAGAAATAAAGTGAGAGAGGGAGAGATACATCGAAAGATAGATGGACAGGTAGATAGATAGATAGATAGATAGAGAGAGAGAGAAAGAGAGAGAGAGAGAGAGAGAGAGAGAGAGAGAGAAAGAGAGAAAGGATGGGAGTTTTTTTTTTTTTAAGTGATTAAGATAAAAATCTGTATGTCGTATATCAAGAGGGAGCACTACTGTTACAATTACAACACTAACAACAGCAACGCGCTAAATCCCAACTGTAAATCACATAAGCTGAAAATAAACGAGTGTACATATCGAAATAATAGCATGAAAAGGTAAAATATTCCAGAAAAAAAATTCCCCTCCACTGAGATGGAGGCGGGACCACGCTTGTAAAGCACATTGGGAAAGCTGGCAGTTTTATTTGTTATACTGTAATAAAAAAAATGAAGAAAAAATCTCTTCAAAAGTGTTACAAAGAAGGCGTGCAGACTTTAACCGACGAAGAAAAAAAGGAGGAAAAAAATGAAATTTTAGAGAAAAAGAGAAAGAGAATAATACACTCTTTAGGTCGAGCTACACAGACATAATTCTTTCGATATCGCACTCACGCTTTCTAGTCTGCCTCCAACCCCTTTTTCCTCCCTTGTTCATTGTCACCTAGCCCCGAGCTCACCTCCTGCACGCCCGTCGTTCAACAAACTGTGGTGCTGGGACCATAGCGTCACCTTCCGCAGCAGTGATTGGACGAAATCTCGCTGCGGTTTGTTGTGAGCTATGGGAATTTGGATTGGATGTTATTTTGGGTAGCTTTGAAAATTCAAAATGACTAAGTTATCTCGGCTTGATTGGACAATCGAGTTAGACGTGCGCGTGCAGATAGAAAGGACAGTGTATTAAACTGTTGGGCTGTTGTTTTGTTTCTCTTTGCAGCCATACATGTGCCTGTTAAGGAAACGGCAAAGGAAGTACTCATGAGGTCGCTGATAGCCCGCATTATGGGAAATTGCGTCGGAACGTGAGAATGGACTGAATCGAACCGCCACGGCTAATTACAATGGTTGAGGGAAATTTAGTCGCTTTTAATAATATAATCAATGCAAAGGAAAACATGTGCGCCCACAGTCGGCCGCATTACATGAATGCTAAAATTGCTTCTTCCTTTTTAAATCCTTACTTTCTATGCAACTGGAAATAGAGAAGTTTATAAGTTAAAAAAAATTATCTTTTTTTTTCCCTTTCTAACCATTGACCAAATGCTATCCATTTAAAGGCATTGTACTAGTAGCAGAGAAACCAAATATTTATTTTTTTCCACTTTTCGACAATACAAATCGTAATGACAGTTTTTAGAAACAGCATCAGTCGTAGTAACTGTCATCGCCGTCGTCGTAGTAGTAGCAGTAGCAGTAGCAGTAGCAGTAGCAGTAGCAGTAGCAGTAGCAGTAGCAGTAGCAGTAGCAGTAGCAGTAGCAGTAGCAGTAGCAGTAGCAGTAGTAGTAGTAGTAGTAGTAGTAGTAGTAGTAGTAGTAGTAGTAGTAGTAGTAGTAGTAGTAGTAGTAGTAGTAGTAGTAGTAGTAGTAGTAGTAGTAGTAGTAGTAGTAGTAGTAGTAGTAGTAGTAGTAGTAGTAGTAGTAGTAGTAGTAGTAGTAGTAGTACTAATAGTAGTAATGGCAGTAGCAGTAGTAATAATAGTAGAAGTAATAGTAGTAGAAATACTTAAAATATTATACATTTTTCTCTGAAAAAGTATTATCACTTTTAATGGTAATTATTATATCATCCTTTAAGATACATGCCTGATTTTTTTTGTCACCAGTTTTTACGTCATCGCAGGAATGTTATTATCTTACCTCACATTTTTTTTTGCATATGGAATTGAAAACTAAAGAAATGCGGGTATTTCCCAAATTAATTGAAAAATTCATGAACATGTATATGCACTGTCGAATTATACCGACTTCCATATGAATAGCATTAGATTTACTAATTGTAAGGAGAGCCGGGGAAAACTGGCAAAGTGAGCACAAGATGAATTAAAGATAAGAGCGGCAATCATGTAATACTCAAGTTACGTTTTCAAAGCTTTAAAAAATAACCATTAAAATTCGTTCGCAATCTTTACTACTGCTCGCAAAAAATCAGTGTTTTTCTTCACGTTTGAAAGTATACAGCAAGTAGCTCAGTATCGGATTTCTTCTTTAATTGAATAATTATAATTAAGCTTGGTTGTGTACATGCTCTATGGCTGTCTTAGGAAAACTTAACCGTTATGATGTTTGACGTTTTGGAAAAGCTTTAATTAAAATATGATGTAATCTCAAATTACGATATCTTTCTATATTTAATCACGTCATACTCAATATGGTTTTTGACATCGACAAGTATCACTCGAAAATGTTTTAAAATATTCGATGATAATATTATGTCTATAAATACAATGGAAAAAGAGAGAAAGAAGAAAGAATGAAAGAGAGAAATAGAGAGAGGCAGCTGGAGAGATACAAAGACAGAGAGACAGAGAAAGGGAGAATTTTTTTCCAATTTTAATAATTATATTAATTTTATTGCTCATTAACTATATCAGACAATTTGTGGTCCTACTTAACCCGAATTGCGGTTCTATCAAAATCAGACTGGAATACTTCTATTTAATTTCAATCTTTCTTCTCTCCTTTTGAAAATCTGTCACATACCCTTGCAATCCGCTATCTTTTCACATTTTTAAACTCTTACATTTATTTGAATAACAGCTACTCTGCTATTTTACATAAAACTAAAACACTGGATTTGCCAGATGTAAAAAAAAAAAAATGAATATCTTATGTTCGCACAACTTTCATGTGGAAATCCGATGATTTGTAAAACTACATACTTTAACTCAACATTACTGGACTGGAGTAGAATAAATCGGGGTGTAACCAGCAAGAATAGTCTTTATTTAGACCTGTCACACTGGTCGGTGTAGGGATTTTGGCGACAGGTTGCTTTAATCTAGTAGTCAGTGGCTTAGTCTGTACTGGCAACGGCGCTAGGTGCAATTGAGCTCTGAGTGTGAACTTCAAACACTGATAATCATTGAATAAAGCTGAACGTTCCGTATAAAAGAGACCTTGGTTTTGTTTTGTTTTGTTTTGTTTTGTTTTTTTATCAAATAAACTCAAGGAACAGTATCGAAAGGGCTAGAGAGAGAGAGAAAGAGAGAGAGAGAGAGAGAGAGAGAGAGAGAGAGAGAGAGAGAGAGAAGGAAAGAGAGAAGGAGAGATATCAGGAAATGTATATATAGATAGATCGAGAGACGGAGAGATAGATAGATAGATAGATAGATAGATAGAGAGAGAGAGAGAGAGAGAGAGAGAGAGAGAGAGAGAGAGAGAGAGAGAGAGAGAGAGAGAGAGAGAGAGAGAGATTTGGGGAGGAGGAGGAAAGTATCATCTTTTTGTTTATGATAAATGCTGTTTGCTGTGAGGTTTTTGTTTTTTGTTGTTGTTATCTTTATAAAGCCTAAGCAAATCAACATTTTATGTGTCGGTCGTTAATAGATAAGTGAGTTTAAGAAAAAAGAGGAATGGAAACTAGAGTCGGGCAAAAAAAGGGGTGATAAGTTTCTCAAAAGCATGAATCAAATCCAAAACTGAAACGTTGTCATTGTCCTCCTTTCTTAGTTTTTTTTTTTTTAAACGGAATTCACTCAGTAAAAAAAAGCAAAACAAAACAAATCAAGTCAAACACAAAACTGCTCCAAATCTAAAGACAGTGTGGGTGTTGAAAACCCATGACTCAAGGCTAAGAGAAAGCGCACATCTGCTTCCACACACGGTCTAGCAACAGTGCTCAGCTTACTCGAGCGTGATGCTGAAATGGCCGTTTAGAGTGAAGATAGTGAAGTGTGTATGAATTTCTGAAGCTGTGAAAAAAGAACATATAAAGATTAGATAGAGTGGGGTAAAATGTGGGAGAAAAAAAATTAGAGAAAAGGGGAAAAGAGTGAGTTAGGGAGGGAGAAAAGCGAGAGTATACTTAATATGAGAAAATAAGATAGAAAGAAAGAGGAAGAGTCATAAAAGATATATATATATATATATATATATATATAGATAGATAGATAGATAGATAGATAGATATAGAAGATCTGACCTTAAACTCTCTTCATAGATAGATAAATAGATAGATAGATGGAGAGAGAGAGAAAGAGAGAGAGAGAGAGAGAGAGAGAGAGAGAGAGACAGAGAGAGAGAGGGATTAAAGACAAGTAGTCCAACCAGCCTGAACGGTATGATTTAAAAGCCTTGCGACCAAAATCACTTTATCCGGCTCAACTTTTGATCTTTTTATCTGGTTCTTTCCTAATAATTTAACTCATTTGAATCGTCTTTGGAAAAGTAAAAGCTAGAGAAAAACTCCATATTATTGAGTTTTCTCCAAACCGTTATGAAATTAATGTTGACAAGTAGCAATTCTTACACGGTATTAAGTAACATAGAGGTTCTAAAAAAGAATGAATAACAATTTTTTGAGGGAATAATCTAATTCTTTATAAATCACCCATGACCAAGACCGTGGTGAAAGGACAGAAGTGAACATTGTTTTCTATATTAGATTGAATGCATCAATTTATTTCTTTAATCTGAATGCAAATTTTAATCCTAAAAGCAACTGAATTGGTAGCGATTATAAATGCAATGGTTTTATATTTCGGCGCATATTTAAGTAGTGCTTGGTGTAAGAAATATATTTCTTTTGTTCAGAAATTAGAACATTTCTTTATACCTGTCTTTATTTTTTTGAACAAAAAGTCCATACTACGTAGTATGCCATCGTGTGTGTTTTTTTGCATTTAAATTGTAATATTGTTCAAGCTTTAGAAAAGTTTTTTTTGTGAAAAGAATTTCTTTATTTACCTGACATCAGTTATCTTTTCAACGTTATGTGATGGCTGCACGTGTGTGCACAGCTTTGCATAATTTACTTTCCTAATTAGTGTTTTAAAATTATTAATCCATCGACATAATCTTTTTAGAGGTGCTTCTACGATCTTTATTGTCTATGAATCGATTAATCGATATTTAATCTTCCTTTTTTATATATTTACTTTATCAATATCAGTATCGCATTTGCATATGTATATTTGTTCCTCCATATTATTGTTCGCTTTTGAGCACCTTGAGATTAGCTTATAACTTTTGTGACAGCCCGAGACAGAAACAATACTAGCTCATTTCCTATCTGAATGTAATACCATCCCCTTATATATCCCTATCCCGAATGGATGCAATAACAAATATCTTGTATTTGGCTCTTAAATATCATTTATGTGGAAAGAAAGTTAATCTTCAACTCTCCTCTTGTAACTATCCGCACTATGTAGTATTTGTATCTATGTAAATAAAGGAATTCTTAAAAATCATTATAAAAAATCCACCCTTGTCTACCTACCTCACTTTTTCCTCCTTCTCCCTTTCTCTTTGCACCCTCTGTTTCAATCTTTCTCTTTCAAACTCCCTTCTCCTATTATTTGGATATCTCTCTCTCTCTCTCTCTCTCTCTCTCTCTCTCTCTCTCTCTCTCTCTCTCTCTCTCTCTCTCTCTCTCTCTCTCTTTCTGTGTTCTCTGTTTCACTCTTTACATTTGTCAATTTGTGAAAATTCTCCCTCTCTTTCCATCATTAATTTTATATCCTCCCGTTTAGTAGAATAGCAGCACTAGCATTAGTAGTAGCAACAACACCAGCAGGAGCATTAGTAGTAGTAGCAGCAGCAGCAGCAGCATTGGTAGTAGTAGTGGAGGTGGAGGAGTATAGTAGCTGTAGTAGTAGTCGTCGTCGTATTATTATTATTATTATTATTATTATTATTATTATTATTATTATTATTATTATTATTATTATTATTATTATTATTATTGTAGTAGTAGTAGTAGTAGTAGTAGTAGTAGTAGTAGTAGTAGTAGTAGTAGTAGTAGTAGTAGTAGTAGTAGTAGTAGTAGTAGTAGTAGCAGCAGCAGCAGCAGCAGTAGTAGTAGTAGTAGTAGTAGTAGTAGTAGTAGTAGTAGTAGTAGTAGTAGTAGTAGTAGTAGTAGTAGTAGTAGTTGAAGTAGTTGTAGTAGAAGTAGCAGTAGTAGTAATAGTTATAGAAATACTTGTTATATTATTATTATTATTATTATTATTATTATTATTATTATTATTATTATTATTATTATTATTGTAATAACTATTTTTTACATTTATTATTTTTGTAGTAGTAGTAGTAGTAGTAGTAGTAGTAGTAGTAGTAGTAGTAGTAGTAGTAGTAGTAGTAGTAGTCGTAATAGTTGTTGTTATTTTTTTTTTGTTGCTGTTGTTGTAGTGATGGTCGTAATAAATGTGCATTCACCACGAACTAGATTCTAAAGACCACTGTGTGGTAAGGAGGCTGTAAAATTAACAAAAAAAAAAAAAAAGGTTCTCTGGCTGTAATGTATCCTATAAACATCTATTCCTAGTTAAATAGGCCCTCAACTAAATGCCATAGCTGCTTCAGGGTTAGTTTAGAAAAAATGATTATCATTTACCACTTAGAGAATTCTTATCATTATTTTCAAGTGCAACTAGACAGCTGTTTTTAAATTCTGAGAGCTTATTTTTGGGTTTACTTTAAGACTTAGATCTAGACAACGATTAAATGATTATTTTGAATCACATTAGAAATTTTTGAACTGTCTCAACAATTTACTACTGAAGTGACTGTAAGCATGGCATTGTGAAAATAGAATGATAAGTCAAGAGAGATTTCACAGAGTTTATGGAGATGGAGGGCTGATCAAATAACAAAGGCACGTGCTGAAAATAGTTTTCCGCGAGAGGAGACCCAGCGGCGAACTGTCAAGTTAACTGGCATGGGCTCGATCACCTAGAGTCGCGCTCAGAAGAGCTGTGGTCCGAGAGTGAGCGGGTAGGTGAGATTGTCACCAAGTCTCACAGCGGTGGGAGGGGCTTAGGAACCACGCCGGCACGCGACAAAGCTTTGAATATGCATAAATCCAAGCAAGGGTATGCTACAATGCAGCCTCGCTCAGGATGCTGGGCTTAGTGATAAAGAACTTGAAGGCACCCAAGGCTTTTTGCCTGTGTGGCTGGGAAGTTCAGATGTTCACCAAGCAGGCGAGCAAACAGCGAGCCAGCACTGAGACATCAACAAGGCCACGCGCGTATAAAGCGCTGGGAATACCCCAACCTGGAGTCATAGTCACGTCTTCCGCATTGCTTTGCTCATGGGGGACTTACCGGCCTGTAATCATGTGAATCATATGGAGATGCAGAAGCATACACCAGTTTTATCGAAGTCTATGTTAATCACAGCTGCTGCTTCTGTTTTAGTTCCTCAGATGTTGTTGCCGTTGATAAGCAATGTGTAAGTCTATAAGTACTGCACTCAAATTTTTCGTTTTCGAACACTGTGAACCGAAAAGATCCATTGAGTTCGTGAAAACTTGCGCCTCGCTGTGAGACCTAAGACCTTTCGATTCCAGTGCTGCTGCTGTTGCTGTATAGAATCTATATATCTGGACTAGTGCTGTAGGCTTTGATGGTGGTTGTGGTCGACCCAGCAATATTTGGAGGAACTCATCGACTTAAGAGACTTAAAACTTCTGGACAGACTGTTTTAGGTTAATTACAATCTTGTGTAAATAGCTGTAAATTTTACATTATTCCGTTTTTTTTCTTCAGCAATACTTTTTTGTGATCATAGGGCTAAAGAAAAAGTAATTCCAGGCCTTAAAAGTTTTTTTTCTTAAAACAACATAATTAAAAAGCCAAATGCTTTCTGTATGTAATAATTATTCTCAATATATGAACAGCGCAACAACAAAACGAGACGCCAAAGTCATTCTAGGCGATATTATCTTTTTAGCTGTAAAATATATCTTTAAGTCTTTAGCGATTTTTTATATTTGAGTGAAATCTAGTTCCGTTTGTGCTACATCACTTTTTAGTGGGCACCGTTGAGTCATTCTAGTCAAAAAACTATTTCTGCAAATTTCACTTTTGTTTTATGTGTAAATACATTTTTTTACAATTTGATTGCAATAATTAACCCCAATGTTGAGATGAGCTGGCCAAATTAAGTGCAATAATACTGTAACATATTTACGTTTTCTTTTCTTCTTGTGCCTTATTTATCCATTCCTTGTGCCTTTTATTCTACCTGTGTTTTTTTTTTAATTCTTCACGTATGTTTGTTTCTAGAAAAAGCAAGAAAAAAATCCTAATAAGGAAATCTATATTCTATCCTCCAAAAACAAAATAAAAAACTTACTCTTTCAGAATCTGATAAACTTTAATCAATAGTATCCAGTTGTGATCATCTGGTTCCTAAGAAGGGTAGACAATTTTCTTTGTTAGCACGGAAACATAAAAAGGGAAGTCACCTGTACAATATTTATTTCCTACTCTATCGGTTACGGTGCCTTTCTAATCCAAAGTGCTCTGTTCCTAGTCTGGTCATTCTCGTTGCCTTAGTAAGCCTCTGACCAGTGCCCAGAAGACTTGTTCTTGGTCTGCTTAGCCGGACTAAATCAAACATCTGGACATGGTAGAGTGCCTTCTTATCCCCAAGTGCAATAATTAATTTATTCCATTCAAAAACACATAAAATTTGATTTTACTTATTTTTTGTTGCAACTGAATTTATCAGTCCCCTTTTAAGTGCAATAACTGTATCTCCGGTTTATTTACTTTATTCTTCCTTAATTGTACATATCTCATAGAATCTCATTTGCCTTTCTCAAAACGCTATTTTGAAAAACTAAAGCTACTTTAAAAATTTTACATTCCTCTTACTGGCGATATTTCTAGCGTGCAATATCCAAATAAGAATATTCAACAGCCAATTCTAGCACGTGCAATATTACGATTATTTAATATTTTTGGTATTTCATTGCAATGAGTACCATAAAAAAGAAAATCAACTGAGTCTTTTAGATTGCGGGTCATTTTGAGAGAAATATAGAAAATCAATTTTGCGTGTACAATTGCATTTCTATTGATTCTGGAGAAGATTGAATTTCATAAAAGAATTTTGAACTGACAAAACATCTTGACCAATGGTAATGCCTCGCCATTTTCTAGTTAAGCGTCAAACCCCAGTGGATGTAGCTATGAACCAGAATGAGTTTGAAAACGGACACCCAAGACCACCAAGTGAACCAGATTCAGCCGGGAAAGCTCATTTTATCTCAATCACTAACGGTAGCACTGCGACATGCTTAGTCGACCCGGAGCAGCAAATCATCCAAACTGAAGACTTAAGCGGCAGCTACTACAGTATTCCACACCACAACCACCATCTGCACCATTTCCATCTTGGAGAATACAGCTCGCACGGCTCACCAGACTCAGGTTACGCCGCGAGCCCGAACTCAGTCACTCGAGAAAAAGACAGTAGTGTGATGGCACGAGAATGCAACAACAATAACGCGTTCAGCAGCAGCAACTTCAGTCTAAAAAACAACAGCAACAGCTGCAGCAGCAGCCGCAGCAATAACAGCGGCATCTACAATCAATTCCACATGTCTCACTACCCTGGCAATGCGGAGATGTTAACAAAACATCATCGTTACTTCAAAGCTAATCTCAACACACGAGATATTAGCAGCTTTGGTCACATATATGGAGACCAAATCTATATGGCAAGCTTCGACAGAAGCCATAACGCGCATTATGAATATGAGGAAAATGTCAGTGAGGCACCGATGGATCTTAGCATGCCGAAAAAGCACAATGACTCGTTTTCCCCACCACAACAGAATCCAAACCAAGAGAATGGCCTCGCAACTCGCCCGCCATCGTCCCCATCACCGGAAGAGCAGGCAGCGATCCCAGCGGGGTCGGCTGCTGTCATGTACCTCAACCACTTACGAGGAAGGGGGTTTCCTTTTCCTCACGCTCCTTCCCACCCAACATACCCCCACCGGATGTCTCATGAAATTACAGAGAGTGAAACAAATAGTTTTAGACCAACTGCATCATATGAAATAGGGCAATCGTACAATGAACGTCTCCCTTGCATTACAGTACCTATCCTTTCTCTACCGCCATCTTTGTCACCAATACCAACACAACGAACACAACCTTCGCGCGCAGATACATCATCACTTGCTGTGCAAAACACTGTGATTGCTTCACCCACCGATTTAAGTTCCTTTAAAAAATCTCCGAACAGATATCACAACTCAGATGCTGACGAAGTTGGCTGTCGCAAAGTTGAAGTTCCCGAAGAAAACTTCACCACCAGGTCGGCGACACCAACGGCATCAGTGCCGGTCGAGGATTTGTCCAAGTCTGCACCACAGATACGCAGTTTTATCACAGACATAAAAGAAAATAACAACAAAGCCATCTCGACAAATCTCAAAAACATTCAGAAGAATAACACCCAAATTGAACTTAATTCCGCTAGCTGTAATACTGGATTCTCGTCCAGCGCTACAGCTACCACTCCTAAATCCAAGCCGTCAACGTCGGCGGACACATCCTTGGCGCAAGGCACGAAATTGGCGACAGCTCCAGCTGCAGGCAAGAGGAGCTCTAGTTGTTCTCGTCCTACAGGCAGCACCAGCAGCGGCAGGAGGCTGAAAGCTGTGCGCAAACTTGACTTTGATGTAGACACGACATCTCCAGTGTCCGGCACAATCATCAAAGACGCTGCAGACTTCCATCCTGTGAGTAGAATGTCTAAACTTTAACCATCGAGATAAGTTTATCAAGAATCTATCACACATAATCATATTATCTCACATGCTGTATTTCTCGTTTTAACCGCATAAAACAAAGATAAAACAAGAAATTAAAGTGAAGTGTCTAAATCACTGTCAACGAATTTTTGGAACGTTCGCAGTAGTAAAGGATGTGAGTTTAAGTATCAGCAAGTACAATGACTGTGGTATGTGTCTTCCCGGTAAACTACATAATTAATTCACGCTCCACTTGAGTTACTTTTTGTGGCTTTGACTTACACAGTATTCTCTTCTCATTTCCATAAAAGTTAACTTTTTTTGGTTAAATTTCGAAATGTCATGAGATATGTTTGCTTATTTGCACAAAAGGAGGAACCAATGATAAGAATCGTTCTCAAGTTCGCCCACATTAACCATTGTTTTTAGTGCTTGTATTGTAAGATCAAGGAGCTACTTAAAAATTACCGTTTGTTGTTCTGTACAAAACATGTTCTACAGCGACAAAAATATCTTTTCTGCTATTAATCAATGTTACATAAAACCAAAGATCAGTCTTAGGTTGAGAATACTGTTGGTGAGATCTTTGTTACTCAAGTTTAGAAAGATTTTAGTTAACGCTCTCAGCAGTCCCTATAATTCAAAGTCCTTTATCTGTTCAGTGAATAAATTTTACTATGGAAATGTTATAAATTAATGTACTTTTTCCAAATTTCATGCAAACTACCATTATTATTCTCATGTCCTTTTTTAGTTGATTAGATAATGAACAAAAATATTCATATATGTTAAGAACAGTGTTTCAACACCTAAACCTTACATAAGCGGGCATTAGATTTCCATTGAGCATTGGTTTATAAAAATTCCAACGATATAGGTTGGTAGCGCGCGCGCATTTGCGAATTTATTTAATAAGTCGTAGATCTCTGAGAGAATGTGTAAGATGAAACAAAGCTTGCCTTTGCTGATTATGATGGAAGCAAGCGTAAAAACAGTTTCAGTCACACTGAGCAAACAGCTGCCACGTGAGAGAAGTAAAGCCATCACATGAACTTAGTATCAGAACGTAGGTACTTGATATTGGCGAGGTGACAGATTCTAATTGTACGCGCTCCAGTTATGTTACATCTAAATCCCATTATGTTATTTGATATGTTCAAAACTGGGTGTAAAAACGGAACAGATCATTGCATCTGTCCTTTATAACAGCGCGAATATTTTTTTTTATACTCACATGATTGCTATCACATGTTAGACTTACTTTGATGGGATGTATACAGCGCTGAAATTACGTTGTAACTATGTCCCACGTTGTGAACAAGGTTAATCTTTTCCCACGCGATAGCACTGTTTCGATAATAGCATAAACTGTAGGTAACAACTTCGTGAAAGGCAAATCTTTTTCACTAGTAAGAATATGTAGTAGAGTAGAATTTGAAGAATATGGTATTTCAATTCAATGCAACAAGAAGAGCTACCATAAAATTAATGAAATAGCCGCAAAAATATATTTGAAGTATGTGTTCGTTTCAAGACGCCGCACTGACTAATATATCTGACTTTCCTTTCTAGACTTAAATAACTTACAACAGAAACAATATATAAGAAAGTTAAAGATACAACCCCAATGGAAATCGCGCTGTATTAAGGTGTGGCGAAAAATAATGACTCGTATACATAAACGTAAACATCGATGGACTGAATGTTTCAAACTACGAATTTTGAGTTATCCTGAAGATAATGGTAATAGGAATGAACGGATAAAATTACAATCGAGATAAGAGCAGAAGTAACAACGACAAAAACAACAACAACAACAACAACAACAACAACAACAATAATATAATAAAAATAATAATAATAATAATAATAATAATAAGAATAAGAATAAGAATAAGAATAATAAGAAATAGAACAACAACAACAACAACAACAACAACAACAATAATAATAATAATAATAATAATAATAATAATAATAATAATAATAATAATAATAATAATAATAATAATAATAATGATAATAATAATAATAGGAAGAAGAAGAAGAAAAAGGAGAAGAGGAAGAAGAAGAAGAAAAAGGAGAAGAGGAAGAAGAAGAAATAGAAGAAAGAAGTAAAGGAAAGAACACGAAAGAGGAGCAGAAAGACGAGGAAGCAGAAACTAAAATTAAAAGGAGAACCGCCAACAGCCAAAAAAAAAAAATAATGTGAATGGCGGCCTAAAAAACAACCAAAACGGAATCTGTTCAACCATTGTCAAAATATCTCATAATCAAGTTATGTCTGAAATAAGACACACGTTTGATTTATAAAGCTGCCTCAAGAGTTTCTATCCCTTCCGCTCACTCATGTGCTTCCCTCTCAACATATCTCTAGTGGTGGTAGGATCATCAGTCGGGAGAGAAACAAACAAGAAGGAAAACACGTGCGCCAAGCTGGCTGCGACGAGGAGATCCTCGTTTTGTTGCTTTGTCTTCCTCCGGTGTTTTTTTTAATCATTTTTTCCCTTTTTGCTTCCACATTCTACAGTCAGTGCCGAATTTTCTCCAATTTGAAACAAAGGCATTAGTTCATGATTAATAATAAGAGAAAAAAATATCTGATAATTCATATTTACCATGAAATAGTCTTATTTTATGTTGTTCGGTTTTCCAGGAGGAAGGGCGAGTGGTGTATGGGGATATCGAACCAAGCTTCAATCTGGTAGAGGTCACCCCTGAGGCTAGAGCAGAGCTGGAGAAGATCGAGAACAAGATAGGCGACTACATCTGCCAGTTGTGTAAAGAGGTATATGAGGATGCTTTTCAACTGGCGCAACACAGGTGAGTTCCTTTCGTGCGGTTTAAATTTATCAAATTCAAATTGCAGATTGATGCGCAGACCAGTATGGCAGATAATATAAATGGAGAAGCAAAGATGTGGAGGTCTTAATATCATTGAGGACAAAACAGACGGAAAAAAATAAAGATAATGCTGAAAATATATACAATTATAGCTGGGTAGTTTTAAAAATAAAAAAAAAGAAAGAAGGTACTCAAAGAAATTGAAAAAAAGGAAAGAAGAAAAGAACGAGAGAGAGAGAGAGAGAAACAGAATCAAGGGAGAAATAAAAAGAGTGAAAGAGATAGATAGATAGATAGATAGATAGATAGATAGATAGATAGATAGATAGATAGATAGATAGATAGAGAAAGATAGGTCAGGCAATGACATATAGTAAATAGTATAAAACTCTGAAAGTGGAAATATAAACTTTGTGCAGATTTTGAGCCCGTTGCTCACAAATTAAAATAATTTACGCAGCACATATATCAAAAAGACAAAGTCTAAGATCTATGTATTATGCCATATATATTTGTCACTACAATGGCCTCAATAACTTCGATGATTTGCTTTCATCGATATGTATGAGGTTATATTATGGTTTCCGTTCGAACAGAGGCTTTCTATCCCCCCCCCCCCCCCCCGATAATTTTTAAAAATCACTGAATTCTAGGAGCATGATATTTTAACAATAAAATCTTCTGAAAAATTTGAACAGCATACCAATAATCTTTTTCACCCCTAGATATTTTCTCATCTCTCATATTTCCAGATGTTCCCGTATTGTCCATGTAGAATACCGATGTCCTGAATGTGAGAAAGTGTTCAATTGTCCAGCCAATCTGGCAAGTCACAGGCGCTGGCATAAACCGAGGGTGGCAAACGCAGCCCAAGCATCAAAAGTTGGTAAATCACAAACATCCCAGAAAACGGTCGCAAAGCAGAGGGGAAAGAATACTCACACTTTTGGTAAGCAAGCAATGGCTGCAGAAGTTCCTCACAAGAAAGAAATTCTAGGCAATAGGAGGGAGATAGGGTCCATAATGAAGGAAACTATGTCAGGTGTACCCACACTTGCTTCCGATTCTAATCCTCAAAATGTTGAGCAAACGCTTATCGACTTGAAACCAAGCTATAAAGATCAGACATCATTTGTTGACTTGCAAAAAGCTGAAAACAGATATGGGGAGACAATTGACGATAAACAAATCTCTAACGCCCCTGATTTGAAATCTTCAAATCTGTTGGAAAATAACAATCAGCCTTATGTCTCAACATCAGAAACAAAACTTTTAAAAACAAGTGCAACATATTCTCTCCATAATTCTCAAAACTCTCCAATGATTAGCATTATGTCTCCCCATGAGACTTCGTCAACATACCACAATGTTTCAAGCAGCTCTTTAACGGCAGAGGAGCGCTCCCTCGTCCTACAGGTGCTTAGTAGTCATAATCATAACCACGTCCAACAGCAGCAGCAACATCATACAACCACCATTATGTCAACATCCACTGTCATGACGCCGATCGTATCCGATTGCCTTGACCCATACAAGACAGCAGGGGGAGGTAAGAGGGCTAGACTCGATGGCGACCATTGCTCTGAAGGAGCCTACAAAACTGAAGAAGAGGTAGCAGAGGAGGCACCTATTGATATGTCCAAGAAAGGAAATGCTAAGCATAGAGAAGACAATAGGTTTTATTGTACGAATGACTTTCAAAGCCACTCAGCTCTGATAGAACGCCCTAACAATCCCCAGTGGAAGTGCCATCTTTGTGGTAAAAATTTCCTGAGACAGGCTTACCTTAGAAAGCATTGTCAGAATCAACACATCGGTCACCAGCGTTTAACCTCAGAGGAAAGCAACGTAACCAACACAATAAGCTCGATCCAGTGCGAGAACACCGATATCTTTAAGAAAAACCCTTTAAAGCGCACTCTAGCATCCGCCCATAAGAAAGCCCAGCGGTCTCATTTCACCACCACCATAAACAGTTCAAACGTCTCAGACATTCGCAGTCATATCCATTGCTGCAGAGTTTGTGGCAAGACTTTTTCTACTGAGTCAGCCCGCGCTAAGCATGAAACATCTGCTCACAGCGTGCCCTCCACCCACATCTGCAGCACATGCGACTCTTCGTTTAGCAGCAAGACGGCCCTGGAGAAACACGTGCGGACCGTCCACGCCGCCGAGCACTTTGCCTGCAAGTACTGCACCAGCACCTTCCACAGTTCGCCAGGCCTGACCAGACACATCAACAAGTGCCATCCAACTGAAAACAGGCAAGTGATACTCCTGCAGCTACCAACCTCCCGTCCGTGTTGATAAGCTCCCAAAAGGGTGTATCGTTTGACAACAGCGCTGGTTGTGTAATCATTTGCTTATATTCTTGTACTGTTTTTCTTGAACTCTTAAAAGCATAAGTCAAATGATAATCTTAGATAGCGTGTGTTCATTCTATCCACTTAATTGAAATAAAAACTGATAACTTTCAAACTTTGTTTTAAAAAGTTTGGTAGCAAACAATATTTTTTTTCTTTGCAATGAATAATATAAAATAGAGAATTGGCAACGAGGCAACAGAAGTCTACTTCTTTCATTCTGTTTAAAAAGCATTTTAGCCATAATCATTTAATACACCACATTATTATCGGCAGCAGTTGAAAAAGTAATAGTAGTAGTAGCAGTAGTAGCAGCAGTAGTAGTAGTAGTAGTAGTAGTAGTAGTAGTAGTAGTAGTAGTAGTAGTAGTAGTAGTAGTAGTAGTAGTAGTAGTAGTAGTAGTAGTAGTAGTAGTAGTAGTAGTAGTAGTAGTAGCAGCAACAACAGTAGTAGTAGTAGTAGTAGTTGGAGGAGGAGGAGGAGGAGGAAGAGGAGTAATAGTAGTAGTAGTAGTAGTAGTAGTAGTAGTAGTAGTAGTAGTAGTAGTAGTAGTAGTAGTAGTAGTAGTAGTGGTAGTAGTAGTAGTAGTAGTAGTAGTAGTAGTAGTAGTAGTAGTAGTAGTAGTAGTAGTAGTAGTAGTAGTAGTAGTAGTAATAATAGTAGTAGTAGTAGTAGTAGTAGTAGTAGTAGTAGTAGTAGTAGTAGTAGTAGTAGTAGTAGTAGTAGTAGTAGTAGTAGTAGTAGTAGTAGTAGTAGTAGTAGTAGTAGTAGTAGAGGTAGTTATAAAAACACCTATGTTATTTGCAAAAAGTTTCTCCACAATGATATTATTTTTTAAGAATGTAGTAATGTCGGTATTATCATGGATATCAAAACCAAGATTATTTCTAAAAATCTCATTCGGATAAATGATGTCAATAAGAAGTTGATCAAGAGCGAAGTCATTACATACAAAATCGATAATCCAAAGCATAGAAAAAAAGGAAAGAGGTAGGGGGAGAGAGAGAGAGAGAGAGAGAGAGAGAGAGAGAGAGAGAGAGAGAGAGAGAGAGAGAGAGAGAGAGAGAGAGAGAGAGAGAGAGAGAGAGAGGACAATGTGTTCGTTTCATTCAGTCCTTTTTGATTGCTCTATTCCTTTCAAACTTAGTTTTACTACACTAGTGTATCGGAAATAATGTTAGCTCTTCGCGTCTTAAGTTATATTCTGTATATCAAAGAATTTATATATATATATTTAAAATAGTATCTTAAATGTCTATGTTTACACGCATATGATTTCTCATACTTCACTTGTTACTCAGGATAATTTGCCTTATTTCTGTTATTCCTTGTTATTTCACTCTTCACTACACATTCCCACGCTGAGTTGGCTCTGAAGTAAACATTTATATTAAACACCACAATATTGTAAAAAAAAAAAAATATCGAGATGTGTTCTCATAATTGAAATTACCCTCTTGTGGTTTATTCTGCTGCCATGTGTTGTATTCTTCCACTTAGCTTATTTTTTTTTTGTCGTTATTTGCCTTTCATTTAGTTTTCCTACTGCTGTTCACTGCCTTAACTCATAACCTGAAATTGAAAGTTTTGGGGTGGTATTTTTAAGTAATGTTAAATAAGCAACACTAAACTAATAATATTTCAATTAACTGCCGATTGGTATTTGAAGTTGACTACAAAAAATTAAATCTATTTTTTTTATTTCTAAGCGACCAAAGAAAGTCCCATTTCAGGTTTGATTTTGTTGGAAAATTTATAAAGGATAATAGTTGAAATTGAAGGATAAAACAGAAATATCTTTGCATAACCAAATGAATTATAAGACCCACGGATCTATTTAAAGTTACAGCATGACGACCTAAACTTAGAACAAAAATTATCACGATTGTTGAATCCTTATTCTTTGCACCACGAAATTCTTTCAAAAGTTTATCGCTTTAGATACAATGTGCAATTCATAACCATTTTATTATTATTATTATTATTATTATTATTATTATTATTATTATTATTATTATTATTATTATTATTATTATTATTATTATTATTATTATTCTTGTTGTTTTTATGTGCAATGATCCTTTTTTATATGATCGCTAATCTTTTAAAAAGCCCAATAACTTTTACATCATAAAATCTAACTTAACACGTGCAATGGATTATTCCTTTTTCTACGTAAAACTATTGTGACAACTATTGATATTTCGTGTATACTATTGTAAATCACATTGAACTCTATTGTAACAGCATTGAAATATGGTTTGATTTGCGATTCTTTTCAGTTTTGTGAATTAAAACGTTTTTTTTTATAATTTTCTAAAAGGCATTTCAACAAAGTTTAATATTATGTTATAGCATTTAACACCAATATTTTGAAACGAGCAAGTTTTTTTTTTTTTCTGAATGTCACTTAAGGAATGCTTTAGTTTTTTTCTTTAAATAAAAAGAGAACGAAAAAGGTTAAGATGGGAAAGAAAAAGAGACTTAAATTTAGAGAGAGAGAGAGAAAGAGAGAGAGAGAGAGAGAGAGAGAGAGAGAGAGAGAGAGAGAGAGAGAGAGAGAGAGAGAGAGTCAAAGGGACAGACAGACAGAGTAAGATGGCCAGAGAGAGAAAGAGAGATAGATAGATAGAGAGAGAGGAAGAGAGAAAAGAGAGATATATTTAGAGAGAGAGTGAAAGGGACAGAGAGAGACAGAGAGATAGATTCTTTATATCCTGTCGAAACGAGTTTCATAGTAGGACATTGGGTTATAAAAGAGTTGTATCAACAAATCTGTTCTTCGTTACAGAATATAAATGCATTTTTTTTAAATAAAAATGTTGTTGATAATGAGTGCAATTTATTTTAGAGATAAAACATTTGTAATAGTGTACTTTGTATCAATCTCATCGTGCTTTCTAGGGACATGATCATTGTGTCTTTAGAACTGAATGTTCATTCCTATTTTTTTTCTTTCTCTTGAATTGAGAATTTATTGAAGCGTATCATATCTATGTTTCTATGTTAACGACAATGATATTGGAATTAAGCAAAAATAAACTGGATGTTAAAAAGAAACGTGTTTTCCATTCCATAAGAGAAATATTGGCTTAAAATGGAAAGCTTACAACCTAAGCAGTCATATCACGCCCAGAATGATGGCGAACTATAGAGCAGTCCGCCCCAACAAAATCAGGATGGCTGGATCGCGTGAGCCTGGTGGCTCAGCATCACAGCATTCCGCCGATAGAGAATCTGGTGCCCCGCTGACACTTCAAAGATGATAGAGATCTATAAAGAAGATTCTATTGCACAAAAAGTGGTGATCACGTCAATGGAAATGTGTGTGTATATTAAAGCGGTGATAATGATGATAATGGTAAGAATGATGATGATGATGATGATGATGATGATGATGATGATGATGATGATGATGATGATGATGATGATGATAAAGAAGATGAAAAAGGAAAATACTATGCAATTCTTCGTGATTATAAGAAGAAGAACATTGAAAAAAAGTGTTAAACTTTGAGAAAAACTGAGCAAAAGGATTTTGCCCTTTGTGGGATTCGAACTCTCTACTCATAGTTGTATCAACTCCGCTCGCCTTGCCACTAAGCTGAGCATGTCTGACATCAATAGCCGACAACAAGCTGAGCATGTCTGACATCAATAGCCGACAACAAGCTGAGCATGTCTGACATCAATAGCCGACAACAAGCTGAGGATGTCTGACATCAATAGCCGACAACAAGCTGAGCATGTCTGACATCAATAGCCGACAACAAGCTGAGCATGTCTGACATCAATAGACGACAACAAGCTGAGCATGTCTGATATCAATAGCCAACAACAAACTGAGCATGTCTGATATCAATAGCCAACAACAAGCTGAGCATGTCTGATATCAATAGCCAACAACAAGCTGAGCATGTCTGATATCAATAGCCGACAACAAGCTGAGCATGTCTGATATCAATAGCCGACAACAAGCTGAGCATGTCTGATATCAATAGCCAACAACAAGCCGAGAACACAGTTAAGAGTCTTATAGGGAGGCAGACGGACTACTGGTTGAAAAGGAAAAAATGACACAGAGAGTATTAGGGGAAGAGAGATAAATCAATAGATGAATAGATAGATGAATAGATAGATAGATAGATAGATAGATAAAAAGATAGATAGATAGATAAAAAGATAGATAGATAGATAAAAAGATAGATAGATAGATAAAAAGATAGATAGATAGATAAATAGATAGATAGATAGATAGACAGATAGATCGATGAACAGAGAGAGTAAAGTTCGAAAGAAACAACCATTGAAATAAAGAAAGAGCACTGATTAATCATGCTCACAAAATGTATGATAAAAAAGGAGCGAAGTAAAAAGATTGAGAAAATGGGGAGAAAAGGTGGAAAAAACATAGAACAGATTGACTGACAGAAAGACAGAAACCATCGAATAGAAAAGGTCAGATAGGGACAGAGGCATAACCACAGAGAGAGAAAAAGAGAAAGAGAAAGACAGTCACGCAGGTGTAGAGATATTGAGAGACAGAAAGAAAGAGAGACCAGAGAGAGGCGTATATATAGATATTGTTTCATAAACCTCCTTCCCAAGGTGATGCCAGATCTTCACTGCATATAAAACAAGCTCCCGTCGAGCAGGGCGGGACTGAAAATCTTAAACCTTAAACTTATCAACCTACGGTAGTAAAGCGTCATAAAACAACAATTAAGATAACGCACGACAGAAAAAACAACAGCACCTAAATAGTCGACTAGCCTATATGATAAAGGAAAGCTTAGCTGGAACTTCTTAGGTGTTATCAAGTTCTTTAATTCTACATAGTATTAAAAATTAATTAGTCATTAGAGCATTTTAACATAGTGTGCTGCCTATAAGAAGAAAACTATAGTGCATTTTACTATGGGGTTTTTAACTTGTTCATGGCCTCTTTTGACTCTTGACACACCGAATGATTTTCATCTTAGCCATTATGGCTAGAACTGCATTTTCATGGCAGGGATTAGGAGTACCATGTGGTGGTTTAGAAATCCGAGATGAAATAAAACATTGGGCCCATTAAACCCTGGTGGTCTGGCACTAGGGCCTGCTGTTATCAGGAAAATAACAGTCTTTTGCCAGTCCGTTTGCTTGAACCGTTTCTGGCAGGATTTATTGCTCTCATCACCCGCTGTTGCTATCGGTGACACCTGGCGTTGGTATGTTCTGACCAGTTTTATAGATATTTCACTCTGCGGCGAAAATTGCTGGTCATAATTTATGGCGGAGTTAAAGATAAAGTTTACTTCTTATTGAAGTGAAGTTGAAAACGAAACTTTCTGAGGATTTCAATATTTAAGGATAACTTGGTTGAAATATTTTCATCTGTGAAAAACATTTTGTAATGCCAATATGGCGATGGGCGACACAGTCACTATATCAGTTCCACTCAACCTGAGACACCTGCATTTGAATTTTTTTTCTCCTCCTGCATAGCAACATGCTTGAACACAATATTACTCGTGTTTAAACACAATGCCTTTCATCTTTTATCTATCAATTTATCTTTTAATTTGATGCTATAATTATTCAGCCTGTTTGCCGTGCCGCGACGGGAGATGAAAATAGAATCTAACAAATCAAATTAAAAATCAAAGCGTGAAGATTGTGGAGATTAATAAATGACAAAATGAAAACCATTATGAAAATTATAATTCGCAAATAACACAAAATGACAAATTGATAGAAAAAATATTATAAAAACTTGAAATTTAAGCATGAGATTGTGAAAATGATTACAAGTTTTATTTATTAAACATATCTGTTCATGGAACAAAATCTGTTCACCAGCTGTGCTATTTATGATTATTTCTTCCAAGTACTCAGATCTTTAAAAATGTTCGTGAGACAAATACCTAAGATCTTAGCTGAGCTTAGGACAGTCAACTTATCTTTCACTCTACAGGCGATTGTGTCGGTTAACAAGTCTCAAGGAGCGATTCCCTCTACCTAGCCATGTTGTATGTAAGTAATCTCCGCCACACCTCATGACAAAGAAAACCTATACCTTTCAGCACGAAAGTTTTATGAAGCAATATTGAGGCTCTAGAAGAATGACTTCATCTTAATCGTCCAGATCACGCGGGGATAAAAAAAACTAATGTTTATCTAAACCTGTGAGAAAAGCACCAGCCGGCACCCCGGGCTTGTCTGAGACATACACAAAGAAAATTAATAAATCGCAAAGATCACCACCAAGTTTACCCCTGGGTTGCTGAGTAAATCAATTTTTTTTTAAAATTCCGAGCTAGGGAAATGAACTGTGAGCTGTAAGGCACGCTTATGCGATAACATCTCCACCGCGGAGCCAGTCCCTCGGCCGCCATAACTCACCACAGCCGAGATTCAAACTTCTAGCCTGTGTCATGTGTCACGCGCCCACTTCACCCCTCCCATGCACAATGATGCTAGGTCAATCCCCCCGGCCCACCGCTTCACTACAGGCTTAAAACGACTCACCCGACCCTTGTGGCTTACGATAAAAGCGTCAGCTGGTTTGGCCTGCGAGGACAAGGAGCTTTTGTTGTCACCGGTTGAACTCAATTATTGATCACGACCTTGACCTTGCTGCGCAGGCACACCAACAAACCCCAAGAAGATTAGCCAATCAGCGCAGGAGCGGCAGCCAATCAGAACGTTCAGCGCGAAGCACAATACTGCACCAAAAGTGTATCGGCACGTGCCATACTGTGCTCACCTCTTGACAGAATGCAGAATGAGCCTCTGTGCCCTCTTTTCCAGACAAATTCTCAATACACGCGTGTATGGTTGAGTTCTCTTAGGGCCGTGTGAGACTCTAAGAAACTCTTTCACACATTTCTATTTTATGCAAATGAAAATTCTGCAAGGGTTAGAACAATAAGTGCTCAAATCGACTGGGAAATTTTAACAAAAAAAGCTTTTGTTTTTTGTTTTTGTTTCTTCTGCTTTTTAGGCAAAATAAACCAAAGACGCTGATGACATTGAGAGAGAAGGATCTGAAAATACCGAAATAATGTCGGAAAAGAGGAGGGGGTTGGCGGGAGGTGACTTACTCTTTGTTCAAAGAAGCGTTAACCGAGGGATGCTATTGGATGTTTTGAATTTCCATAACATCCAACATCGATACTGTAGGCCGGTTTCATTTTGTGCGTGACTGCTTGGCACTACTTGCTGCTCAGCAGTCCATGAGGTCTAGCGTTTGACAAAACTCATCCTCAATGTTGCCGCCTCTGGATTCCAAATAACTACACATATTTTTTTTCCTAATAAAAAATACTAAAAAGAAATAAAAAATGAATAATTTGCCAAAGCTTTGATTGGGTGCTACATGAACTCAAATCGTTCACAACAAAGCTGTCATTATGATCCGCTCATTTACACTGCTGAGAATGGGTGTTTTAAAAAATATTGATCAGTATAATAGTTGAGAGAACATGTCAATTTATACAGATACTCTTCTCTGAAACTTGACAGACCGAATACAGATAGAAAAGTTTCGTGGATTTCAGAAGGGAGTGACTAATGAATAAGCAGCTTTAAAAATTGAAACAAAAACTATTGATCATTTAACAACTTGTAACACTACTAAAGTTTCAATTTACTTGGCTGTAAGTTACCATTTCTTCGTTGAGTAGTTCTACATTCCCTACGTTTCTCAACGAATCTTATACGGAGGTGGCAACTTTTTGTCTAGCCGGGGTTGGATTCAACTTAGCACCATTATAACCCAGACCTTCTGCCTGCGAGTCGAACTTTCTATCGACTGAGCCATCTGGCGTCACTATTTTACCCTTTTCCTAGAAGCAAATTCATTCAAAGTATCGATTTACTAGAGATTACTAAAACTAAATAGTTTCATAGACTGAAAAACTGACATGAGCGAGAATAAACAACAAACGATCATGAGAAAAAGAAGAGAAGAGATAGAGACGGATAGAGAGATAAATATAGCGAAGAAGGAAGAAAGAGAGTGAGAAGATATATATATATATATATATATATATATATATATATATATATATATATATATATATATATAGAGAGAGAGAGAGAGAGAGAGAGAGAGAGAGAATTAGACAGCGAGAGACATAATGCAGAGAGAGGTAAGTCACCGTAGCAGACTACCAAGGCATCAGGCAGAGAGACAAAGACAGAAAGAAAGGGAGCTAGGAGATATAGAAGCGTATTAAAAAGAGAAATGCATTTCCTTGTTTGTAATTTAACAAATTGCATTAACGCTCCGTCAATGTTTCTTTTATATCCAAGAGTAAGTGGAGCTCAATGGAGAGAAAAAAATAGTACATTCCTCGGAAGGAAGAAATAAACAATAAAGCCGCTCCTCTAGCTCTTAAATGTTGTGTCTTTTTTTTAGCCTTATGTAGGCGGAAAGAAACGACCTCAGATTTTAAACATGGTGCCACGGTTGACGAAATTTAATATTCCAGTATGAAAAGTTATGTTTAAAAAATCATTTTGCATTGCTCAGACAATCTCTCATAGATATTGAGTAAAAACATCCACTCGGTTAAAATTACACTAAGCTATTTTTTTTAATTCATTGCTTTAAAATATTGCAAGATAGCGATGTAGATTTTGATCTAAATTAGATTTTTTCTTATCACGCTAAGATCAATATTAACTGATCATTCGTCCTTTTGCCGTCCCTCACTAATATTTTTATAACAAACCATGGTGACTTCCTGTGATGCAAATTTCTCTTATCAAGAGCAGAGAATTTTTTTTTTTTTTTTTTTTTTTTTTTTGGGGGGGGGGGGGGGGGGGGGGGGGGGGGAGAGGGAAGGAGACACGGCAAACTAAACATAGTGAACAGTCCTCAACAGCTGATACCAGCAGACGTCACTGACTGTGACTCGAGCGACAGGTCCTGCTGATGGGGTCAAACTGCCGGCAGGATGAGTTCTACCACGAGCTGTTTGAGGGTGTGGGTGAGCGATGGAGGTACAAGAAGAATGTGAGTGGGGTACACTTTTTGTTTAGCCTTCTTGGTTTTGTCCATTTTTCCCCAATTTTTTTTTTTTGGATAAAGTTATGGGGACAAGGGAAAAAATAAAGTTTCCAGCCAGTCACATTGCTTGGCGCGATGCACAAATTTTGAATTTCTATTTGGACAAAATAAATGTGTCACTACAGGAAGAGTTGTGGCCTAGCGTTATGGAGGCAGATGTGTATATATGATTGAAATACCTCTACACGCATCCGTGGCTAATATTAAGAACATAGATAAAAAGCAGTTTCTCCTAACAACTCCACTCCTCTCTGTAATTTTCATTTCTCAAACTTTATTTTAATATTTATACCCTTTTAAACAACAACAAACAAAACGAAGAACGAAAACAAAACATACATCACTAAAAAAACAACAACAACAACAACAACAACAATAACAATAACAATAAAAATAACAACAACAACAAAAAACAATAAAAACACTTAAAACTTAGTGTTGCAAGATCAAAGAGCAACATTTAGTAAAGGGAAAATGTTAAAATGTTTTCTATTCTCTCAGGTATATGTTGCGAATATGACTCTTGGAAAATGAGGTAAAAAAATAATAGATTCACATTTGTATTGACAATAATGTCAAAAAACATCTGAGTGCAATGAGTTTTAGTTCTTTCTGAACAATGAAGAAGAATATAAAACAAGCCAAAAATAAACTTGGCTGATACAAACCCCAATGTTTTCTACTACAATGTCAATTTATTCCAAACTAAATTTAAAAAAAAGAACCAACAGAATAATGATGAAATATAGCTACTACAATAATAATAATAATAATAATAATAATAATAATAATAATAATAATAATAATAATAATAATAATAATAATAATAATAATAATAATAATAATAATAATAATAATAATAATAATAATAATAATAATAATAATAATAATAATAATAATATAGTTAATATAATGAAATTTTGAAAATTACACAAAGGATGAATAGTAGAGGAGAAGAAAGAAGAGGATTCCAGGACTTAAACAGAAGGCGGACGAAGAGAATCGGAATTTTTTTCCCTTGTGAGTTAGAGTGGTGTGCCTTACTCGAAAATCAGCCAATCAGAACATGAACCTCCAGACGTGAAATTTTTGAATGTGAGCTACTGCAGACAGATGTTAGGTGCTAGTATCTGCGCGTGCGGTACTGTGAGAACTCTACATTCAAATAGCTTTAGATTCGGCAGGTGTGTGATGAGCATAGCTGTAGGAAAGTTTATTGATTAAGGTAATTTTGATAATCAAAGTGCGAAACGGTCGTATAGGCTGTACAACAGCCGATAACATAAATTCAACTATTCGTATTGGTGTTGAATTGATCAAATTAAATAGCTTGAACTGAAAATTGAATGAGAAACAATACTGGTGTCTTAAGAACTGATATTTAATTCCTCAAATTTATTTTGCCTCACTATTGCTTAAGAAGTTAAATTAAAAAGATCTCTATTACTCTAACAAAACGTTTTGAAACATTTTAAGGTATTATACACTTCTAATAATATCGCCTTGGCACGGTGTCACAGCTTTGGTTAGTTGAAAAACAGGGGAACGACTGAAGTTTGCGGGAATGAAATTGATATAAATAGGTCATATTTTCTTTCTGAAACTTCAATTTTATATTGTGGTTCTGTTGCAACAAACTCTTTGGCTTTTTTCTTCTTTTAAAGACACAATGATTTTTGCAAGATAAACATTTGCGTCAAGATAACACTTACGCAGCCAGTTCAAAATGTACATAAGGCAACGCAATCATGTCTAAATCCCTACTAGTAGAGGACCAAACCTTTACAATTATTTCTGCTTAAACAAGTTCATTTTGATACAACTAAGACAATGCCATTCATTAAACCACGAAATCAAGATTCACAAAGAGCGTAGTGCAGACCTATGACAAAAATAATGTTTGTCGCGTGCGATAGAACTCAAATGAACCAATCGCAGCTCAGACGAGGACAAAAAGCTTGGAGCGCGTGTGAAAGCCCACCGTTTTGAATGCGAATCAGTGGGAGCAAGCGGTTGGGTTAGAGTGTCGGCACGTGCGATACTTGCTGCTGGCTGGTAGGGCCCAGGCGTGGAATTCAAATAACTGTGGATGTGGCAGGTGCTAAACACAAGATTAATGATAAAGAAAGGAGGGTTTTTGGGGGTTGGGTTCGGCCTTAGTTTGTCGGCATTGACAGTCGTTGTAGGGGTCGCTCGTGACCTCTCCAAAAGTGTGTCACTTGGTCGCTACCGGAAAAAGAATGTTGTTAAAAAAAAAAAAAAAAAAAGAAAAAAAAAGCAACGGATGAACGTCAAAATTTAAAAAAACTTTTTCACACATCCGCCTTAAACCTGAATTGCAGTAAAATGTTTGATTATTTTCTCAAACTTTTACCATCATAATAAAGTACATTTTTCAGTTAGATTAAAAAAAAATTGTCATTTAAACTGCATCATACTACAGGCTTATTGAAATGTTCTAAGAAAACTGTAAAGGTAGAAGGCGAATAAAGGCATAACAAAAAAGAAGATGCGGCCGCAGTTGCCATTACCATGTCGCCACACCACCCTTCTGTTTTATTTTTCCTTACTTTCTCACCATCTTTCACTCTCCTCCTTCTCCTTCTTCACTGATCTTCTCTCTCTCTCTCCCCCCCCCCTTTTTCTCTCTCTCCCCCTCCCTCTTCCCCCCCAACACCTCTCTCTCTCTCTCTCTCTCTCTCTCTCTCTCTCTCTCTCTCTCTCTCTCTTCTATCTCCCTATCTATATCCTCTTAGTTTCATATTTTTCTCTGCCACGTTCTTCTTTCTATTATTTGTTTTTCTTCTTCAGCGTCTCAATTCAACAAAAATGAAGTATTATTTAATTTTCGTAATTTTATTTTTTACCTTGGTTCGTATAGAAATCGAATTGTATTATTCAATACTTAAGATGAGCATAAATTCTTACGATGAAAACCGTACGCTAGTCCGAATTTACGCTAAAGGTTGTTAATTGTAAGCTTTTTCTTTAGTTAAGAACTAATGATTATTCATTTTTGTCTTATATTAAACAAGATAAATAGAATATTTATTATCTGATTAAATCGATATTATGCTTAATTTCATTACACACAGCGACACGTACGGTGTTAATAAATTTAGTCAATAATATTTTTTAGAATATTCGATGAATGTTGTATTAATACTTTTTCTAAAAGATTTAAAACCGAAAGAAAAAACAACAAAAAATAACGATTTTACACTCAAGTGCATGAGATGGAAGATGGAAGGTCATTTGAAAGTTTTAGCACTTGTAAAGATTTTTAACCGTAAGAGTTTAAGTCGTATAATGGCCTTTATTCTAATTTATCTAAATTTAAGCGATGCAAAAATGCTGGACCTTGGTTTTAGTTTATTTAAATTTTCTCATTAAAGTTTATTACATTCTCTAAGCATTCCTTGCGAAAGCGTCAAGCGTAAGTCATTATAATCAATTTCCGAAGTTTCCTGGTTAAAATTTTGTTTCAATTCGTTTTAAACATTCCATAAGTTTTTTTTTTTTTAAAACTTGTTATCCCAAATTTTCTTTATATAGGACTTATTCCCAGAAAAAACAACTGCGACCCAAACTTCGAGCTGATCATAATTGTATAACATCTCTAGCAAAACTATTTTAAATGGATTCTGGAAATCTTCTCTTCCGTGTTTGAACGAACATCATCTTCTGTATTCACCTATCGCTTTCCAGGACCACCGCTTGTGTAGGTATTTTTTTGCAACCACCTGATAAGATTTTCCATAAAGAAAAAGTTTGTAGTGAAAACATTGCAAAATCTAAAACTTTAAAAACTTTTGCTTTTAACAATAATGTGCAGGAAGTTCAAACGAAAGGAGTAACTTTCAGTGACATAATTTTACGCTTTATAAGTCAGCTGATGGCTTGCGGCATCAGTTGCAGAAGGAAACATAATGTAAAGTCTTATGTAAATATGATGTTGACCTATTTGGAAAAAAAGAAAATTCTCTTTTGAGACATTTTCACAAGCAAACTTTTATCATATTCAAGTCATTCGAAAACAGGCAGAGGTCATTAAACTACTATCCCACACAAGCAAGAAAGAAGGCAACTCTGTTGTATTGGATATCGAGATGCATTTCCATACTATTGAATAATGCTTTCAAAGCAGATGGCGAACAAAATGTGAAAAAAAGGAAAAAGAAAAGTTTCACTAGCGCAACTTTTATGGGTTAACTTTTTAACTTTTTAATTCACTCGATCTGCTGGGCCATAAAGAAAAGTTAGCTTATTTTGTAAGATCCATATATCTATTTATAGATCCTTTAAAGAATTATTTAACTATCTTGAAGGTTAAAATAAATAGGCAGTAATGAATAATCGTTTTCATTTTTTTAAAAAAATATGCATGACTGATCTGTGCGCCTGCTTCCTCATATTTTTGCAAGTTATTATTTTTCATTTCTCAGTGAATGAAGCTTATTGGTCTATATTTCACAAAGCTTAATATTTGTAGATAAATTTTATTTTGCTGAAACGTGTCACATGTATAAATAAGGATTAGTCATTAGAACTTATAAAATTAATGCTGGACTTAAATATGAAAAATGGCCAAGTCATATTCACTTTAACACGACACATTGAGTATTGGTTACAATCGTTGGTTCTGATAAAAACATTTCGAACCGCATTGAGACGCTAACAACGCGACAGTTTTTTCCATAATGCGATACTGTGTTCTCAACAATATCTCGCTTAAACTAGAGAAAGAATCCTCATTATCATAAAAAAATCCAGCAATGATAATAAAAATTTTAGAAATTTTAATAATAAAAATAATCATAACGCGGCAAAGACAACGACACACAACGACAATGATTGCAACAATTAAAAATAGTAATCATAATGAAAATAGAAATAAAATGATAGTGAAAATGGTAATAATAATAATAATAATAATAATAATAATAATAATAATAATAATAATAATAATAATAATAATAATAATAATAATAATACAGCAACAACAACATAACTACTACTACTACTACTACTACTACTACTACTACTACTACTACTACTACTACTACTACTACTACTACTACTACTACTACTACTACTACTACTACTACTACTACTACTACTACTACTACTACTACTACTACTACTACTACTACTACTACTACTACTACTACTACTACTACTACTACTACTACTACTACTACTACTACTACTACTACTACTACTACTACTACTACTACTACTACTACTAATGCTAAATGAGAGGCGTAAAAGATAGAGAGTATAACGGTCAAATAGACAGGAAGAGAATGGAAACGTTTCTATGAAAACTGAAGAGAAGGAAAAGTAAAAAAAAAAATGAAGAGATAAAAAGAGGGAGATGAGAGGATCAGAGGGAAAGACTGAAACAGAGACTGATAAAGACTGATCGACTAAGAAAGAGAAAAAAAAGAAGGAAGAGAAAGAGAGGGAAAGACAGAGGGGAGAGAGAGAGAGAGAGAGAGAGAGAGAGAGAGAGAGAGAGAGAGAGAGAGAGAGAGAGAGAGAGAGAGAGAGAGAGAGAGAGAGAGAGAGAGAGAGAGAGAGAGAGAGAGAGAGAGAGAGAGTTAGCAGTTGACACAACCCTATAGTTCTGCTTGTCAGATGCTAAGGGCGGTTTTGTCCCACTCACCACAGGAGTCGGGCTAGAAGGAGGGGAGAAGTTGGATCATGGTCGTAGTCAGAAGAGTAAGGAGTTGGGGGGAGGAGAGGTAAGAGTTTTGAACCGTTGTTTGAGAGAGAGAAGGAAACGCGGCAGAATAAGCGTGAGCAGTTGTGTAAGAGTGTGGGGATGTGGAGACTGGAGACGGATACTAGAGCGATGAGAGAAGCCTGTGAAATATGTCCCCCTTGGGACTTGACAATCACCGCAGGCGTTCTGCCGCCCTCCGCTCCTACAACGCCCTATTATTCACAGGAATTATCCCGGAAGTGGCTCCACACTTTTGTTTCCTTCCAAGCCTTCAATTCTCTAATGGGATTTTTTTTCCCATCTTACAGATTTTTCCCTTTTTTCTTTTGAAAGTCTTTGCTTGATTTCTCCTTTCACTGTAACATTCATGTCTGTTTAAAAAAGAATATTCTCGTCTGTGAGCCTTATTACCGGGGTTGATTAAAATTCCCCGTCCTTGTGCTTCACTGAAACCGGAAAAGGCTTAACGTTATGATTTAACCCTCGGCCGCTGGTCCATCTATAACTTTATTTGCCCTTTGATGCATAAATTGTATCAAATGTCCTTTCTCCGCTTTGGGAAAATTATGTTGTGTAAATTGCTGCACTTTAGTTTGAATTTTTCTTAAAAGTTGATCACTCTGTGAACTCAAGCGAAAAGATTAGCCGACCCGGTACTCGAACGAGGTTGAGTCTTCTCTCACACATTTCTTTTCAAAAAAAATTTTTTTTTCAAGATTTAATTTATTAACAGCATCGCGTCACATCATAGAAGTCATCGACAGCTCCAGATAATTTCCGAGGCAGAAAAGTTCGAGTTAATCTCTTCAAAGCAGCAAGTGCATTCTCTAATTACGGTCAAATTGTTTCGTTTCTCCGGGCAAAGGCATCTAATTACCAATATTTGATTGCGCCACGGCCAATGCAACGTAATGTGAGCGGACAAGCAGCGCTTCAAGGGCCATTAATCGCCGTATCTGGCTCCCTGTTACTATACTTAATTGACCGGTTCTCGTCGTGTCCGGATGGAGCTTGCCATTTGTTTGCAGCATCTCTTTTAATGGATGGTAACAATGAAGTCACAGTGCGCTATGATTACTCGGTTTCAGGATATTAGGCCGGTTCCTTCAGCAGGGGGGGATTGGTAATCAGTTCATTCAGAGCTTGTTTACCTACCTCTTCAATATTTGATGAGGCGCCTTTTGTCTGGAACAATTTGAACAGAAAAAAGGTATCGTGTGCTTACATAATTTCATGCGACTGCTGTAAATAAAGCTCGGACCTCACAAGTTATGTCTTATCGGAGCAGCCGCATAAAAGATAACACTGTTAACTCTTGTTAATAATTTATTTAACGCTAAGTTATATAGAAATTTTGCAATACCAGATTTATTATGCAGTTTCTACATGAATCTCAAAAACTGATTCAATCAGAAAAAAGACGTATTCTTCTTTTTCAATCTTTTCCCTCAAAATATGTTCATTATGTACAGAAAGGTTTAGTAGCCGTTGTGTGTGAATACATATGCATACACATGAGTTCTGATGTTATGACCAGCTTTTGAGTAATGATAAATAAAAACCTGTAACTTTTACTTTAAAAAAAAAATGAGAACTACGCAAAAAAAAAACTTCCACCAAATAAATTAAAAACAACAACAAATAAACGAAGTGCTGATTATACATAGTTCCCCTTATGCTAATAACCATCATCTCCTCTCCAGTGCATGTTGAACCAATCAATGCAAGGGAAACCATCAGACTTATTCTTTTGTTTCATACCTGAGCCGCTTCCCACATGATAATCTTTAATTAAAGCAAATTAGACTTATTACAAATAACTTCACCAGACGGCCATTGTGGTTGTAAAAAACACCCCATTCTCCATTTGATGAAAAAACCGCTGTCAGTATATTTTCTATTGCAGAGGCATTTTAGAAAAGACCCGCACAAAATTAAGAAATCATTTCTTTCCTTTGAAGTACTGATCATTAAGGATGTTGGGAAATCTATTTTGTTGGGGTAATTATTCAGGAATTCTATGGAAAGTCTCGGAACAAAGCGTAGCCACAGCTTTCAAACAAATGGAGCAAGTACATGGCTATAGTCCCGAAACTAACCCAGAAGGAATGGCCGCGTCATGTGCCACTGAATAGAATTAGAGGTGGTTAACCACTAAGTAACAATGAGTTACTTATTGATTAAGAAGATTATTTGTGCAAACTTTGTCTCATAATCTACTTTCATAGCTGTTAGTAATTGTAACTTAATCTAGCTTTGTAAGAACAAGAGGGAAATATAATGTACTTCCTTAATCCTGAAATTCATTTGATAATGAAAATAGCCATGCGTTGACATATTAAGGAAAAAAATCTTTACAGAGAAAGACCAAAGCCTGATTTTATAAAATATACAATAAATGAAAGCAACGGTTGGAAAAAAAATATACATTCTCAAGCTCTGAAATACAAATTAAAAAAACATAACATTGTATATTAAGAGCATTACACTAAGTCTTATTAAGAAAAAAACAAAACAAAAACAAAAGCAAACAAACAAACAAAAATAAAACAAGAACTAAAAAAAAAAAATCCCAAACAAAACAAAACAAAAAAACTCCCATAAGTTATATTTATAAAAAAGGTAAATACATGCAGGGTACCTAAAAACAAACAAACAAGCATGAACATTAAAGTTTAAAAAAATGTAAAAAGCAAGGAAACAAAGAATGAACAAAGCCAACAAGAAAAAGAGAAAGACTTATTTTTAATCTCACCAAGCTTGTGCTTTCTACATTCGTGATGTTTAAACAAGAGAATCCTGATTGATATCTTTCGACTTTAGCCAAAGGAAAAAAAAAAAACAGTTGCTGTGAAAAAAGACTCGAGCGCTACTACAGTCAGCGTGAGGCGACTTCTCTTGTTTCCCCCGGTACAGAGCTTTATGCAGAGGCCAATAACAAATTATTTGGTCGTATTGTAAACGGGCTCTTAACTTGACGGGGAAAGATCGAAGCCGCCCCTAGGGGGTATTTGATGGGCTTTTGAGATATGACTATAATGGATAGAGAACAGCACAGGGGAAAAAGGAATGAACGAGATACAGAGATCGAGAAAAAGTGAAATAGAAAATATGAAAGAGGAGGAGAGAGAGGGAAAGAAAGAGAGAAAGAGACAGAGAGAGAGACAGAAAGATAGAGAGAGACAGAAAGAGAGAGAGAGAGAGAGAGAGAGAGAGAGAGAGAGAGAGAGAGAGAGAGAGAGAGAGAGAGATATCGTTTAATAATTATTGGGATAATGGGGAATGAAAAAAAAGAATGTAGGTATTAGATGTAGGTGAAACTTTAAAAAAACAAAAGACAAAAAAAAAAAAAAAAAAAAAAAACCAACAAAAAAACAAAAAACGAAAATGACAGGAAAAGAGGATATTTCTAGAGATAACAGAGAAAGAGAGAAGTGGGATTCAAACATAGAGAAGTTGGGGGATGTGGAGGACCAGATTTTTGAGAGGCTTCTGAGCTGTCGCGAGAGTAGGGAAATGAGGAGGAGATTGGAGATGGTGCAAACTAATAATTAGAGTGTGCGTGGTGGAGTGTGCGCCGATCATTAACTGCAGATCTCTGCACCAGATTACAGCTACTTGTTCAGCCTGGCCCCAGGCTATCTCCCTCTCTCTCGCCAAAGAAGGGACGCTCAGAACAATGAGCTGGAAAACATTAAAAAAAAAAAAAAAGAAGGAAATGATAAAGCACGTTTCTGGAGACGATTGAGTAATGCACGTCCTGCAGTTATGGCATCAGTGACGCACTGGAGCGAGAAGGACTCACGGCTCTTCTAGCCTAGGGGGACTCTTCGTGAACCGTGGACTGGGACGGATGAATTCAATGGCGGGTATGTCGAGGAGGTATGTGGGGGGCAGTTGGGGAACCGAAATTTTAGATGCCTTAAAGGGGTATTATTGAATCACTCACTATTCACATTGGTAAAATTGAATGAGATGACATTTAAGTGAGGCGATGACATGTTGAAGACTGAACAAGGTGACAGTAACGGACAGGTTGTCAACTTCACACTCCCCACAGGGGACAGGTAGGAGCGAATCGTGTACGGAACTCATCGGTCGCAATAATAGATATCGTAAGGGAATCTCTTCAATGGTCTCAGCGGAAAGAAACGGAGACCCATTAGGACATTAATTTAGGTTAGGGGATTTCAGAGTCTAATGATTTATTTTCTCAAAGGTGGGCAAAGGTTTTTTAGAAATGAATGTCGGATTCAGAAGAAGTGCTCCTTGTTGTGTGCTAATATTGATAAAATGTATGATAATCATTCAGTATTGGGTGAGGCTCAATGTTTTAAAGATGATTGATTGCCAGTTCGAGTTCCAAAGGCTTGAAATAATAATAAAACACTGGAGTAAAGTAAAAAAAATAAACTTTTGAATTAAAAAAAAATAAACCATCCTATTCACCAAACATAAGAATTCAAGAAATTGTACTGAAAAGAATATACAAAGTAGAAAACCTAACACAGTTACAACAGTGCTAAAATTAAAACAAAACAAAAGATTAAAATGATCCAAACGCTACGTAACAGAGTGCCGAGGGCATGAGTCACAATCGGCAAGAGTCGAAATGTGCCGTGGGCAGGGTTGGGGAGGGTTGGAGAGGGCTAAGCGGCGTTAAACCAGCGGGGAGGATCTATGACAGACAGCCCGCATCATCTCCTCATCCCAGAGTCCAGTGGTGCCGGCCCGGAAACACATGCACCTCCAGCCCGGCCTCGAGTGGCTCTAGCATGCAGTCTGCACCAGCCGGCAGCACCATGACCGATGATGTGCGCGGCTAATCAGCCAGAAATCTCGGACCGTACAACGAGCCAGCGGGGAGAAAAGGGGGGAAACCTAATGTTTTTTCGATTGTAAATTATTTTTTCGCACGTCAATGTAGTCAGTTCAGGGATCTTCTGTCCTTGTATTTCTCCCCTGCTGTAATACCGCCATTGTTGAGAGAATATTGCATTTCGTGTGGGGCTCAGTCTTCGGTCGACATGATTACGTAAAAAGCCTTGGCGAGAAAGCAAATGTGACATGCTATTTTCTCAATTAAAAAAAAAGAAAAAAGATTCTTCAATCTTTTGTGATATTTAGCTCGATGAAAAGAACACCCTCCTAAATTTCTAGTGCAAAGTTCACGACAAAGAAAACCTAATAAGATTATAGAATCTTTCCATTGGATTCCTTTGACAAAAAAAGGCAACCTCTACATTCAACAAACTCGCATAGCAAGTCTAATAAAACTTTGTGATTATGATCGTAGGAAAGGAAAGAGCTTAACAAAAAATTCTGTATACCATTTAACTATATATTTTTTTTCTTTTCTGAAATGCAAAATTTTCAGGAACCTTTTTTTTTCAACGTAAGATCAATCTTGCGTGGCCCATTCTTTTTGTGTTGAAATGACTCAAGGGAAGACAAATGAAAAAGGGTAGAATTTTCCTTCTAAAAACCAGTCTAGATTGAGCGTGAAATGGTATCTTACACGTCATTTTTTAAATGGCAAAGTAGCAACCCATATTAAAGCTAAATATAAACTAACCCTGATTCAACGATCCAATAATGAAATTTTAACAAAAGATAATGAAATATTCCTCCCTCGAAAAAGTATGAATTCGATATGATTGTCTTCGAAAATTAGGAGACTGAAAATTTTTCCAGAGCAAATATAAAGTAACTAATATGAAATCATTTAAAAATAACAATAGAATTAGATGAATCATAAGATGGAGCATTTCAGTGGTTTTGGCAGATGAATCTTTTGACAGGAATAATTCCTTATTGGACTATGCACCAAGGTGGGTTGTCTTCAACAAATCCATTTCTTTCTCGGAATAATTCATCTTTTTATTCTGACTCCTTTCAGTTGTGCCGGCATGGAACCAGATGCTAGATATCTGGCATCTCACAGCGGTCCTCGCGACAAGTCTTTGCCGCTCCTTGCGTGCTGTCAGTGCAAGTTATTGACGTCTGTAAAGATACTTGAGATGTCACACCCGTTTGATGTCCAGTAATGAGGGCGTGGCTTCCAACACTGCCAGAACTCTCTTATTGGCCATTCACATATAACCGTTAACACCAAGACAAAGGGCACCAACACGTGCCACAACTCTTTTCTGTCTCCAAGTTTTTCGATGCAATAACATTACATCTTTTGCTGGCAATGCATCTGATTGGCCAACCTCATCTCTGTCTCTCACTTGATTTGAAGCTTTTGGGGCGAGAACGTAGTTCATTTAAGAGCAGCAACAACTTTTTGTAGAACTAGAAAAGAGAATCCGAAACCTCAAGCTTTCCTCATTGTTTAGACCCGAGAAATTTTAACAAAAATCGATTGTTTTATTTTCAAACTAAAAGCTTAGCTCGAGGCTTGAGGTTTCAAAATAATTTCATAGCAAAACTTGGAATTAAAAGCAAGTTACTGTGTTTGAAAATGAAACAAAACAGGTATACACAATTCTTGTCTAAATTGATACGAATCCAGTTGCCATCGAACGTTGGCTTTGGTCTCTAAAGAATGGTTCTCAAATTAAATTTTCCTAGAGCACGATAATTTGTTTCCCTCTTGTTCATGAAACTTCACAGAGAAATGTTATCTAACTAGATGATCTCCTTTTAATTCTTAAAAGAAAAAAAAATGCATCTAATACCTTGAAAAGTTAATAAGCGAAATCAAGTAAAAAAAACAAAAAATCGAAACATTCACAAACAGAAATAAAAATTATTTATCAAGAGTAATAGAACTCATACGAGCTGGAAACACTGTAAACTACTTTATTATAATCAATTCATACAAAAGAGGCAGACAATAATTCTTTGAAAAAAAAGTAAATAAAAGAAAAAAAGAAATAAATCATAACAACTACCCAATTATACCCTTGATTCTAACTCCAATTTGTAACATTGAATATGCAAACTGAGCTTGATTTTTCTCAGTTATTATTATGATGGAGTACCCACAAAATGTGCGTAATACTTCATGAATTATCACTATATCTTTGAAAGAGAATACCATACTTTTACCTCCATGTAACATAAATCTCGTAAAAAAGACTTGTTCATGTGTTTTTAAAGCTTGTTTATTACGTAAAGTCATACAATGACTTGATTCTCAGAAAAATTTTGTAATGGAAAACTTATGCTGACCTGAAAATGGCATTGGATGAATCACTTAGACATTTTCTGTTTGCTTTCGAACTCAAGATTTTTAGGGCTTATCTCACGAGAAATATTATGCGTGACTCACACAACAGAAAAGTTTTCATTTATCCTGACAAGTTTTCTACATTCATAACATTCGTCAGATCATAACTTGTCTTCACGTTTCGTCATCATTATTTCTAAAAACAAATTACAGTCTCTTGAGTTGATTAAAATGCTTAACGATTTCTTGGTTAAAAATCAATGGATTTGGATAAAGTTGAAAACATCAAATTTTCATTTTGCTCGTAGTGCAGGCAATCAGATAATATCACTTTTACAAATACTATCAGTGCCATGCACTTTTGCGTTCGTTAGAAAGCATATTTAGAAACAAAGTCTTCCTGCCTGCAATTCTGTCTCGTTGTCAACAAGCTGTATGGGTTCACAACAATTACTCCAAACAAACTTAAAATACGCCAAGCTCGTGCTTTGGAAAACCTAAGCGACCTTAAACATTTCCTAAAGTCTCATCCTCTGGCATCGGCAGAGAGTCCACGTTCATCCACGGGTGGGCAGCGATGTTCGCCAGGGTGTACCTGCGTTTCACATTCACCTGGCACAAGTGTTACACATAATGATAAATAATGATAAATGTATAATGACAAAGGCAAATGATAATAATAATAATAATAATAATAATAATAACAACAACAACAACAACAACAACAACAACAACAACAACTGATTATTAAAAATGAGAATGCTTATGATGCTTCATAATCATTTCACCTTTCAAGTTAATCCAAGCAGATATTCATTAAAACTTTACAATTTCCTTTCAACCTTTTTTTTAATTACGTGAAACTAAATAGATAAGGAAATCAACTTTAAATGCGTCAACATGAGTATCAAATTATTCCAGACGAAATGTATACATTCTTTATATCAACACAGGATGTTAAGTTTTTGCGGCGCAGTGACAAAATGTAGGCTGGCAATAATAGAACCGAGTTAATCTATACCAAAGACTGCTGAACATCAAAAAAGGAGACCTAACTAAGTAAAAATCGGTCTTGATATACCAACACTGTCAGTAATCCACGAGAGCTTTGACTTTGTTACGCCGTTTTCTAGTCAATTCTATCAAAATCTTTTTTTTTGCACCTTCTAAATACAAACGGTAACATCTATTTACCTCAAGTATGTGATAAAGGAGATCTTTGGCTTCACGCGAAACTGGTTTCGACTTCGGGAAAGACACTTTCTTCTCAAGCTGGTCTCGAATCATTTTCTTCACATTCGAGTCATCATATGGCATGGAGGCACATATCTGTGATTATTAAGGAAACTTAAAGATGAGCATAACTTTACATCTTTGTAGAAAAAGATACAGAGGACAGCATAAGATTATTAATTTTACGAAGAGGAAGCAAAATTTACGGGAAAGAAATTGAATAAAACCTGACTTAGGCCCGTTTACATTATAGGACGGTACCAGCAATCTTTCATTTTTCGTCTAACTTTACTTGTCAACACCGGAAAACGAAAAAAATAAACTAACATAGCTATGAATAATTTACATAGAAGGAGTCCAACTGAATAATGCATCAACGACAGAGAACAATAATGAAGAAAGAATTTTTTTGTTGTTGCGATTGCGTAATTCTTTTAAACATTCTCATGATTTGCAGGCCATGGCGCCGAGCATAATATCATCCTCCATTTAAAAATTCATTCGAATCAGAAAATGTATTCATTAAACCTAGACTCAATATAAACATGGTGGCTGGCATCGTTTGCTTACCATGGCATACGGGAGCAACCCCGGCGCGAGATCTGTCCCATTATGCTCTTTACTAGCTATAAACATCCATCCACAATGGAGCAAACGCTAATCTAAACCCATTGCAAATGTGACTCTCTCTGCTGTAGTAGATTGTCCCTGATAAGTCTAGTAATGTTGATATGTCTGGACGCATTGTGGGATAACATAACTGTAGATCTACCAGCATCCCATAAAAAAGGGTGAATTCTTGAAGTGGAAAAAATGATGGGCTATTTATTACATAGCTGCGCTATAAAGGAGGCTAACATTAATGGTATTGTAAGAACTTCACTTATTTCGCTCCCGTGATTTCGATTTACCTTTTGTCAAGTCCGGAGGAATGACAAAGAACATTCTACACGCATAGACCTAGATAATCATCGGAAATGGTGCTGTACCAGCATAATTTTAGACTTAAATGGATCTCGTAAATTCTGATCTAGAATATGCAAACTTCCTTTCTTTTTTTTACTGCGATGATTCAGTGATAGTGAACCACCAAAGACAAAGGAAATCTTTCTCTATTTTTACTTTGAAAAAAAAAAAAAAAAAACCACATCGACTTTATTGTACTGTTCTGATGGCAAGCACTTTTATTGTCATTATTAGCTGAAAAGGCTTGCGGTAAACCAATTGTGATAATTATGTTTATTATTTTGTTTCTCTGCTCTATCATTCCATTAACTTTTCTGTTCAACAACGTTACATGCTATGCCAGCCAAATTTTTTTTTTTAATCCCAGTTCAAACTGGTCAACGCCTTTCAAAACACCACCCCTAAATAAATTGTTGACTGTTATATTTCCAAATACAACACGTCTACAGCTACGGCTGACTTCTAGAAATAGCCGTACAAAAAGTCTTCTGAAGAAAAAAAAATGTTCTTTATCGTTATATACTGTTTAACGTTTCATAATGTAAGATTTTCATACCGTCTATTACAATTATATGAATAAGAGGAATCCGTATAACATGCTATCAATAGTCATGCACTGATGGCATCAAATAATTTGATTAAACCTTGATTCTCCTCCTTAGTGCAGAAGACATGAATGTGAACTTGAAAAACTCGTTTCTTGGCCGCTTTTTCTTTTGCTCAAACCAAAGCGACATATCTAAACTTATTTTCGTTTTATTTTTCTTGGAAAAAGGAAGTCGAAGTTTACTGATAACGTTAGAAAAAGGTACAAAATTAATATCCAAACGTGATTGACATATGAACAAACTATATGTTTTGAAGAGCGCTGCAATATTTGCCCAGATTCCAAGTAGGAAGCAAGGTAGATCACTCTTGTTAGGTTTAACTGTTGAAAATTTTAGAACACTTTTATCAAAAGTTGAGTAAAAAATTAATGAAAGTGGGCGAAAATTAGACGCTGCGTCAAAATCGTTCTGATTCTGTCGAAAAGTAATCTTAAAATGAGAGCTAAGATAAAAAAAAAAGTTATGACAACAAAACTTTTCCGCAGCATATGACGAAAAAAGTAATGATGTTTTAAAAAAAAATATTATACTTTTCTAAACATTTTAACTTAGTGTTAAAAAATTCTCTTCCTTGCAATGAATTTGCTCTTTGAGTATAGGGATCACCACCATGGAAGGACGGTAACTGGGAACGTTTATCTTTCTTCCAACAACTCAGACGGTTCGGGGAGAATCACAGCAAAGCAAAGGACTGCTGTGCACATAGAAGAAGAGAGACAGAGAGAGAAAGTGAGGGGGGAGAGAGAGAGAGAGAGAGAGAGAGAGAGAGAGAGAGAGAGAGAAAGAGAGAGATAGAGAGAGAGCAAGAGAGAGAGCAAGAGAGAGAGAGATACTTACCATTATGTACAGTATAATGCCCATGGCCCATATGTCATGTAAAGGAATGTAGTAAGGAATACCCTGCAAGATCTCCGGGGCAGCATAGGCGGCACTCCCACAAAACGTCTTGCTGATGCCCGGTTCCTCGAAGTAACGTGCAAAACCAAAATCGGATACCTTTATGTTGTTCTGATAATCCAAGAGCAGGTTTTCACATTTCAAATCTCTGAAGAAACATGAATGATGTTAATCATGATAAGGTTGTATTAAAAACAGGAAAAAAGCGCCATTCTTTTTTTTTTACTTTATTTATTTAAGTATTTAAAAGAATCTTTTTCTTAATACTCAATGATTTTTGCTTTTTTTCCTTTTCAATGTTTTGTTAGTGCTCCGATCATGTTGAAGCTTTGTCTTCCGAACTATAAAATTGTATCAAATCCTTTTCAGAACCTATGCATCTTTGAATAATACGGACAACTCATCACATGCGCTTGTTTAAGTCAATCGTCATACCGGTACATTTGGCCATGTTATAGTTGGACATATTTTCGTTTCAAATAGTTACCGTATGAAAGATTCCGCGACAAATTTATGAAATTTCGAGATACCTCTACTTAACCATGCAGTTTATTTCTATAACCTACAGCTTGTTGCGCAAAATTAACAAACCACCAGCCACTCAGTCAGATTAATCGTTTCATAATCGCCAAACAATCTGGGATATGATTGCTGCCCATAGGGGCATCACCGGCATGAAAACAATTAGAGCTCATAAGTATAGGTTACATATCCCTGATACCGGCAATCGGAACAGGTTTGGCTAAGTATTTTGTATTGTTGAACATTTCACTTCATCGAAAAAATATGCCCATAAAGTCTTTCAAAGTATGATATTTACAATCTTATGCTGATTGTGAGAACAAAATTCAGGAAACGATTTCATCATAGAAATACCAATTGCGATTGGCTTAAGTTTTTCTTTGTTCCGTAATCGTCCCTCCTATGGCAGCAAGGCACCTCTCTCCAACAACACAAAATTTGTTGGTTACTCAATCTGTTTATAAAATAACCTTCACCAAGAAAGATCATAATGGTAGAATTTGTGTGGGTTGCCAAATACATACGGGTAAAATTTTACGGTCAGCGCAAATATTTGCTGAGAAAAAAAAATTAAAAATCATTTCAAGGCCATTTGTGTGAGCATGACATACATAATGATCATTACACTAACGGCAGTGTTGGATAAAGCAGCGTACCTATGAGCTATATTGATCCCGTGCAGATATATCATGGCCTCCAGTAACTGTTTGAACATGACTCTGCATCTGTCCTCCGGGATGGAGCCCCGCAGCTTGATGTACTCGAGCAGGTCACCATGACCCGCGTGTTCCATGACGATGTAAACCTGGTGGTTGATCAGGAAGAAGGAACACACAGGGTGGCAGCATCAGGGCGCAACACGCACAAGTGAAACCAGCAGCACGTAGACTGCACTCAGAAGCACAACAGAACAATGATGAAATCCGCGCACGTGCACAAACACAACAAATAAGACAACTACAGAAGCTGTATGCCGTGGCACACTCCAACCTGTGTATCCAACGTACACACACACACACACACACACATACACAAGGAAAGAATCCAAACAATTAGACATTTCGTTACAATGATTGACACTTGAACTCACTGCAGCACAGTATTCTCATTTTATTGTTTCATTTTCATGATTCTTCTTTTCGTACAATTATTTCAATGATTTACCACTAAGAGCAGCTTTTCCCACAGCAGCGTATATTCCATTTTCAGGTTAACATTTTGTTTTCTTAACACTGCATGAGATTTCATGTGGAACCAGATTGAATTACCATCCAAATTAAACATGGCGACTCTGTCAAAGTCATGTTTTTACCTCCCCTCACATTTCACGTTTTCTTTATTAAAATACATGCAATGCTCTGTGAGAGACTAGACACAAAGGCGAAAGATCTTCAGTGTCTCCGGAACTGATTTTTCCTTGGCCAACCATAGACTGGGTCCATGGTGTTTAGCTGAAGTTGCTGGCCATGTCTATGCATTCCCCACAAAACTTAGGCCATGGAGTTATGATTACTACACTAAAGTTTTCGCCTCTCTTTATAATATGAAGTTTTCTTTGGCATCTACTTAATTTGCAACATCAGTGATAAGATCTTATCTCCTCTTCATTCTCTCCTCTAGAAAATTCTCTCTCTCACATACACAAAACAAAGCTTTGCTACTACTGTACAGCCCTGGCGTCACGTCGTTTTTTTTACCGAACAAAGCCCATTACAAAAAAATTCAGACCTGGATCGGATATGGATTCTAAAAACTTAAATCTTGGTCGAGAACAAATTGGAGTATATATTTATGAATGTAATGTAATTTGGAAAAAAGAAAGAGAAAATTTTCTACAAATTTCAATTTGTATTTCGTTGATGCGTAGTGATACCGATATCGTTACGACCGAAAACCGGCGTCACTAAAATATACATAGAAATAAACATGCATCAACAATTTTAGAAATAAAAAAAAAAAACCACAAAAAAACCCATTACTTTCCGGGATAGTTTTCTAGTAGTTTGCTAGGAGAATATTCCGCATCATGGTTTTGAACATCGCATAATGAAAAACTGTTAGCTCAAAATCCTTTGAATAAAAATAAAAAAGACAGCAGAACACATCAACGGTTTGTTCCAGGAAGAAAAGTTAATGATAATTTGCTTAGTTCTACGGTCAACCTGCATTTAAAAATAAAAAAGGGAAAGAATAACTAGTCACAGTCACTAATCTGCTCTATTTCCAAACGCCTCTGTGTAGTCGAAGTAAAAAGATAACCAATTTCTGAAAATGAATTCCTACAGCTTTTTGCTCAGTAAATATAAGGAAGGCATATAGATATTGAAGATAAAATCATTTGAAAAAAATTCACTAAAAGATATGGTTTATTTTTTTTTAATTTGTCTCCACAGTGAGAGTAAATTGTGTGTCTGCACTTAACAGTGTAATGAGCTTAACTTTCCAATATCCTTGGAATAAAAACGCCTGGCTCATAAATTCATCATTTGCATTGGGTTGCAATCAAATATTTTAAATAAAAAAGAAAGAAAATGGGTTATAATCATTAATCAAGTGTATTAATAATTGTTTCAGTAAAGAAAATTTGAAAACTCTGGAGGACCTGTTATTTCCTCAAGCATTTAAGAGATTGGTGACAACATGAAAGCTCTTTTACCCAACGGTATATCTAAGTCCCTTTTAAGATATAAATCGAAAACTAGATCGTCACTGCTTGATATACATCAACTTAATGGTCATTCATTTTAGAGATTCCAGTTAAAAGATGTAAAAAATTTTTTACTTACTTTCTGTTCAAACTCTATAATCTCGAATAATTTTATAATATACTGGTGATTCACAGATTTCATGCATTTGAGTTCTCTTGGAAGAAATTTCTCCTTGAAGTCTTTTGGTGCACTACGTCTATTTATTATTTTCATGGCAACTCTCTTCTGCAGTTTATCGCTGTAAGCGCTCTTAACCTTAGCATAAGAACCTTCCCCTATTGTTGTTCCGATGCTGTAACCAAGTTTTTTGAGGTATACCTCATCGTCAGAGGTAGCAAATTCTTTTACAACAGAACCGGTCATAGTTTAATGTGCCTATTATTTTACTCGAAATCTGACTACATGGATAGTTTAAACCATACTTGCAATAAATCGACTGCTAACTTTAGATCTAATTGTGGAAAATAGAATATGATTTAAAACGTAGAGGCTTTACTGATTTTTACAATCCAATGCTTTAAGAAATGTGCGTCATTTTGCTTGCCATTTTTTGGCGCTGCAAAATGGTGCATACTTTTAGCACTTTCGGATGTGCGTCATACCGAAGACATGACGTCAATAAATCATACAAAAGTTGGACATAGACTATTTTTTGGCCCTTTATTTCATGAAAGTACTTCTAATGGCGGCGTTTACACAAAAGGATGAATAATCCTTGGTGTCCCAAGGTTTGTAACTACAGCGGTTGATGTAGCAACAGTTTTAGATCCGTTGATTAAATCTTTATAAACTTTTCATATGTAAATGTTGCCGAAAAACTCCCGAATATATGTTGCCAGCAAAGAGAGCAAAGCTTGAAATGGAAGACGACGGAGGTCGCCTCCGACTTCTTGAAGACGAGCTTCAGGTCATCCAAGCCGAAGTAGAACCTATTGAGGTCAAACGAACTGGCACATCGAGAACTGAGTCGGTAACGTATAGGCCTACCTACCGAGCGGTTCTTGCAAAAAATGGGTATTTGGTCCGGAAAACCTTGGGAAATGGAAGCTATTCAAAGGTAAAGCTTGCAATATCGTTGAATAAAACCAAGCTGTTGGTAGCTGTCAAAATTGTTGATAGAAGCAAAGCCCCGAAGGACTTTCAGACAAAATTTCTTCCACGAGAGTTAGATATCTGGCCAGGTCTGCGGCACTCAAACATTATCAAAGTACTCGATGCCTTCGATGACGGCAGGCGTGTTTATATGATCCTCGAGTACGCTGAAAATGGGGATGTGCTGCGGTATATCCAGAAGGTAGGCGCCCTGGTAGAGACTCTGGCCAGAGGTTGGACATGGCAACTTTGCGACGCAGTGCGTTACCTCCACGATCTCAACATAACGCACAGAGATCTCAAACTAGAAAACCTTCTTCTAGACAAATCCTTTAATATCAAGCTTTGCGACTTTGGTTTTGTCAAAGGAGACTGCACAAAATCGATGAGTCAAACTTATTGTGGTTCTAAGTCTTATGCTGCACCTGAGATCCTGAAAGGAGAACCGTATGACCCCAAAAAGGCGGATATGTGGGCCATCGGTGTGATCCTATATATCTTCGTCACTGGTAAGATGCCCTTTGATGAGAGCCGTGGCAACAGCGGTGTGCTGGAGGAGCAAAAGAAGCTGGAGTTCCCATGGCAAAAATACAAAAAGGTAAATGTAGTAAATTCACTGTTACAAAGAGACTTTTTCTTGTTTTTTGCTTCCTTATTTCTCTTTTTGTAGTACCTATACAGGAATAGGATAAAGAACATTTCAAATTTAAAAAAAATAATAAAAAAACAAAGGAAGATCTAGAAACCTACGCTTATTTTATATGCAAACTTTATTGAATTAGCTTATCATCTTGGGAAGCAAAGAACCAGGCATTGAAATAAAATTTACTTCATTGTGCTCCGAAATGATTGCAAAATCTTGATAACTCCAATTTTCCGATCCACTTTTACCTCGACTAAGTAATTTTCTTCGATATCATTTATATATTTATTATTGTCCCCATAACCATCTTCTACTGTCAAATGTGAACTTCAGGTGACCCCAGAAGAACGTAGCCTGGTCTTGAAGCTATTCACGCATGACTTCCAGCTGAGGCCAGACATCCACCGGGTGATGCGCAACCGTTGGATGGAAGCCGCCAAATCTATCGAGGTGAAACTAGGTCAGTTTACGAGGAATATTCTCTCACCTAGTGGCACTATAAAGAAAGCGGGTGATAGACGAAAAAAAAAAAAAAGGCACGAGTAAAATTGACCACAGTGTAAAACATTTTGAAGATCTCAAATTTCATAAATCGCATGGTCATATAAATGCTCAAATCAATTTACTTTGGGAAAAAAGAAATGCAGGAGAAAAACGAATGCATTAAAGTGCTGATTAGTAATGCTTTAAAGATATCAGAGTTTTCTATGTTTCTTTTCCTAAAAATCAAAATCAACTCTGATTTTCACTCATTTGTTGAAATATATTTCTCATTATTCATGCATCCCTTTTTAGGAAAAAGAGTGCCACTGATCATGGTAGACTCTTAAGGTCTTTAATGACCCGATTAGAATCGTTTAGCGGTACTGCAAACATTTAATTCATTCAAATACACAATTCCTTCTGCACACTTTGATTACAAGACACCGACAATTTCATATTCCAATTTTGCAAATATTTTCAACAATACGGGACTCATGAACAACAAAAATATGTTTAAAAAGCAGCAGCAAACTAAATGAAACAGCGAAATGTTGTTCGGATAATTGAATGGAATTTTAAAAACATCGATATTTTATTTTCAGGAAAACACTAAATATACTTAAACGTCGTTTCCATTACATTAGGAGCTGCAAAGCGTAAATAATACATGCACTCAATATAGAGAGAAGAGAGACGAAACGTATCAGTTTTTACAAGACTTTCCTTTCGAATCGACAATATTTGATATGTGTGGCTTCTGTTATACTCTGATATAATCTTCTCAGTGACAAACTTGGACCTATCTTGAAGACTACAGCCTGTTTAAATCTAACTTTGCTCAGATTTATAAGCTGAAATTAGTTTGAAAACGACAAGTAATTTTACCCTCTCATCTGAGTTGGAAAAAGATTTGAAATTCATAACGTACTTACTTGTTTGTTTGAAAAAGTGTACCTGAAACACACTTCTTGAAAAAGATTTTCAATTTCTTCCCTTTTTTAATAAACTCTAAAACCCCAATTTTTTCCCTTTTTGTAACACGATTTAAAATACTCTTTTCAAGAAAGAGAAAATAATTGCTTCCATTATAGGCTTTCGTTTTTTCCCCTTTTTATCAGCGGTGTTAGCAGCGGAAGGAAAAGCAAGCAGCCATGGGCATCATCATCACCACCACCACCATCATCATCACCACCGCCACCATTCGAAGGACAAAGGAGCTGAAAAGCCGATAGCGGAAGCCAAACCGAACCCTCCTCCTGCCAGCGCACTGCCTGCTCAGTGAGACATGCGCACACCGGCCTTAAAAGGTATTCCTCATGCCAGATTACAGGTGAGACACATTTAACTCTACTGCCAGTGTTTGAGAAATAATAATAATAATAATAATAATAATAATAATAATAATAATAATAATAATAATAATAATAATAATAATAATAATAATAATAATTTTCAATAAGTTATCTTTAAATTAAAAAAAAAACAAACTAAAAAATATTTTTGCATGATAGTCTTGTTTCTTATTTTGATAAAACTTCCTTTCACTATTATTATGTAGTTTGCCAAATGTTCCAATAAATTATACTACGTGATAGCTCATTGTATTTGCAGTCCAGTTAAAAGATGAACGATTTGCGCTAGGGAAAATGCACACTAGAGTTCGTGCACACATATCCTACAAAAGACTAGTGGACATCTATACAGTTGGATATTTGGCTGTCTTCAGAGCGCCGGTGCTCTTACACCCAGACCGCTTCTGAGAAATTTTCCCAAAATACTCTCTCAGCATGAAATTAATAATTAATATTAACGTATGAAACTTCAAATCTCATAGAAATATGACCACCAATATTTAAACAAAAAATTGAAGTCTTAGTGTATTTAGGAAGGTAGGACCACTACATTACGAGAAAACACATGAACTTTTATTCTTTGCTCAAACGAAAATAGCAAGCGCATGTTTACAACGTGATTGATTTGTTTAATGGCTAGAATCGGATAGTTTCTAATTACATACCACAAATATTTAGACATGTGTGATGGATTCTCAAAAGAAATAATGAAGTTAATGAGCTCCACAAGGAAATATACGTAAAACTTGCGCAATCAATTTAAAGACTGTCTTGAAAATCATTACAAGGAACCTTTTCGTCCAATTGATGAAGGAGCCATTCTTAAACTCTTTGCATAAACTATAATAATATGTTCAAATAAAAGAGTTGCAGGTGGTGGTGTGGCTTAACTCTCGCATTGAGATATTTCAGAAAAGATATCTGTATCACCGATTTAAAACAACGATAAAGGTGAATAAATTTTACACTTCAGCTTTTCTTTTGCGTCCTATCCCTTATCAGTCTGAGATAGATTACACCAAAAAGTAAAGCAAAATATTCTTTGACTTGAAGGTTATTAAATTATAATTTATCAAAATCTAAATAAATATAATTGGGTGGGCTTTGACTTGAAGGTTATTACATTATAATTTATCGAAATCTAAATAAATATAATTGGGTGGGCTTTGACTTGAAGGTTATTACATTATAATTTATCGAAATCTAAATAAATATAATTGGGTGGGCTTAAGCCAGTAAACAAGTAAGTCGGTGGAGCAATGACCTGGCTGGCAATATTGGTTTTGTGCTTAAAATCTAATAATTATGGCCTTTTCAATGTCTTTAAAAGATTGCAATTCAGTGTATTATATACTAAATACGTAATGAAATATGTAAGAAGTTGGTCTTATGTTGTTTAAAACTCGGAGAGCAAACTGATGCGTCTTCAATGCCAGAATCAAACCTCTTTCCTCTGTGCTGTTTTTTCTTCTGGATAATACTCTTCACTGAATTCGTATTTTGCAACACGGGGAAATCAAGAACAATATTTCTTATGGTACATTTCTCCTAATGCGCCTCTCATTCATATTAAGTTTTCGATTGTGTTTATTTTGGTTTATACAATTCTGCCAGCGATAGATGTGAATCTTATTAAGTGAGTTTCATACGATAAATAAACGGGAAAAATTAAAAACGAAAATGAATCCAGATTGTTATTACGAAGCTCGAGCAGCTGGATGAGAATATTCTGTCAAATGAGTTTTTTTCTTAATAGACCTGCGACTTAAGGAAAAAAAACCCAAATCTTTACGAGTAAAATGTAATTAATGTTAACCTTAACTAACGTTATAAGATATGTCTTGATCTCTTACAAAAATCATAAAATTTATTTAATTGTAATTCTAAATTTCTGTCTAGGCCATGGCTTACTTGCATAAGATAAAAATAGCTCCGATCAAGGTTGATCTACCTACCAAGACAAGAATGGCAAGGCAGAGCAACGCACAAAACTTCAACTTGTCGTCCATGAACTCAAGTCATTGCGTGTTCTCAACATGCTTTTTTTTTAAAGTTTAACGTCCGCGATTGTTATTGCACCTGTAGACAGGATTGGGTGTGATGAGTGTGTGCAGCCAGCATTCAATCCAATTTTTCGATTTTGAGAACCTTTTCTAAAGGTACTCAACGGAATTATGTCAGCACGTGTCAAAGAACACTATAAGATTATTTTACTGTTGAATGCCATACGCCGTTTGCAGAAAGTCTCCTTTATTAGTTTATCATTGTAATCCCCGACAGCTTATAAACTTTATGCAACTAAAATTAAAAATTAAAGTAGTTGCTTCTCCAAGGATATTCCACAATCATATGTGTCGCATTGACTGTCTCAATCCTGAAATATTGAGTATTATCGATACTGGGGAATATATCTTACAAAACAAAAAATACTATAACAGGTTTGCTGAATCAAAATAGTTTGGAAAAGTTTGTATAAAAACAATGAAATAAAACAACAACTATGCTCAATGAAACCAGTTATGCGATAGTCATAGTTTTACAGTATATGAAGACAAAATTACGTAAACATAGTTCACAAATGTTTAAAATATGGTATACTTAGGCTTAAAAGTGCAATATAGGACAGGAAAACGTTTTTATTTTTATGCGAAATTTCTCCAACTGTTTCGTTATAATAAATTATTATATCTGGATCATAATCTGCCTTGTATTAGATTGTGCAAACAGTACATTTCATACATGTTTATTTCCTTTCCTTTCAGATCTCGTATAAGCTCCAGGATAACTTGACCACACAATGCAAACTTTAAATCTCAATGTCAAAGAGTCTCCTTCACAGTTTTCATGTCACAGATTCAAAACAGTCATAACTGTAAGGAGAAAAATCTTCTTGTGAGAGCGTAGGGATACAATATCCCAAATTTTATTAGGCTGTGAGAACATAAGGATGTGTATGGTGAACAATGATATATAATGAAAGTCCGTCATAGTCGTCTTTTTCGTCAATGATGTCATGTGGTTATAGGTTTTTATGTTTGAATCACCTGGTGCTAAATTAGACCAATCACAGGCATCTTAAACTGTTTGTAAACCGATCGAAACGAGTGAATGATCTTAGACATAAGTAACAACCTGTATTTCCTATATTTCCATAATTACTCATAATGTTAATTATGAAAACTAACTTGTCAGCAGTCAAATCTGGTCCTTGTGTATGCTCTATTTGTTCATTCATTATATTATGTAAATAACTATCTGATTATTTTATTTGCCTCTTACAAAGGTAAAATTATATGATTGTCGAGATTTATTTCATTATTAAAAATAATTTACATTTGAATCCAGCTTGACACTTGAGTCTCCCTATGTATTTTTAAAAACATAGAGCTAAAATTCTTTCGTTGAGCATTACATGTTGCGATTACCATTTAAGAAACATAAAGATACGTTATAAACACCAAGGCCAATCACCATTTTGTCATACATATCGGCACTGAAAGGAGAAATCGAAACATTATCCAAGCATTTTAATAAATGGATATAATATCTAAATGTGTGTTTAGCATCTTTGCTTTATCCTTTCAGTGGTGTAACATTGCCTACCTCTCGCTATTCTCCTATTCACAGCTTTCATTATATTAAGAAAAATGACCCTTAATTTACTCTCTGCGGTTCAGGACAATAATTATCAATTATTGATAAGGTAGTCATAAGGGAACAAGCGTGTTTCCTTCACGACCAAACAAAGCGCAGAGTAAAGCTTAACTGTCGTAACTGACAAATGCTTTAAAACTTTTCCTCAAATTTTTAAGTGTACATCTGCTTGCGCCTAAAGCGATAATCTCGACATTCTACATTGTGTCTTCTTACGTAAATAATTTGAGCAGCATAGATTAAAAAAAAAAAAGATATTCATGCACGTCCGGTATTGATTTGGAATATAATCACTGATCAAATATAAAGAGAAAATAATTTTTATTCAGTCCAGCGAATGACTTGAGGCATATCCTATTTTGATGAGTTTCATGACGAGGTGGCCCATCTAGGGATCAGCTATTTGGTGAAATCTCTTGTTGATGAAATGTAAGAATTTGAAAATAAGTATTTGGTCAGTAGTTTATTATAATTGATATAGACCAAAGGGAAAATTTCTTGACCCTGGTCTTTTCCTATCCGTTTGCTACCTTGGATAAGACTGAAAGTCCCATGACATTTCATAAAGTATAAATACATCTCCTATTGAATAGTCACTCATGGTTACGTTCATTGATTCGTATTGCTTGCCAACAAGATAGACTATTTAATCAGTATAAAGAAAAAAAAAACAACAAAATCGCCAACATAACATTCACAAACCAATACGAAATTTTTTAATATAAAATTGGTCTTGTCTAGAAAACCCTTGAGCGTTGTCACATTAATTTGAATAGAAGCTAATTTCTTCCGAAAAGTTGAACAAATAAAATAACTTCAATGAAAGATTTACAAATATCTCTGAGGTACAATATCCAATACCATGAAACTCGACTGCTGCTTCACGTCAAAAAGACCATTCAGTTAGAAAACAACAAAACATTAACAAAAAGTTTGATGTTTATTTGTGTCATGAAACATGATATGGTCGTGATCAAGGCATTGCTTTCACCACTTTTACTCGAGTAAGTAAATGACAATTTTTTAAGAAAGAAAGTTAGACTTACTCGCTAAAAAATAGTTTATGAGATAAAAATGTCTCCTACCGTTACGTTTTCTAGAAAAAAAAGTACAAAAAGAATGTTGGTAACATGATAAAATTCGTCCCTCGTCAATATAAAAAAATAAAACAAAGCATTGACGAAGAAAATTATGTTGATAAAAAATTAGAAGCGCAGCAGCTTTAATGATCGAGATAATTTAGTCGGAATGATAGGAGTCTGTGGTTTAAAGGCATTATCATTATGTATATGAATATGTGTATTAGTATTAAATCGATCCATTTCATTCATTTTTTTAATCAGACTTGGGAATCACAAAACAAAAAGAAAAACAATTATCAATCGCCCCACAAAAAAAAACAACAAAAAAACCCACAACAAAAAAGACCTTTTGCAAGACAACCTTCAACATGATAAATTTAAACATATCGAGTGAGATACTTGTTTAAGTTCGACCTATACTTGGACCGATTAGAAGCTAACAACGCCTCTTCTCTGTTTTAAACAGTCTAACTCTCAAGACTAAGGAAGACTGCTCATAACGCGACGTGGAAAAACAAGCTCTCTATGCTTTAAGTAAAAATTTGATGCGGCTGATAAGGCCTGTGTTCCTGATATCCTCAGTTTGCTTAGAACTAGGCAGCAACAGTGCAACTTCGGCAATTTCTCTCTATTAAGCGAGAACTCATTGTGTGACAAATGAAACTAGTCAAGGATCCTATGCAAAGGAAAAAATAGCACATTTTTACGCGATGTAAAGCCAAAAAATGTATAAAGTTTGGCATAATCTTGAAACCCAATATTATTGTATAAAACACTCCCGCAGTTTTTTTTATACAGCCTAAAACACGCTAGTAGCATATATACATGCCCGATTTGAAACGAGATAAAAAAATAATTTCAATATTACTAATCACAGAATTACAGCTACCGGGCGTCAAAAATACTCAAATTTGAATAAAATGTCAAAAAGGATAGATTGCAGTTTGATTTCAACTATTCTGCATGTAGCTCAATAACTCCACAAAAACATTAAATTAACTCTCACACAGTTTTATCATTTATTTGTTACAAACACTCTATTCTCGATCATTAGTAGAACTCTAAATGCCCTTCAAACAAATGATTCTCTTAATTACTGTTTTTTTGTTTTTGTTTTTTTTTTTTTTGATCTAAGAGATCATTAACTGTCACGTTGACAAAAAATCACTACGATCTGTTCAATGATCAAAGTGACGCTCATAACTTTTCTGAACCATACATAATTTGATTCCTTTTTCTGCATGACATCTCTCTCACATTAATGCTGATTGTTACAAAATAAATTTTGACTTGAAATATTGCATATTGAAGAAATCGATACATTGGCAATTTTAAAGGAACTAAGTTAATGCTGTCAAGACCATCTTTGAAAAAGACAAAAGCAATAATTTATGTTTTGAGCAAAAATACGATGTATCTCACAATATATTGCCATAGTTTTCGCACTTTAATCTCATTAATAAATAAAAGTCGTAACACTGCGTCTCAATTAGTTGAGATTTTAAAGTATATTGTCAACTATTTTCGATAAGAATTCGTTGAAACATTAGAAAGACGAGTTGCATTATGAGATAGACGAGGGAAGGGGGATAAACTGTTTGTTGACAATCGCGTCGTTTGCTGTTGAGAGTTACTTCCCTCTCCTCTTGGAGTGAAATTTGTGCTTCGAGAAACGCTCTTGCTGTTGTTGTTGGTGTTGCAGTTCCACATAACCTTGCCCCGACGGCTTCTCACAGGTGGAATCTTGTCACAAGGAAGGGAAAAAAAATGATATATTAAATTAAGCAGAACATCAGCTTTAAAAACAGTACTATAATCTTAAACCAATCACTACTCTACTATGTATAGATCCATACAGAGTATTCAGAAAAACTTGTGATAAAATAAAATAGTTCAGCTTCAGGAGTGCGTAATGCTGCTCTCTCATAGGCATTCGCTACGATGAAATAGATCACATTTTATCCCCTGTATCCCTTGTTCCCCCGAATTGATAACAGAAAGTAAAGAAAACTGGAATAAGTCCCGGGAAGATACAATTTTAAACAGATATCCGCTTTAAGTCGGCAAATAAAACAACAGCTGAAGATAACGAAAATAAGTTTCTAAGTAGCAAAAACGTATGCTTAGAAATGAGAAAAAAAAAGAAAGCAAGCAGCACTTCATCTTGAATCATTCGGTTCGTTTTATTTTACGATAAAATATTCTAAACCTCGAACTCGGCTGGATAACATCAATAGAATCATGAAAAAAATATATTCATAGTTAAAATTAATCTCATGTTTCAAATTCCTACAAATTAAATCATAATATTTTTTTTCCAGTAAGGACCAAACATGGAAAAATGTTTGGTCTTAATTCATTCTAAAATGAAAGTTTACTTTTGTTTAAATAAAAGAGTGAGAGAGAGAGAGAGTCTTATAATCAAGAGAGAGAAAAATTAAGAAACAGTGACTGTTACTTCTACAGAAAGATAAAAAGTAAAGACATAAAGATGCTATTGAAGAACAAAAGAGACTGGCAAAGCAAAATAATACGGATGTTGGCAATGAACGTAGTGTTGATGTTTTAAAATTTTATATGCAATTTATAGGCTATGTGACACTTTGTCTCCTTCGTACTTTTTTTGCTATGCAATTACAAAATATAAATATATTGTACAAAATAGACATGAGACAAACAAACAAAACAAGTTATTGTGCATTCGGAAAACTTGTACGAATTTTGCCACAATTCTATACTTTTTTTCAAAAAGAAGTATTGAAAAGGTGCAGCTTTACGTGTAGATACCGATATAGCATTCCTCAAAGTTCTAAAACACACTGAATTTTTGAGGTGACATTACTATAGCGTAGTAAGGCAAGTCAGTGTACTTCACTTCACAGCAATGTGATGAAGCAAAAGTTCGTTCGATCATTTAAAAAACTATTATGTTCCTGTTAATCGCTACAAAACCAACACATGCACGTTTTGAAAATAAAGCAAGAGAGAAAAAAAAAAACCATATGAAACAATACTCAAATGTTAAACCACACATCTTATTCACACGATTTCAAAACCTCGACTAGTGGATTTGGGGACAGCCCATCGGTTCACTTAATGCGCAGCTTTCTGTGTCACAAATGATGCAATGTGAGAGAGAGAAATTAAGAACTGAAATGAAGTATGAATAAAATAACAACAGAAAAAAGTAACAGGCAGCAAAAAGTAGGGAGAAAGAGAGGGGGATGAGAGAGAGAGAGAGGGGGGGGAGAGAGAAAGAAATAGCGAGAGAGAGAGAGAGAGGAGAGAGAGAGAGAGAGAGAGAGAGAGAGAGAGAGAGAGAGAGAGAGAGAGAGGGAGAGAGAGAGAGAGAGAGAGAGAGAGAGAGAGGAGAGAGAGAGGGATGGGCGGAGGGGGGAGCAGGTAGAGTGATGGGATATATAAAGGCAATCAGACAGGCAGGTAAAGATAAAAGTAAGGCTAGATGATGACCAAATAGGAAAAGGAAACAAAAAAACAAAACAAAAAAAAAATAAATAAAGAAACCCCTCAATTACAAAAGCAGCAGTTTTGCAGTGAATACTAAATTAAAAAAAAAAAAGAAAAATCGAGTAAAAGTGAATGCGCTTTAAAAGAGTATCAAAATAAAGAAAAATATCTATAGTATAAAAGTATCATCAAGTTATAGTCAATGAGTAAAACCTTTTACTTAAAGCCCGTGAATGAATAAAATTACAATATATATATATATATATATATATATATATATATATATATATATATATTAAATGATGACAGTCTTCGCCGTGAAGAAAAGAAAAAAAATAATGTTACAAATGTGTAAATTGAAAACAAAAAGTCAATCTATTTTTGTCTCTTTTTATGCTATTTTTCCTTCACTTTCGCTATATAGATATATTAAGAAAGCCCTTCAGTATCATTGTCATAACTTTGCAAAATAATTACACATATGAGGAGACTTTTATGTAATTAATCTATGTTCACACATTATTTGATCTCACATTTTTAAACCAAATGAAATATTTTCATTGCAAATTAAAACATTCAACTAAAGTTATTAAAAAGACTTGAAAAAAATTATCATGATTTTCATCTCTTTGCTTTATAATTGTTTATATTTTGGATTCTCAACGTTCAAGTTAATCAATTTTCTCAGCCAATAAATCGACAAGAAAAAAAAACAAAACAAATTTAAATAAATTAATTAAAAAAATGTATGTTTCGAAAAACCGAGTGGCATAATTATTCAAAGGAAGCCAAGCCCGTCCTCAACTCACGTGTCGAAGCTTGTCTGTTGCTTTCTTGAAGTTGTGGATTCCCTGAAGAGTGACAACCACATTTTTCACTGAGCCTAGTTTAGGATCATTCATTTGGCCTCTTGCGGCTCGAAACCCAAACTGCGTGCAGTGCATTGGGAGAAAATGTGCGCAGCATGCAAGTTCAGAGGGTGAAGGGATGGGTCCAGTGGAAAAAGTGCAGCGTTGATGGAAACAGAACGAAATGCAGGATAAAGAAAAAAGATTGCAGCAGCTACTTCGGTGCGTGACTTTTAACCGAAGTATATCAAGTAATACAAAGGTTGTTATCAGGTTGCGTAAGAAAGCAAACAGTGTAAGTAGAATATAATTTAAAGCCGCTCTTGAGGTTAGTTAAGTAAAATACTGCACACCTCTGTAACCCAAAGACCTTAAATTCGATGAGAGCAGTAACGTTAAGAAAGCCAGTCTCCGAAACAGTTTTAGGAAAGAACTAGAGCACATTTATCTCAACGAATCTATGTTACAAAACATAAAACAGTATACGCAGTTAATTTAAAAAAAAATCGATGGTGCAAAGAAAAGCGTGTCTCTTTGCTGCATAACTCCACCGCTGACTTCAGTCGAGGCCTTAGCCAATATGCTGTACTAAGTTACCATTCGGAAAGACAGAGAAACTCTTCTAAAATGGTATCAACTATGAGTATGTTGGGGATACTCTGAAAAGTCAAAACAACAAGTTTCACTGAGCTTAATTTACTTTATAATACACACACATTTATATATATATATATATATATATATATATATATATATATATATATATATATATATGTATATATTATATATATAGGTAAATATTGTATCTCCAATTTACCGGTGGCAATGTCCTCATTAACAGTGCAATCATAAAACTTCAAATTTCTTATTTTATCTGACTGTTTTGTGTGGGTAGTTTACAATACATCACATTTTTTTAAACAATGTAGCCTAAGTTATTTCTTAATCGATATCCGACCTGTTTCTAACTTTCTGAAATCCATATTCGTCCGAAGCTTCAGACTCTTACGTTAGGTGTTGCTTGGAAAGATTCGACATTGGGTTTAGGAAAAAAAAAAAGCTATGTATTAAAGTTTGGATTCATTTATCAATAATAAATATACTTTCGCATGTCAACAGAGAATTTAGTAGCATATAAAGCAAAAGCGTTTGCGCTGAGGAATCTCATCAATTCAAAATTACCGCCACTATTACCAATATCTAAAAGTATATTCGCAAAATAATGAGATAGGATGCATGACTGAGGAAAAAAAAATTTTACAGCAAAAAAAGTGTTTCGGGCGTTTTGCAAAATGTTATGGACAACTTTCTTTGTTAGTCAAAAAAAAAAAAAATAAGCCTATTGTCAACCCCAAAATAATTCAATAATATTTAATGTTTATGGGGTCCGGCTTGTGTTACATGTTTATTAAATCACATAACTTTTTGTTTTATGAAGTTAAAGAATCGCCTAGATGTTAAGCCAGTAAAGCAAGTGAATATATATGCCATTAAAGTTTAGCACATAAAGATACCAATTTCCAACGAAGACTTTGCCAACGTTTTTCAGAGATCGACAATGCTATGTCGTGCCTCGTTATTTTGAAAAAAAATCCCTTGAGCTGTCTTAGCACCATTCATTGTTATTTTTGTTTTCATTATAATTATTATTATCATCATCATCATCATCATTATTATGATTATTATTATTATTATTATTATTATTATTATTATTATTATTATTATTATTATTATTATTATTATTATTATTATTATTATTATTATCATCATTATTATTGTTGTTGTTGTTGTTGTTGTTGTTATTGTTGTTGTTGTTGTTGTTTTTGTTATTCTTATAATTATTATTATTATTATTACTATTATTGTTATTATTTTCATTATTCTAAGATGTGGTAGAAACAAAATTTGTAATAAAAAAAAAAGAATAAGGAAAAGCGAATTTGACAGGGTAGACAGAGAGTAGAGAACTATGTCGCTGCTCCCACGTCTTCCGCCCCCCCCCAAAAAAAAAAATTACGTCTTTCTATAGATATCTTTCTCTTTTGCTCTATCTGTCTATCTCTCTCTTATTCTTATTCGGGGACGGAGGTGGGGGGTGGGGGGGTGGGGGGTGGAGTTGTAGTTAGCTAGCGGGAAGCGTGCAGATGGAAAGAGCGAAGAGGGTAGAGGGTGAGAAGCCACAAGTACTGTTGAGGTGTACTTTCCACTACTTTGGATGTTATGGTATATGTCTTGGTAAGGAAATGCCAGCAATTCATTTATTCGGGTGAAATGAAAGCATTTCTTTATTTTATAGCGGCCGGCAAAGCGGGACAATCAATAGTAACATGTTTTAATGATTATCATAAAATTCTCAGAATATGTTTAAGCTTTCGATTCAAATGGTGTAGCATACACTTCTGAAAGAATTTGTTACATAAAAAACAATAATGTGTATTTTTAACTCTGAACTGTCCAACTTATCGAAATATTAGAATCAACATAGTTGAACCTTTAAAAAAATGTGTTTTGCACATGCAACTTATCTTTTCAATCATTTAAAGGAAAAAGGGGGGGGGGGGGTAAAAAAAGTGTTGGTATGCTTTATCCCTACAAATGTGCATCTGTAGCAGATAAAACAGGATGTAAGCATGCAGGCAATTTTTCTTTATGGTAATTAATATCCATGTCTTGTAAACCTAGTATTTAATAAACATGAGGGTGAGTGTGTCAGTTGATTATTATCAATGTGAGATAAATCATTATTGTGCAATAGGAATTTACCACAAATATTTGAATTATTCATGACGAATTTCTAAACAATATTAATGACATTATATTATAGGAAATATATTAAAAACAAAGTCTTTTTCAGAAGTCAATACATATATACGTGTTTTTGAAATTCTAAAGATTAAGTACCAGTTTTGTGAAAAAAAACTATAGAAGAGTTATTTTTATGTAGAAATCATTATTGGTAATATTTTCAAATCACAGGGTACCAGAAACCTAAATTAAAGTCAAAGGACATAGTTACCAGTAAATGTATTTTTTAAAATGAATAAAAATAGACATGTAATAACTTAATAGAAACTGGTATTTTCATATAATATAAAAGTAAAAAATATTTAATTAATCCAAATATTAATGGATCTCTGATACTGATCTTAACGCTGAGAGTTTGCAGAATGTTAAAAGGAAACATGATTCTTTTGCTGACTTAATATTGTTCTTTCAAGAAATACAGAGATATGTTTTCTGTTTTCCATATAAAGTATTTGTTTTGATTTCTCTATTTCATGCAGGAGACATCAGGGTCTACAGTTCTTCCTTTTCAGATAAAATAGGTCGAAAAAAAAATCTTCATCTTTACTTTTACTTTCAACAGTTAAAAAAGAATATAAAGGCCCTGCTGATAACATGTCCTTAAATCTACAAGATAATATCTCAGTAAAGAAAAGTCTACTAGAAGAGTATGCAATATAGCTATTGTGACTAATCAAAACTGCTTGATCTATGATCTATGATCTAAGATCTGAAAATGAGCATACCTTGCCTCCAGCAGGTCTGCCATACATTTCATCATCATCATCGGAAATTTTGAAGCTGATGTCAGGGGTTTTGGGTTTCTCAGGAGTCCGCACCTATCAATAGATAAATGAAGTTTTATATTAAAATTTGATAACTGCATCAGCTTTAACTGAACCAATTTTTGACTAAGCATTGCAATAATAGTTATCTTATTTTCTTCTACCATGCTTGAAAGCCATGGCAGTTGAGTATTTTTTAATTTTGAATATCCAATTTCCACTTTAAAATCTATTTGAGCGCAATTATTGCATTAAAACTGGGCTGGAGCGGAATAAACAAAATATTAAAGAACTAATCTTTTCTACTTGCCCTGTAAACTGGCAGGGCTCTGAATACAGCTCCTGTGTTCTTCTCAGCAGTGGTGAAGCTTTCCAAGTGAGAATTATAGGCCTGGGCATTAGGAAAAAGTATTAATACAAATTCTTTTTATTGTATTCTTGGTATCATACAAAGTTAAAGGAACTTTATTAGCTTTATAATCCTAGAGGAAAACATACCATACTGTATAAAAATTATCTGGCCACATTTGAAGATGGAGTGAATTTCAACTGATTTACATAGGTATCTTTTGCTGTTGCAGGTGCTGCAGTGAGAAAGTGAATAATAATACTCAATACTTTTGGTTACTCTTTAGTCAAGATAAAGTACTAATGACCTTAGAAAAAAATAGAAAAAAAAATATTGACATGAAAGAAGTTTTAAGAGTCTTTGCAAGTTGTCCGTGTATTTTTTTTTTTTTGGTACCCTTCTGCCCAACTAACCAAGGGCCACAAAGACGAATTGTTACGGGAGGATATATCATCAGAGAGAAGAAAGTATTTTTTTCTAGTTTGCGTAAAAGCACCTTCTTCACTTCTCTCGTTCTGAATACTTTCATTGAATTAAAAACCTGAAGAGCACACTCACCTTTGGTTTAATGAGGGCTGCAAAAAATTTCTTATCCTCTGGTCGCAGCACTTGATGTCGTTTTGCATAGTAGGCAGATCTTCTGAATGGTTCCCACCTATACAATGTGAAAAGTATAATATGCAATGCTTATATTATCTTTTTTTTCTGTGTTATGCAGCTGATTTCTTGTTAGTGTAAAACCTGCAATTGAACTCTGTCTATATTCAAACCAGTTATATAATAACAATTCTCTTTGTAACGTTGATTTTTATCATCTCAATGTTTTCACAAGTCATTCATATTGTATTTTGTAATTTTAAACTGAAAAGAAAAACGACTGCCAATTTGTTTTTATAACAAAAAAAGTCGAAGATTATACGTTTTGAGTAAAATCAATATAAGGTTGTTAATATTATAAGTTTACCCTAGTCTAAACTAAAAAGCCTCATTCTTATTGGCAAATGAAAATTTTCACAACGCTACATATGAATGTAAACTTGAACCTATTTTGATCATCTATATTTACAATGCATAATTTAAGATTGAGTTCTTAGCTATGTGCAGCACCAAATAAAATTGCACTTCAATTTCCTCAGAAAACTTTCATCATGATTGCACAAGCCACTTTGCATAAATATAAGAATCTTTTAAAAAACAAATTGGCACATATAAAAGGTGAAAAAAAAGAATCAAATTTAGCTTCGACCCTACCTGTGCTTGTCAAACACCAGAGGATAGTCAAACTTTTGTACTGATCTGATTTTGTGGGAGGCACTTTTCCTCTTTACAGGTGCTACAGGGCCCTGTGAAGAAAGAATAAAATTGAATATGTGTTTTCTTATATTTTGTTAGCTTTAGTGCTTCAACTAAATCAAGAAATTGCAAGAAGATACAACAAATCATGCTGATTATTGTAAAGAGATCATTTAAGTAGTAAAGCTGAAAAATAAATAAAAAACACAATTTTGTGTTTTTCTAAAACTTGGCAACAGATTTTCATTTTATTGCTCTGACATCAAATGTAAAGTATGCATCTACTAAGATATTTGCAGTTTCAAAGCTTATTTAGGCTTGGTGAACTTCTTATCTATACCTAGGAGTTACTTTTTGTGGTAGCATTTGGTAAAAATGAAGCATTCCTAATATCTAAAGTATCATAAATTGATAAGCAATAAGATGAGTAGCTGCAATAATATGTCTTTCTTCAAGGCGCATGTTTATATATTGAAAAAAAAAATTGATATGAGTTAAACAAAAATATTAATAATTTTCATTTCCAAACTTTTCCATTAAGAGTTCACCTCATTTATATCAAATGGCAGGACAGAATTGTTCACAGCATCCTCAGAAGCAGGAAAGTTGAAAGGTCTATGCTGGCCAAAGAAGCCAACAAATCGACCCTTAGAACCATACCAAACTCTGCAATGTAAAGTAAATTCATTGTTTTTAATTATCTAGCCTCTATCAGTTAAGCCTTTAAAATTAAAGCCTATATCCAAAGTGCTGTATTAGAGATAAGAAGATTTTAGTTAAAGCTAAAGTTGAAATAACACTCTTGGAATCTTTTCAGGTTTCGAGCTCTAATTGTTGTATTCTGAAAAAATTGAATAACTAAAAAAAAAAATTGTTTTTAACCATTATAATATATATCTTAACTGAAAATAGAAATATTTATAAAATGTTTTCCACCCCATCTAACTGATTCAGGCCTTATAACTTTTATACTCAAAAGATGTTGATATTATTTTTCATTGTTTTAATGTTCTGAACTTTTAAATAGTGGAAACTAGAAACAAATATCATTCTTCTTTCAGAAGATTTAAGAAGTTTGGATATTACATTACTTTAAGAAAAGTTAAAAATATGTGAGGCAGTCATAATGAATCAGAAACAAGACAGAATTTTGATATGCAAAATTTTTGATACCTTATAAGTATAAACTTTTTGTCCTTCAGTAAGAGTGTGAGAAATAGTAATTTTATGTAGAAACCTATTTATTTAAATTATTTTTGTAAAGCACTATCAAATAACTTATGTATATCTTTAATGGGTTCTAGCTTATAACTAGCTGCTTATGCCAAAATTTCTTGGTGAGCTTCACAAATCTTCTTTCAAATACTTCTGAACCCATGAGACATAAAGACCAGTCAGTCTGCCTTTGTAAGAGACAGCTCCTTATGGTTCTTGTGTACAACAACTCAATTAGACCTGCCATGTACTATCCAATCTCTCACAGAATATATACAAATTGGTGAAAAATATTTCAGTAGCAGACTTGATTTGATCATGAATACGGCTGCTGATGTGCAGGTTTTAGATTCTTATAATCTTGTAGTAAAAAGTTTTTCATAAACTTCACATGAATAATACTTCTTTGGTATCGTTCAACTTTGTCAGTTTCTTATTCAAGCATTGGCTTTCCAGGCTGATTATTTCTTTTCAGGTAAGAAGATGCATTCAAATGACATGAACTCCACTGATGTGATCTCAATAAGCACAAAAAACTAGATCATTTTTAATGTGTAGATTTAAGCAACAAACCTGACGGAGCCATCTAATGAACTGGAGTAGATTGCCTTCTGAACATCAACGTACACCAGGGACACTATCTTACTCATGTGAGCCCGCCAGCAGACAATTTGTTTTAAGCAATTCTAAGGGCATAAAGATTCAAGCAGGTTTATTGCATTATAGGATACAGAAATTCAAAAAGTGATATTTGCCACGATAACTCTCTGAACGCAAGCACATATAACTCAACTTATTTGACCACAATGAAACCATTTGAGCTTAAGGGATGTACATCAGTTATATTTCATAGAAATTTGCAGCTTGAGCACTGGGTAAAACCTTTTAATGTAACGCTTAAAGCGTATAAGAAATATATAATTCTTACCCTAAACAAAGATAACTAATGCCTAAGTCTTTTGTAATATTCAATCCATTAAGCTATTAAGAGGAGTCAAATGCTTTTTTTTTGCCTTTAGAGGGCACAACAGAGTTATTACTGTAATAAGTTATGATATAATATGTTTCTAGAATCTTGGTATCAATAAAAATATTTTACCCTCATGCACCTCTCCAGTAAACTGAAAATCCTTTTGTCATTTTCGTGGAAAAAAAACTAGTACATGTAATAAGTCTAGGCAACATTTAATTCACCTACCGGATCCTCTGTCTGTGGATCTTCAAGGAATTGTCGAACATCCCACATGGTCAAATAACCCTCTGAAGAAAAAAAAATTAAAAATGTTGATGGAATGAAACAATCATTTCCTCATTTTTTAAAATTCTTTACACATGTGCCAACTATTGCCTTGTTACTTTTTTGGACAAAAAGAAAATTCATTACTAGTTTTATATAATTTTTTCATAAATATAACACCTTTCATTACTTTCATTTTCTTCAGCAACGACAAGATAAATGCATTATTCATACTTGAAACAATTCATTTCTTAAAGGAAAAGTTATCATAAAAAAAAATGCGAAAACAGCAAAAGAAAGTGCACATTGTGACTACACAGGTAAATTGAAAAAGTTCAAATTGCTTTAACTTTGTGTATGAATTTTTTAAATCAGTTTCATGATTATAGCAGCTCAAATATGACCTTCTTTTCATTGTGTTCATAAAATTTAAGCAAGTTCTTTAAAGACTTATTGCAAAAGCCTTTTAGAATGACTAGTTGGTGTACTCACTGCTGTCTCCAGTAACCAGAATATTTACATCAGCATCATGGCACACTGCTGTTACAGGAACTCCAGTTCTTCGGGTTAAAGGTGAGACTTCACGCAAAATCATACCCTACAGGTTTAAGCAACAAAACGTAAATAAAACAACATTTTGATGACTTTGTTATTGATTTTGTATCTAAGGAAACAAAAATACACGAATACAGCTACAGCTTACAGGGCAATACTGCTAATTAGTATCTGCATTGTTGGATAATCAGTCTTAATGATTAACTCACAACCAAGATTTCAAATCAATTTCTATATTATATCTCATTTAGCTTTTCATTAGTACTCAAACAAATTAGTTCAATTCTTGGGTCTAACTAATGATGTTTTTTATTTTTTTTTATTTTTTGACTGACCTCCATGTCCCAGAAACGGATGTAAGAGTCCTGGTGCACAGATACAATAATTGGGTCATAGGTGTCAACAATCATCTTGGCATCAGGGTCGTTCATTGCCTGGACTGCTGCATCTACCTGATCTAGATCCTCTTCTTCCTCATCTATAATATTTCAACAAGATAATTGTGGCACTTTATTAAACAATGTGAGTTATTAGTTGGAACTCTTTAATTTTACTTTCGAGTTCTTTCATTCATTGCATGATAAATGATTAGAGAGAATCAATTTAACTTTATAAAAAAAAGGCTCTGTATGGAGCATGTATTTTTTTTTATCTTCAATCAATAATTTAAGATAATCATGCACACCTTTGAAAATGCTTTCTTCTTTTTTCTCCTCAGTGCCACTTTCCTCCTCTGTCTTTGTGTCTGCAGTGACAGTTTCATCCTCGCCTTCAACCTTTTCTTTCTCCTCTGATTTGGACCCCTCTGGCGGTTCATGGCCTTCCACTTTAGCTGTGAGATCATTCATCATTTGTGACATCTCTGTCTGAAACTGAAACATTCAACAACTTGAGAAGTTGTGCAAGGATATTAAACAATAAAAAATGTTCAAAAACCATGCTGAATCTCAAATCAATGTAGGAAGTTTTAACTTTAGGTTATTTTTGGTATTGGTTTAAAATACATGAGGCTACTGTAAAGATTAGAAATATCTCCTAGCATGTGGGCTATCAAATGGATTATTATCCTTGACATGATGCATATTATTGCACATAGTAGCATTAATAAGTTATTTGCTCTAATATAACTAGCATTTTCACTTTAATATCCTAATTCCTTCCAAAGTGACACATATTTTATAAAGAGCATGAACTGTCCTTGTAATACGTGATCTGCTATTAAGTGATTTTCATATATCATCTTTCATAAAGTTAATCTAAATTTTGTAAGCTTTTTTTATCTTGAATAGTCCAAGACTTTGGGTATGTCACTATTAATTATATATTACAGATCATTCATCACACCCACAGATATACTTGTTTGTTAAGGATACAAAAGAGAAGAAAAAAAATTTCAAAGATGTAAGGCTCTCAGAATCTCATAAAATTAAAATCTGAGATATTAATGAATACTGCCAGTTTTTAAAAATTATTTCTTATCTCTATATGAGAGACTGCTGCATTTTGTGAGGGCTTTAAATTCTTGCCAAGCAACAACATTGTCTTTTGCCAAAAAGGGTATAAATATAGAACATGGAACACTTTCTGATGCAAACTGTTATTGAAGCAGAAAAAAGAAAACGATTTTTGACAATATCCAAAGACGATCATACCTCTTTAGTGGCAGCTCTCTCTGTGAGGGATGTCCTTGCTTTTCGTGACAAATGACTTCGTCCAGATATTGTAGACTGCAAGTCTGTGTCTTGATGTTTCTTTGTCATTTTCCTGGTAGAAATAAATTTGATAACAATTTCATTACTCAATAAAAAGCAATGTCTTTCATTTGTTTGCAAGACTTCAAGACTTTTTTCTTGTCAAAATATGCATCATTATGAAAACTTTTTACATGCAAATGTCTTGTATCATTATAACATTTAGTGATACATGTACAAGCGGTGATATATTTATTTAACATAATTGCTTACACCCTAAGCCTTTCCCGTTTAATTGCCGACATAGAATCAACAAATTCTAGAAAAAAATGCAAGATTTTTATATGAAGGAGTTTTACAAAATTATTTCAATTTCCTATGGAAAGCAATAAAAAGTTCAACTTATGGTAAAATTAGTTCTTGTTAAAACTTTTCATAACAGTATTTTCTTTCTTCCACACTAATAGTAGCCTTTGCCTTCCATTATCATTTCCTTTGCATTGTCCCTTAGAGTCTTAGTAAACTCTTACTGGAAGTATGCAGGATCCACTCTTCTTGTTTTATGGATAAGTAGGCAGATCTGATTGACTTTACGGTCCACTGGTGTTTTAGCACTTTTTATTTTGTCCCCAACTTCTTCAGGGAGGATATACCTGAAATGTATATGAATTAACATGATACTTCTTTGAATAAGTTCTTGGCTAAAAAGCTTTAATAATGTAAAATACATCATTTTTCTATGCTCTTCTTCTTCTTTTTTAAAAAATTGTTTTCGACGATTTAAAAAAAAAAAAAAAAAAGAAATTATCATAAAATGAAATATTATAACTTTTATTCATTCCATTTTCACAAAAATCTCTTGTAAAAATAAACTTTTTTGGGAGGATAACGCCATATGCTGAAACCACACTGCATCAATGTTATGGGTCTATAATGTTTCTTACTTCAACCTTAGTTTAGTCCTAAAGAGTGATACTCTCCAAATCAGATGAGAAGGAAATCTGCAGAGCTATTTGTAAAGATAAAAATGTAAGTTTAAAAGTTTTAACTCATTGATTGTGTGATACATCACACCTACTTTAGCATAATTATCCCTGTAGTTTTGCAAACTAAAACATGCCTCAGTCAGGTACTCTAATGTGAATGTGACAACGACTTCAATTCAAGGGAAATTATCTTTTACTAAATACTCACACTTTATCCACGGCCAGACCCTTAATTGACCAGAAGATAATGTTACCATTAGTGCATCCTGTGGCTACTAGGTCATCAGTGATAGGTGCCATGCATGTGACTTCGTGGTCAACCAGCAATTGGTGCTATAACGATGATAGAAAGTGACGGAAGCAAATTGTAAAAATGGTTACATTGATATTAGATTTAGATTTATCTTGCGATGATTTATCAATAGGATAAACAGCTTCATACTAAGGCTAAAAAATTCACTCTTTTACTCTTTCAACTTGGCTGATTTTGTTTATGTCTTTATTTATGTGAAATATAAACTGTAAAACAAGTAAAATATCTGAATCAAAGTACAAGAATATGCTTCACACATGTTGTCACACTCTTTAATGTTTTTACATGGCTATTCATTTAAAGCATTTTTCATGATCCATGTTCAAGTTGATGGTGAAAAAATTCTGAAACAAATTGTCATGAGAAACTCCATACATTAAACGCATGTGGCAACCGCTTTTCTTTTTCCTTTTTGTGAATATTTGTTCAACATGATTGTATGCCTCCGATTTAATTTTAATTCTTTAAATATTTTTCTGGCAACAAAAATAAAACAAAATCTTGCTTCTCTAAAAAATACCTCTCTTTCATTCAGGTTAGTAACCTGTGCCTTTGGCTGACCAATATCTGGTAAAGGATCTGTTGCAGGGAAGGGTTCACGGGTTGGACTCTCTATCCCCCCAGTAACTGATCCTGTAATACTAGGTCTGCTGGCTTGACGACTCCTGTCCCTGAGTAGGATAAAGTTGTCAGAGAATTCCTGAAGAAGTTGCAGTTCATTGCTGTCACCGGCATCCTGAGGAGACAAAGAGAGATTGATGCATTGGTAGATTGATAGATAAATAAATAGATAATTGATAGAGAAAGAGAGAGTATGATTCTGTGTTCAATAGCATCATAGATTGATTTCTATCTGTTCTATAAAATAGTGAATCCCAAAATACTGAATCCGAAGTGTTTTCTACCTAATCTTTCATAAAAGTTGATGGGCCAGGTTAACACAATTTAATATAACAACTGATGTCACAAAATATCAAAGAGGTTCTTTAGCAATTTGGTTACAATCTTTATCTGCACTTGAAATGTATGTTTTACAGTTGCTCTTTTAAATGTTTTTAAATTGTATCATTCTGCAAATCATAAAAGTTCCCTAAAGTAGGAAAAGTTAAATATTAACATCCAGGTTGAAACATAAAACCTCATCAAAACTAAAAATGTGCATCTTGACCATTGAGTTAGGTATATTATTTTGAAGTTAGGACTATTGTATCTCAAATACAGTTTCCTCTTGATTAAATAGTCATTGGCTTGATTCAGGTTTATACTGAAAGCTGAATAATAGTTTTTGTAACCACTTTGCAAACGTTGCTTACATATTTCTTTGATCATTAGAACTATCAAGTAGATTGCTATGACCATGAACTTTTTAACCAGGATCATACCTTGATTATATAATACATAAGAGTGGAATTGTCCACCACAAAACAGTTTCATCTTTCTTTCACAAAAAGATTTTTTTTCTTAATATCTAGCCTAAATTTATCTAGTTTAGATGAACTTGAAGAAATCTCTTAAATATCAACTTACCAGATAAATTCTCACACTGTTGTTCCAACCACTGGTGATGATAAAATAGTCATCAGCTACTTTGTTGTAGACTATACCTGTGATGCTGAGATCGTCATCCACAGACGTTGTAGTAGAGTTCTTTGCCTTGAGAAGTTGACCAGCTCCAAAATCCCATACTTTCATAGATCCTGGAAATACAAGAATATTACACTGATTTAGAACATATTTAGCCCGGAATAAAAACAAAAAGTAAAAAAAAATTACAAATTGAAAAAATAACAACAAAAAATAAAATCATGATAAATAGCAAAAATATTTTTCGAAGGAATATAAACATAGAAAAAAGATGATGACAAAAAACTGTTGATTCTCATTCATCTGTGCCATGCTTGATCAACTGTAAGGGACCTTTGATCCTTTTTTGACAGTTATTAGATTTGGACAGATTTGAAGTCATGCTAAAAAGTAATAATTTGCAAGAAAGAGGTCATAATATTATGATCATCTTTGATTACGATTTTGGCAACAGTTTTAGTCAAGACAAGGTGATAAGTAGAGCAATAATCAGATAATGCTGTCAAACTGACCATCAAAAGCTCCACTGACCAGGCGATATCCAGTTTTATCTAGAGCTATACAAGTGACCTCAATGTTTGGACCATGGGCTTCTGGTATAGAATATACAATCTTGCCTGTTTCCATCTCCCAGACCTGAAGGGTAAAGTCATAGAAAGAGAAAAAGGGGGCATTGTAAGATAAGCAAAATAACAGCAGAAATGGCTCTTATTATAAAAAGCAATTTAAGTTCATTAGAGCGTAAAAGAGATTCATAATGAAAGAATTTTCAGAACGATTTCTGAAGAAGAAAATATAAACAACTATGTTTTGTGGGATGAAAAAGAAAGCAAAAAGAAAAAGATTTAGCGCATAAGTCAAAAAGATGGATGGAGAAGGAAAAAGTGTAAGAGAAGAGGCAATTGTTCATAATTGGAAGATTAAGAGAGAGAGAGATACACACATACAAAGAAGACTAACATGATAGTATAAATATGTCTGCGTGTGTTTGTATAAAAAAGAGGGGAAAAAATTGCACAATATGATCTGAAAATAAATTGGGAAGCAAAAAACATTTCCAAAGGGACAACTTCTACTCGAATTATTTGAAGGGCATTAGTCCAAACTTACCTTTATTACTGATTCTGTACAAACTGATACTACTTGATTCAAATCTTTATTAAATAATATCTGTGAAAGAAAGATTTTGAGATTTAAAAATAATATTTTCTGAAAAGTGAATTTTGTTCTTTGCAAGTTGCAGATTAAAATTTGATTAAAACAATTTGAAATATTTGTTTAAAAAAAGCAACTAAAAACACCCTTGCACAGGAAAGTTAACTTCTGTGAAATCCAACTTTTTTTTTTTTATGGTACCGTAGTTATTGTTTTTTGAAAACCATAAAACAATAGTATAAACAATTAAACAATGTTTATCTCACTTGCACAACAGCCCTGTCATGAGTGTGTGGCACCTGCATTGTGTCTTGAACTGCTCTGGTCAGGGGCCAGGTGTCTATAACACTGGAGCCTGTCAAGAAATTTAAAATTTAAAAAGAATTAAAAGAGAAAGAAAGAGAACGAGAAAAAGAAAGGTAGAAAGAAAGAATGAGAGAGTCTGCTAGACAATCAGAAGGGAGACTGAAAATAAAAGAAAGTAATAGGTACAAGAAAAGAAAGTAATAGGTACGAGAAAAGAGAAGAAAACGCTGTACCATACCAGAGTTGCTGCCCATGAATTATAATTACTTTTTCTGATAAATCAGTTTCATCACATTAAAACGTCTCTATTTTTGTATCTTGGTCTGACTACTAACAATGATATTTTCCCTTAAAGATTGAAATTATTTTGCTTAATCTTTTAAGGAAAAAAGCAAAATAGTCAGAGTATTTTATTGAGTAATTTTTTTTAAACTTCAGTACTAAAAACGGTTAACCACCATTTTAATAACGTCTGGGCAAGAAACAAATAAAAAGCAAATAAAAACTTAATGAAATATGAAAAACCTGTGAGGAGCCGTTCATGTTTATTATCAAAGATCATAGAGTAAATTCTCTTTTCTCCTGGCCTCTCCTCGTTGTCAGTGAAGATCTGGATGAGGCAAAAACACAGGGAAAAACGAAATGACACACTAGTTTTCTCTGCTTTCTCTAAAATCATTTTTATTTAAAAACTTGTGAAACATTATCTACCTTAAAAGATGTATAACATGTAAAAGTATTTGCTTTGTAAGATGAATACCAATTTATGCAGAACTGTTTATGTAATACATTTTATTATGTACCAGCCAATGTACCACAAGTGTGGGGAAGTTCACATAAATGAATAGAAAGACTATATTCTTTTTTTTTTCAACCTAGTTAAACTGCGGAAAAATCGAATTTTCCCATTGAAATTTGTTCAGGATGCCTTTTTCAACACTATACTTTACAAGCGATATTTTTTAAAACTTTTTTTTTATCATTTTGCTGAAAGGTAACCATAGACTTTTTTGCCATAGGTTTAGTTAGATGTCTCTGTGAGTGGAATGCTTTTTTTGACAGGAATTACATGGCTTATCATCATCATTACGGTTTAAATCTCTCTGTCTCTCTCTCTCTCTCTCTCTCTCTCTCTCTCTCTCTCTCTCTCTCTCTCTCTCTCTCTCTCTTTCAGAGTACACGGATTTCACTTACCTGTAAACATGTAAGAGTGTGTATATCCCACACCCTGAAGACTCTTGCTGTAGAAAGACTGATTATGTGTTGGTCTCTCTCATTGATGGCAATGTCGATGATGGTGAAGAGGTGACCCAGTAACTTGCCTGCAGAGAGTGATGATGGGAGTAATTGGAAGTTGAATCATTAGTTATTGACTTATAGAAAATAATTTTGAAAAGGTCTTGTATAACCAAATTACTGTACCAAAAAGCGCTGTTAAAGTTATTATGGTCATGAATATAAAACGCAAAGTTTTCAAAGTAATAATGATGAAGATGAAGTAACTAAGAAAGCGACTAATGAGGATAAATGTTGCCAGTGGACAAACCTGTGGGCCTAGAGAAAATGTGGGGGTGCCAAACCCTGATAACCTTGTCCACACCGCCGGTTGCAATGATGTTTGCTCGTGCACAGAAGTCAAAACAGTTGACGCCTTTTGGGATTCCTACACCTCTTGGTTCTCTGGACAAAAAAAAAATATTTAATAAAAAATAACTATTTGTCATGAGTATGGCGTGTAAAAGTGTTTTGAATTGGAGGCTCTTAGGAAACCCTGGTGAATATTTTTCATGTCTCTTTAGCATGTCTTTTGTCCCAAATTCAAGTTGTCTCTAAGAGTTAGTGGTTCAGGTCGCTATAAATTGTTTCATATCAGTAATATTTGGCTAGTCATGCAGAGGGTTCAATTGCATTGTATTGTAAACCTGATAAGGAAATGAGAATTACTCTTGCATTGAATACAAAAAGAAGAGAGAAATCTTACTCATTCAACTGAAATATCCTGTCCACCTCCTCAAGCACAAAAGACATGCTGCTGCTGGGGGAGCATGAGGCAAAACATCGCAGATCTGGAAAGTATTTCACCTGGAACACATCGATAGAGAGTGGTGGATAAAAAAGTTTTTGGGATTAAACATAATAGGTAAAGATTTCTGCAAGAGAAAACTGAAAGCCCTCTTTATATGCTTTACAGAGATAAAGGGTGTAAGCAGAAAAATAATATTACAGATTTTGCAGCAAATATGAAAAAAGAAATAAGAAAAAAGAGGCAAAGACAGAATTACGGATAAATTTTGACTCACCATAAGAACCCAGTCATCATGTAACTTTCGCCGTACAATAGGTCTGAACAAAAAACAAAGATATCGATAAAAAATGGTCCAACAAGAGAAAAAAAATTAGAAGATAAATCTGAACTTTCTAACCTTACTAACAATGAGCAACTTTTTCATAATAAAATTATGTTAATGTTTTATCTCTAGAAAGAGTAAAGCAGGTCAAACACGAGTTTAATGGCAAATTAAACTGCAAATCAAACAGAGAAATGAAAGGATAGTGAAAAGCGAGGAAGATGAAAGGATGGATCTAGACAAAACCAGTAGAATAAATAAGCAAACGCTTAGAAAGAAATAAATAATATTATGCTACGACAATGCGAATAGCAAAAAATGAACGAAATGCATCAAAGAAAGAAAGGGAGAGAGAGAGAGAGAGAGAGAGAGAGAGAGAGAGAGAGAGAGAGAGAGAGAGAGAGAGAGAGAGAGAGAGAGAGAGAGAGAGAGAGAGAGAGAGAGAGAGAGAGAGAGAGAGAGAGAGAGAGAGAGAGAGAGAGAGAGAGAGAGAGAGAGTGAGAGAGAGATTTAACCGCTACAAGGTTACAGTAACTGTGTAAAACACGGCAATTATACACAAAATGAATTTTAAGCTTCTGAAAACGCATTTAAATTCCATGGATAGGCTTAACCAGAGAAAGTGTATGCTGCTTTATCAAACCAGTAGCAATTTAAACTTGGGATAGACTAAAACAGAGGTAGGTTGCGGTACTTTTTTAACCAACAAAATCCTTACTTGGAAAGCTTGTTAGGCTCTATAACGTAACTGAGAGTATTAGAGCTGGAGCCTCGCTTGTCACCCTTGGAGTTCTTCATTGTGAGGTCTTTGGCAAGAATAGTGATGAGATTCACATAGCCCTGATCGTCCCCATAGAGCATCCTGTCCTCTGGGCTGCCGCTTGTGTTGGGCAGACAGGCCAGACACTGAGGGGAGTGCTCGATCGGCTTCACTGTAAACAGGCTCTGGGACCAGAGGGCATTGGTTTGTGGTTATATTTTATTCTTCATATTATTCGATTATTATTGAAAAAAAAAAAATTAATGATGAAAGAGGTACCATGACGGCACAATTGTCATGACAAAAGAATAATGTTCTATCGCGAAAGATTTAAAGGGATTTTGTGATGTAAACAGATAAAAAAAAATGCTTTGAATGGAAAAATGGAAAGACCAATCATAGTTTGCTCGGGTGGAAAATGACAGGCTGAATAAACTGGATAGGGAAAAGTCTCAGCAAGAATTATTTGACATAACGACTAAGCTATAAATCCGCCACTGAGTTTATCATTTCAGGTTATCTGTTCAACTTAGGGCAAAGCGCATTGTTGGTGATAGTCTAGATATGGTAACTAACACTTATATAAGAAAACAATTTCGTAGAATATAGAATACAGAAAAAGGCAAAAGGAAAAAAAAAAGATAATAAAGAAACGAACTAGCTTTCTTCTTTGTTCAATCTCAAATCGAAGCTAAAAGCTGTACAGTATCAAGTAGAACTTATGCGCTTTAAACAGACAAAAAATAAGACAAAATAAAATTCGAAAGTTTCATTTACAAATCATGAAAGAAAAAAAAGTACCTGGGTTTTCCCTTTAGCCCTATTGTCCCAGATGGCAATACTTCTCTCTGTGCAGCAGGCAACCCTCCTCATCCCAGGCAGATAGTCGCAGCCAGTCACCCAGGCTGGCTCCTAATGGGCGGTCCAGAGACGGTTTTATTAGTTACTACAGGCCTATTGATTCTATGGTTCTAGTGGTCTTTTCCGCTATCCCACACAAAATGATCGATAGAGAGTGGTGGATAAAAAATATTGTCTTTGAATACGTTAGTTCTTCCACCTTTGTACTAAAAGTTAAAAAGGCGATTTGTATTTCAAGAACATTCTTCTTTTTCTGCCTCTTGGAAGCATTTAGGACTGAAACTATGTCTATGTCAATCATTTGTTGTTTATTTTTATTTCTATGTGTCTGTTACTCAGTCAGTGAGCCAATCAGCCTTTCTTTGTTTCAGTAAGTCAGCCTGTTTGTCTATTTATTCTGTCTCTATCCCTCTCGTTAAAAATTTTAATAACCCCTCCCTTTCATGATAACAGCAAAGGACTCGAGGCCCCTCGTTTTTTTTCCCCCAGAATATAGTTGGTTTAATGATTTATCCAAAATGTCTTAAACGATAGAAAATATGCAAACTTATCAACTTACATGGATGTCGACACATGACTGGAGCCGCAACTGAAGAAATAGACAGGGGAAAAGTACTCACTATAAAAATTATTCAATAAAATCTAATAAATTTTGGTTACTCAATTGTTGAATATTCCATCATTATGGTAGCAATACTGGAAAAAGTTATGATCAATAGGTTTGTGTTTCAAACGCTGATTACCTAAAAAATGGATTAAAAAACTTTAGCCAAGGGAAAAAATGGCATTTCATTAAATTACTCTTAATCTTTTGTTTCAACTCAATAATAACACTTTACCTTGCCAGTCCAAACAGATATTGCACCTTTTTGAGAACATGAAATGTAAGAATCCAAGGTAGGGATGTACTTCAAGCATTGAACAGAATCCCTTCTCTTCTTATCTCCTGGAAAGTACATGATGGAAATAGGTTTGCAAATGCTTGTTTGAGAAGGCGATACTTAAAACAATAATTTGACTTTAAATTAATTGATCTATCTAGTTTCGTAACATGGAAAAAAGTATTAAAAGCTTTAACTGATCCTTGAAGTCACTTAAATTTTTATCCCATAATTTGGCAATTATCTCTGAAAGTTATGTACTAGTTTCCCGAGTTAAAGTATTGCTAACTCACTTGCCCGGTGTTAGGAAGTATAAACATCACTATTGTAAATTAAGGGAAAAACTAGAACATACCCACGCTTATATTAGTAGAAATAATTTTAATCTTCTAGGAATTTTTTTGAAAGAGCAAGGAATCAAACAATGTTGGTCTATCAGCCTTTACATTTAATTCACTGTAGTTATCAAAGATAATTGGCACAAAATGATTATTTTTGACTTATTTAAAACATCTTAGTAATTTTGAGAAAAACAATTAATGAAAGAAAAAGAGATTTCCTTGAATAATGTAAATGAAATGTAATTCAGATTTGACTTTGGTAGAAATAATCTTTCGGATTCTTGTTTCTCGGTAACTGGTCCGAAATATTTTGAGGCGGGTCTTTCTGACAGCATTATGGAAAATAAATCCCTCCACTAATTCAGATGTTTGACCCAAGGACATAGAACTTCATAAACTACTAATCATTTTTTTTATTCGATTCCTTCTGCGAGTGTTATTTTTCAAAACCATTAGTATCGCAACTATCCGGGTCTTCGGCTTATTAGCTCGAGAGATTAATCGCACTGTGCACATAATAATTATGGCCCATAGAATGAAAACTTTATCGAACGGCCGTTTCAGCGCGGGTTTATTACCACATTAGGCACTGCGCCTGGGATTAGTGTGCTCCACTGAGCTTAATTATGGCAGGAATCGAATGATCGTACCCCCGGCACGGAGAGAAAAAAAAGTTTTCCCTTCTTTTCCCCTTTAATCGAAGAAAGAGAGTGGAGCGTTTATGAGATCTTTTATCTTTAATGTTACGTACGTAGGACATGAAAGTAGAGGCAGGTGAAGTTTTAATTGCCAAAAAAAAAAAAAAAATTAAAGTTAATAAATGGATAGACAGATTGATGAATTGAGAGAAAGAGAGAGAGAGAGAGAGAGAGAGAGAGAGAGAGAGAGAGAGAGAGAGAGAGAGAGAGAGAGAGAGAGAGAGAGAGAGAGAGAGAGAGAGAGAGAGAGAGAGAGAGAGAGAGAGAGAGAGAGAGAGAGAGAGAGAGAGAGAGAGAAAAGGAGAATAGAACTTAGTAGATACACTAAGGTAGAGAGGAAGATTGAAAGATCAAATTTGAACCTTCCAAGCTAACCTTGGGGTAACCCAGTGACAAGATTATCATGGTAAGGTTGCTAAAAGTCAATGAAACTTCACAATTTATTGTAAATCTTAGAATTATAGCCGTGTCGAGATATCAAACTGACAGAGCATCGGAATAGCAGCAATAAGCAAAAAGCACCCTTAACACTGAGGGAAGGGAAACAGAAGATTGGCACACAATATTATTTGAGCAGTTTTATTTTCTCAACAGTTAAAGACGTATTCAGACGATTTTAGTCTGTTCCGCAACAGAGTTACTCAATGTTTCAAACTACGTTATCCAAACTTGAATAATAAAGTCCCAATCACAGCCATCCATATTTTGTGTATGTTGCTTTTGAAGGGGCAGGAGTGAGAGGGCTGTGGGGAGGGAGGGGAGGAGCATAAGAATTAAAGGAAATGCAATCAATTTCTCTCTTAAACATAATAATATCACTGTTTATAGTTCTCCTTTAAAGTCATGGCGTTTTATCTTCTTCTTCAAACATAAAAAAGGAGACAAAGAAACATACACATTCAAATCAAACAAATAAGAAATACAGCACTAAAACTCGTATAAAATCAATCTATGAAGTAAATAACCGTCAAATATTATACCATTGCCTTGTGCCATGCAGGCTTTGTTGTATCAACAAAGGGCTGGGGCTGCACTCACACAGTCTTAACAAACTAGCAATGAGTGTAAAGATAAGAAGTCTGGCCTCTTTAACTAGCTATGTGCGTTGTATACTTTGGGATTTATGGCCGTATTAATAAACGCAAAATATGTTTCCAACGATCGCAAGCTAATGCTTTTAGTAGAGGCTACGATGCATCGTAAAGTTCCTTTTATTACTTTTAAAATTACTTTTATTTATATCAGTATCTGATTATGACAATTCCTGCATGTTAAATAAGTTTTTCTCATCAGCGATGTAAACACTAATCTGAGAACTTAGGAGCCGCAGTGAAATTGCCTTGAGGTTTTATGGACATATTTTTCTCTATCACTTGTGTAAGATGTTCATAACATAGTCAGATGTTCAAATGATAACATCTTTTCTGAGATGGAAAATGTGTGCATGACTTTATGTAAATTTTACAATCCATGACATTTTCTTTAGAAAATATAGTGGCTTAACAGCTAATCTATTAAAAGAAAAAAATATTTCCACTGATGGCTTAGGTAGTTTTGTTTTTGCAACGGAAGAACCTTTGATAGTGAAATACTATAAATATCTTTATCTCTTTAATGCGCTATTATAGTGCCTTTATCTAAACTCCTTTCACAAACTTTATTGATTTTATCTAGCATATCAAACTGTATTAGTGAGGATAATGTGTTAATCCAGAGCTCCTCACTGATAAAGTTTGAGTCACCAAGCTTGTTTGTCGGATTATAATAATGGCAAAGTGCCGTCTACAATTATGATTGCACTTCTAGGAGAGACGCAAAGGTCTCACATATTATAACATAAAAGATGTGAAATATCAGGGTAAAAGAAGGAATAACGGTTTACATTTTAGGTTCTTGATGTTATCAGCAGTGCAAATTAAAAAAAAAAGTAAAGTAAAAAGAAATTTCCGCCCTTCACGAAAGGTAAAAATCAGCCCCTACTGAAAAGGTATAACTGTCGCATTTGGAGCCACACACCAACAACCATGAACATAAACCCGCCCGCCTGCTCACTCACCAGCTGCCTCGCCGACCCGTTTCTTCTTGGAGACCATGAAGACTGAGATTTCTTCCCCCACCGTGATCTCCTCCTCGTCTCCGGCAGCTTGGAAGTAACCGAACAGCTGAGGATGAAAATTGAAGGTTCATTGTTTAAAAAAAAAATATTAATAATTCTTTGAGTGACGTTTAAAATAAAGGTTAGGACGTGTCCCAAATTATATGCAAAATAATGATCCACTGCACTGTCAAATTCGATATCAGCCATATTTTAACTCTTACCAGGAAAAAAAGATAGCTACCATCTCTTAGATATTAAAAGGAAGAATCTGATGTTCTCGATTGTAATAAAAAAAAAACCCACAAAAAACAATAAAACTTACAAATAATAATTATTTTCAAAGACTACAACGGCACAATTTAAAGCATAAGGAAGTAGTAATAATAATGAGGAAAAAAAACCAATAAGAAATGGTGCTTTATGATTTCACAGTAATGTAAAAGTGGAAAGTGGAATAATTGTGTGTCCATACCAATTTAGAAATAAACTCGTTGAGGATGGAAAGGGAAAGAGTGGAAAGCGGGAGAAAAGAGCGATATTTTACAAATTGCAAGACCGAATAAAGTTGCAAATGATATATAACATTCCTGAGCAACCTGTTCAGTTTAAACACCACTGGATTTGAACATCACTGGATTTGCAAAAGTTAATAAAATACAGAACTTTGTGGGATTTTGTTTTGTTTTGTTTTTGTTTTTTACACTTAATTCATTTTAAACATGGCATAATTAAGTGTTTTGCTTACATTAATCTAGCACTATTTACCTCACTCCAGTCGACCTTAGCATCGGGATTTGTAGAGATTTTTCTATATATAGATTTCAGATCTTGGTTTTTTATGTCGGAGCCAAACAGGTCTCGAATCTTTTCACAAAACTGGTCGAACCTGAGATTTTCTGTTGTAGACAGAAATCAGTCATTTATGTGAGAAGTTAAAAAAAAGCAATATATGGAAATTGAAAAGAACAGAGAAACGGCGTGATTGAATTCCATCCATGAATTGTTTCATTTACGACAGCTTAACATCGAGTTTCTTCATAGGTATAGTCGGAAAGATACGTAATAAGGTCTATCATATGTAACTTTTTACCTGAAAAAAAACCACACGGAACAAATGGTGTTTAAGTGGGGCAAGAATAAGCTATTTGGAGAGACTCTCAAAATATATTTACAAGAAAGCAAATCAGATTAAGGGTAATTTCGATATTATTATTATTATTATTATTATTATTATTATTATTATTATTATTATTATTATTATTATTATTATTGTTGTTGTTGTTGTTGTTGTTGTTGTTGTTGTTGTTGTTGTTGTTATTGTTGTTGTTGCTGCTGCCACTCTTGTTTTTGCTGCTGCCACTGTTGTTGTTGTTGTTGTTATTATGATTATTATATCAAGTAACAAAACGGTCCTTCTTGTGTTATTCTTCGTTATGCCGAGCTGCCAAAAGAAGACCAACCTAAAACTAATGACAATAATACACTCTGCCATACAGCTTAACTGTGTTTGATTCAGTTTCTCTGTCAACAGCAGTTAACAGTTTGAAGGTGGGCTGAGATAAGCCGTAAGTGTGTGATATGAATGGTTTCTCGCATTCCATATGCAGAGGCATTAGACTTTGCAAATACACTGGTGATCAAATCTGGATATATATCAAATAGGTTTTAGTCCAGCAGGAAGCAAAGGCAGTTATTTGCATTGAGTTTATTATTCCTTTGGCTCTTGTTACAGAAAAATTGTTATTGGTGATGTTAACTCATATCCTCTCTCGTTTTCTTTCAGTCTTCTTATTATACTCCTTTGCTCTCTCTCTCTCTCTCTCTCTCTCTCTCTCTCTCTCTCTCTCTCTCTCTCTCTCTCTCTCTCTCTCTCTCTCTCTCTCTCTCTGTCTCTCTCTCTTGCTATCTCTGTCTATCTATCTATCTATATATCTATCTATCATCTATAAACTCTTCATTGCGCCATGACTTTAAAACTAAATAATTAAGCTATTTGGGAGTATAGGTTGTAAAGAGGTTGAGGTTCTAAATTGTTGAACTTCCCTTTATCTCTCTCAAACTGTTATATGGGGGACTGTCACGATACCCTAAGTTTCCATGTTACTGACTCATGTGGCTGTTTATTATCTTATCCTTTGATTATCAAGTGTGTGAATGGATAACTTTATTAGACTGTACAGAGTATTCATAAATTTCATACAAGGTAATACCTTTTTATGGAGGAAGCTGTCTTCAAAATTGATGGGCCTTTTTTTTTACTTAGAACTCACGCTTCAACTTCATTCTTTGTTTAAATAATTTTATGTTTGATCTATATAACCCAAATTTAATTTATAAGGGGATCAATAACATTTAGATGTCTTGAGCAATAAAATTTATTCTCTATCGTATGCATTTATTACCTCGGTTAATATCATTCTTAAATATTATTACTGCGATTGGTTTATCTGAAAAATCGCAAGTTATTTGAGATTCATAGAAAACAACACTCCGTCAAAAGTGAGGAATGAGGGGCCTTGTGAAACGGAAGGAAAATAAAGAGCCTGAAAACATTCAATTAAATTCTACAATACCAACAACACACAAAGCCTGTATGTACTATTAGTCTGACCAAGCCCATATAACATATCTGTATAAAAATGCCAGAGACCCTGAGATTTATTTTACGAATCATATCCAGTTACATAGACTCATCAAACAAATCAAGCTGTAACTAATGTATTTCATGAGTCATTTCAAGAGGGCGCTTTGTCCTTTTGTCTCCAGCGTACAAATGATTCAAACAGCACAGAAGTGGACAAGAATTTTTTTAAGTTTTTGCAAACGAAAAATTAAGAATTCTAGATCTGCTCTATCTCAACAACAAATTCCTAGGTTTGAAGTTCTTAAGAAAGGTGGGAACCGCTCTCTTCCTAAAGTTACTATCTCTCAGTATCCTCAGTGACCACAACTAGAATGGGTGGACAGCTTTTGGGTCGTCGGATGGACATACTGTGATAGCGAGGAATCTGTGACGATCAAACTTGTCATCAAATTTTTATTGGCTACTGCACAAGTTTTTTGTTGATAGGTGAAAGGAGGAGTGTAGAGCCAGAGACAGATTGGAGACAAATGAATTTTGGAAGTTCTGCTAATTATTTGAGAATAGTAGTTTGCATGTGTTATTAGGTCGACTATTGCTAATGGAAAATGAGATTCACTTAAATGTTTCCATGTATTTTTTAGTGTAACCCCTCCCCCCCTTTTTTTTAACCACGCACACACATACACACACCCTCATCAATCTCGAAATTAATGGACAACAGTATTTAGATAAACTAAAAAAATTACAAATTTTTTCATCGGGCAAAAATAAAAGAATTTAAAAATATTTAACCAAGAAACCAATTATTTTTAATCGTGGCACAAAGCATTCTTCTGTTATAAATCTTAAATCTTTTTCGTTCAAAACTCATTTGTTGCCTATTTCACACATCAGAATGATAACTAATATGTTATTTTGCTTAGTCATATAATCACGCAATGTTGTAGGCATGAGAGAGATATTCAACTTACTTTTTAAAAAATCTTACATTATGATTATTAAGTAAATTATGGCGCATGTTTGAGCATCGCAAAATTAGCGACCGTCGAATCAAGTCATTGCATGGATGGGAATTATGTTTAAACTGCTTTTATAAACAACAACAACAACAACACAGAACTATTAACATGTATCTCAAAAGAGGAACCGATAACAGGGAGATGATCTTTTATGTAGCACCACGACGAGAGAGAGAAAGAGAGAGTTGGAGAGAGAGGAAAAGACAGAGAGATAGAGAAAGAGAACAAAAGAGAGAGAAAAAGATAGAAAGAGGAGGAGGAGGAGGAGAGAGAGAGAGAGAGAGAGAGAGAGAGAGAGAGAGAGAGAGAGAGAGAGAGAGAGAGAGAGAGAGACACACACACACACATCGATACATATGAGAAATACAAAAAATTCCCAAATATATCACGATGCAAATTATATTCGATACTCTTTTTGTACCCTCTCTTTGACCTATACCGCTGAGGGATTTTTATTTTTCGGATACTAAAACCTAGTCGACTATCACATTTATTAATTACATTCATGTTTGGAAAATGTTATTACGTATAACATTATATGACAAAACATAGTTATAACTTTCATAACCACTGCTCAAACCATGATACTCTCGAACCCACAGGTTTATACATTTAATATGCCTGACAATGTAGGTTATAATCAAATGCAGGTGTGCATTCCTGTTGTGTAGACCTGATTAATGTTGGTAACCTGTGAGTCTAAGAGACTTATCATGCCAACCCTGTAATCAAACTAACACACCGGGCAGCCTAAAGTGAACTTGCATGCGCGAGGTGACCCAATCTGCGTACAGATCGATGGCGGATCAAACGAGAGGGTTTAACAAGTGGCTTAACACTATTAAACGCTTCACGGCCAAGTGACCGCAGTGCCTGTGAAGACAGGGCCGCGTTGGTTCCAGGCATGGTGGACTCCTGTAACTAAACTACCTTTAAACTTCATCTGATAGTATTTTCATTGCAATTTCGTTTATAGGCATTTGAACATAGCGTCATAATTTTGAAAGTCAGGCAGCGGGTATAGTTTACAGAACGAATAATTTCATTCTCGGCCCTTTTTATCCAACTCCTTACAATTTTGCCAGGTAAAATGCCTTTACGAAAATATGCTGTCGGCGTAATATTTGTAAAGCATCCAGATATCTTTTACGCAAAATGGTCTATATGATCTTTTGTGGTAAGATCAGTATTTCTTCATAGAGCACAACAATTTTATATTTAAAGTTTTACATTATATATAGTTTTAAATGCATCTTCTTCTCAAGAAAATAAATCAAAAGTCGCTATTGCTGTTTTACAATAAGATGAAGTCATAATGAAAAGATTATTAAAAAAAAAATAAGTTTTACCTTCCAAAGGCCGGTAGGAAAACAATGTCCAAATGGCAAGTCGCTAAATAGCACGAAGTAAATGACAAGTACAGCATTAAAGAATTGTAGGATTTGCCTCAACAAAGAACCTGAACTTTTCATTAAAATTTTACAATTTCGTGTTTCGCTTTTCGGTGCGAAAAATTGCTAATTATAACTTTTCCTTAATTTTTCGTTCCAACCGCATTTCCGGATTACCGGTATATTTTGCTATAGAAATATATTTAAGCTGTTACAAATGGACCCACTTCAGTCAGATGATAAAGACAGTTAAAAATTATAATTAACCAACATAGTTTCGATAAAATGACCACTGATTGGTTGCTATCACAGGAAGAAGCTTCAGAAAGACTCCTCCGCATAAAGTGTAAAGATTATTCAACATTGAAGTGTGAAAAGGGTACAACATGCTCTATGATCTATCCAGGACTCATGTCCACTGTAAAACGATGCAAATCAGGTATTCGGACACACCGCGAGATCATAAAAAAAATCACAAACATGTTCTCAACAACAATAATAACAAGAAAAAAAAAAAAACAAGAACACAAAAAATATAATTAAATTTAAATTGCTTCCCAAGTAAAACCCTTAATCAAGTGGATATTTTCATGTATCTCTATGTATGTTTCTGGAAGCAGCGTTAGATTCTAGGAGTGTTGCAACCTACCTGTGATCCACTGCCTCCTCTCCTCAGGTGTGGCCTCAGCATCCTGATAGGTCACGTCTCTGATCAGCTCCTCAAACTTGTTGAGCTTCACCTGGAAGGTGCCCACAGTGTACGGTCTCTGGGGGTCCTCACCGCCCCCGTCCGCTATCGTGGACATTGTGATAGAGTTCTGGAGTTGTCAGCCCACGAGAAGGTCGAGCCTTACGTGGTGCACATAGTTCAATGTTCACTTCTTTCTTTTATTTTTACTGCGGTATTGCTAACAGATTATGGACAGTCTATAGCATTTTCTGAACAAGGTTTTGAAGAGGTAAGCGAGGGAGGTTAATTGTATGAGCAGAGCAGGAAAAGGAGGGATGTGCAACATGAAAAAAAGAAGGTTGAACAATGAAAGTGAACAGAAAATATAAAAGGGCGGAAAGATAAAGAATGATAGCAAAAGTCTTCGACAAATAGAGGGAGAGAGAAAGAGGGAGAGAAAGAGAGAAGCAGACAGGCCGGCAGTAAGACAGACAGACAGAAAGACAGGCAGAGATACAGACACGGAGGGAAATTGTTAGATAGAGGGTAAGAAAGGACAAGTATGATGAATAGGAATATAACCAACTTTCTTCTTCCGGTCTTTGATCATTCAGAGGGAAAGCAATTTGTGTTTCGACCTTTTTTTTTTCCTTTTTGTGCTTTTTTGTTTGTTTACTTTTTGGATATTCAAAGATCTGTCGAGTCTCTACAAACAAAACTCTAAAATAAAATAAAAGTGACATTCAGATATATCAGTAACTCTACACAACGATCGATTCAAATAGGAATGATAGGTGACCAAAAGAACACATTAAGACTCTCGTTTAAATTCCTGAAAATCCTCATGAATTTCGTTTCCAACAGTCGAATTTCTATCTGTCGTCCTCAGCCTACGCAACGGAAGAACATCACTGAAATTTTAATTGAGGTAGAGTGATTTATGATTCGCTCCTTGTAAGAATAAAATCACGGTCTCTTTCCTTGCAATTGGTTCTACTTTTATTTCCTCATATCTTGTAAACTTAAATTTGCAAGAAGTAAGGCTACTATTTAGATTTTATTATACAAACATTTGAACATTTTCCATCCTCTCAATGAAAACCGTATAAACTGTCGAAAATTTACGATCCAAGCAATCTTTCAAAATAAAAAAAAAAATAAATTGAAAGCGGTGCCATAGACTTTAGACATTCATTGTTTGATCAAAATTTGAAGGATGAATGTTTAGCTAAATTGCACTGAAAGCGATAATGATTTATTAGATAAAAGTGGGTAGGTATAGTTATAACACTGATGTGAATCTTTGCTGATAAACATCATCAGCAAAAACAGAAGGTGGTTAGAAAACAACAGAAACTATTATATATTCAAGTCTACAGGTATATAGATCCTTTCTATACTGTTGCAAATATTACATAAAATTTATTCTAGGACTGTAACTCTCTCTCTCTCTCTCTCTCTCTCTCTCTCTCTCTCTCTCTCTCTCTCTCTCTCTCTCTCTCTCTTGTAATCAAAATTCAGGTGTTGCTGATTTACAAAAATGATTACTTCGTACACGTAACTAAGATTTTCAAACAGTGATTTTTATTCCCTTTCAACTATTCTTCAATCGAACGTCGCGAATGCACACAAAAGCAGAATGCGAAGAAAAAAATTCAGCCGTCATGCTGCGGTTTCCCAACGATTCATTCTTAGAGAAATCGATCGCGGCTGGCTTTAATGACTTCTTGCCTGATCGTCTTTTCCAGTGAAAAGATTACTTAAGAGAAATTTTTAAATAAAGTGTAATGATAAAAAGGAAGAACAGACGGTGTTCTAGTTGCAATAGCACACGCGACTCTTCTCAGTGTTATCAGTCACAAAAACCAACAGATTCGTTTCTCTCAGCAAGTCACAGCTATTCGGTTCTTTGTAGCTTTTCTTCCAGCTTTTTTTGGTCTTTCCTTTGTTTTTTTTTTTTTCTTTTAAATTATAAATCTCTAAGCTTTACGTCAATAGTTAAACAGAAATAGAAACTAATGATCACTCAGTGCGTCAGTTTCCGAAAAAACACCAACAATAACCGTATGTCTCTACTGTGATAATATTATTAGTTTAGTTACCGGTAGAATATTTAATGAAAAGATACTTTAAAAATATGCACATTGCACAT
>JAWDGP010006684.1:2197500-2210000 GCA_033675545.1 Elysia crispata
ATGATCTATGTATCATCAAAAAAAAAAAAAAAAGCAAGTGGCACCTCTTTTTATGTCGCTGTCTGCTCTCCTGACACTTTCTTTTTGTTGGTCTTACAATAAAGTACGGTCACACGTAAGTTCATATCTCATTCGTATCTAGAAAGCAATGTCTTTAAATACGAAACAGTAATCTAAGAAAAGTCTCTTCCTACACTCTATATCCTTAAAATAATTTTTTTCCGCATTATCTTCATGCATCATGACAATCTTATTTTTTTTTTTTAAATCAACTTTTGTCAGTTGAGTTTTTAATGCATAAGATAAACCAGAAAAAAAAAATACAATTAGTTTGCATTATTATTATTTTATGCAATTAATCAAGGCACCTCAGGGGTAAAAGACAGGGGATGAGTCGCAGAGAAATCTTTTTTTAATGCTAACAATTATGTAGTTCTGGTGGATTTTTGACGCACAAGATTCACAGGTTGACGGTCCACGGACGATAACTGCGTGCGTCTATTTCTGGAAACTACAGGCACAGAAAGAGAGATAGAAAAAAAAATTGTAAGTACAAGAGCTGCTGTTAAGTTTATTCAGTCTCTTCTCTGCATTTTTTTTCTGATTCATTATCGTTTGTGATTTTAATTCTTTTATGCTTTTAGAAGGCTTTAATTGGCAACGATTTAGGTTGATTCTAATTAGGTTCAAGTTATAACCACTGCTTGTGTTTGATGGCAAATATGCCACAGATTCACCCAGCCTATGGCTTTATATCAAGTTAAATAATTTATCAATTCATTTAAAAGAAGAGAGATTAAGAGGAAAAGTTAAACTGATAAGCAAATGTTTCAGAGCCTGCTATTTACGCGGATAAGTTTATCTTTTATTATTTCATTGATCGATGAAAAGCAAAAGACGAGCGTCTAAAAGTTTTATCTAATATCTATAAGCAAGAGAATTAGAAGATACATATGTCTAATTTCAGTGTAAAGCACTTTTAGAAATTAGGGGATACAAAATTATCTATACATTTAGGAGTTGTGACTGGCGATATCTACAAGACATTTGGCAGAACATAATAATATTCGAATTATAAGAAAAAAAAACCCACTATTTCAAATGCAAAAAGTCCATTACTTTTTCAAAACAGTAGTTTATTATCCTCCGCAGGCGAAGTGAGGAAAAGAAACAAACCTTGCGGTGCTCCATTAACATCATTCTATTACGAATCTGTTGTTACGGCTAGCCTCGAGACAGAGTTGTTGGGAGAAGGCTTGAAGCGCTCGGTAACAACTGTTAAGATTTTGTAATTATCATTTTACATATATAGTTTAACCAACTATTTACCCTTTTGCTTATCTCGTCAGCGCATGCCATGCGTATGTGTTGGGGCAAGGCAGGGCTGTCAAGGCGGAATTCCCGCGACACCCCTGCCTCCTCACGGGCGGCCTTGATGGCGTCTTTGGCGGCGAAAAAGGCGGACAGGGCGAGAAGCAGGGGTGGCTCTCCAACACCCTGTGGCAGAGAGAGGTGAAATGTATGGGTATATATAGGTGGCGCATCATTTAACGCTTTCGGTACATTGTTGTCAAAAACTTTCAACCTCAATGTGAAAGTGAGTTTTTCCAGGATTAATTAAAGCATTAAAACATTGAGTAAAAAAGAGACGGACACACACTCAGAGAAAGAGAGAGAGAGAGAGAGAGAGAGAGAGAGAGAGAGAGAGAGAGAGAGAGAGAGAGAGAGAGAGAGAGAGAGAGAGAGAGAGAGAGAGAGAGAGAGAGAGAGAGAGAGAGAGAGAGAGAGAGAGAGAGAGAGAGAGAGAGAGAGAGTGAGAATGTTTTGATTGTACATTTTTTTATAGAACACAATATAAACAAGAAGGTTACAAACCTAAACGGTTAGAGAAGTGCTTTAAGGCAAGTGTACCCGACAAAGAAACAAGCAGATACACAGAGAGTAAAAAACAGTTATGAGAAAAGGCTGAGAATGAAAGATGTAGGTGTGGCTCTACCCTGGAGAAGAACGGCCCTTTGGGATTAGGGCTATCTGGGACAAGATAAACATTCATCTGGGAGGCGATGTTGCCGAAGGCTGGGATTTTGTAGTTCCCTGGGCCGCGGGTCAGGTGTGTTCCATCTGGTGTGACCTTCACGTCCTCCAGGAGCAGGAGGCCATAACCCTGGAAAACAAAAATCAATTTCAAGTCATATTAGATTGTTCCCCTTAGCCTTGCTCATGGAATTCGGACCGCCCCCCCCCCTCTCTCTCTCTCTCTCTCTCTCTCTCTCATGCTCATCTCACCTTCATTTTTCCATTCTTTCTGATTGCATTTCAACAAAGTAAATCTTATTCAAAGTTTTTAATTTGTACCTCTCTTTATCAAAATTCATAATATGCTCTTCTTTTTATTTCATTTGTTAAATAGAATTTAAAACAAAAAATGTTTTGAGCCGTCAAGTATTACGTAGGGTTTGGTGCATACCTGAGTGAAGGCTCCTTCGATCTGCCCGACGTCTATTGCTGGGTTCAAACTGTTTCCAACATCCATGACCAAGTCTGTGCGCAGGAGCTGGTTTTAAAGGACATTCAACAAATCCACAATAAAATGCCACTCAGTTAATTATACAGAGAGGTTAACAGGTTAACTTAATTTATTATCTCTATTATTTGAAAGAAAGAAAAAAAAATAACTTGATTTTAGACATAACGGTAAAGATATTTTTCTTCAAATACATCTCAAACAGCCAGTATGTTGCTAAGAACATTTTAAATTCAATATAATATTTCTTTTCCATTTCATATTTCGCATTTAACTATCCTCATATCGAACTATAAAAATTGCTCTTGAACCCCATGATGAAATTAAGCAAACGAGCCTTACTGCAGTTATACCGATATCTAAAGAAGTCGAACATCGCTTTAATTTTTTTCTCGAAATTCGTGTCACTTCATTTCAGCCGAAATATTCTCTAAATGAGAAAAAGCTCAAGACAAAACTTGCCCTGCAATGAACTTCCTCTAGAATGCAGTATCAAAGTTAAAAAAAACCTTGATAAAAGTTTATGTTGTGTAGAACAGTGTGCTAAGATAATGGTTCTTATTTACTCATACCTATGTCAGAAATATGCATTTCGCTGTATAAAAAATGAGTAAGATAAAATTATTCTTAAATCAGTAAATTTCCTCATAAAAGTCAATATATCTCATAATATATTATGGTCTTCACAATCTATCTTACTTACTATCTCACCAATTAGGCAATCTACCAATCTCATCATACATGCTGTTGCAAGACAGTCGACCTATCTCATCTCAAGTTTTTCAGTAGTGCAATCAACCTATATGCTTGTTCCACATATCTACTCGTCTTGTTTCCAATTGAATAATGGTTTCAGTTTATCTCACCTTGGGATCCCAGTCAAGCAGTCAACCTATCTCATCTTATGGTTCCCAGTATGACAGTCAACCTATCTCACCTTATGGTTCCCAGTAAAGCAGTCAACCTATCTCATCTTATGGTTACCAATAAAGCAGTCAACCTATCTCACCTTATAGTTTCCAGTAAGGCAGTCAACCTATCTCACGTTGTGGTCTCCGGTAAGGCAGTTAACATATCTCACCTGTTGGTCTCTAGTAAGGCAGTCAATCTATAAGGCAGTCACCCTATCTCACCTTATGGTTCCCAGTAAAGCAGTCAACCTATCTCACTTTATGTTTCCCAGTAATGCAGTCAACCTATTTTACCTTATGGTCTCCGGTGAGGCAGTCAATCTATAAGGCAGTCACCCTATCTCACCTTATGGTTCCCAGTAAAGCAGTCAACCTATCTCATCTTATGGTTCCCAGTAAAGCAGTCAACCTATCTCACCTTATGGTCTCCAGTAAGGCAGTCAACCTATCTCACCTGTTGGTCTCCAGTAAGGCAGTCAACCTATCTCACCTGTTGGTCTCTAGTAAGGCAGTCAATCTATAAGGCAGTCACCCTATCTCACCTTATGGTTCCCAGTAAAGCAGTCAACCTATCTCACTTTATGTTTCCCAGTAATGCAGTCAACCTATTTCACCTTATGGTCTCCGGTGAGGCAGTCTATCTGTATCTCAGTACAAGCTGCTCCAAACGTGAAGTAGGGAAAAGGTTTCCCCTTCCCAGCAGTCATATCATATTCTAAACCAAGGGTTCTAGAAGAGGCATGGAAATAAAATAGTTGGAAGTAAATAGTAGAAAGGCTATCATTTTGATGCAAGTGTTAAGAATTACCGTGTTATATATAGCGTCGCTTAATGTTTTGTAACTTCAAATTTAGTCTTGTCTCATATTTTGTTTCTCTCTTCGGAATTCCTTTCCCAATGCGTATGTCCCCTTTTCTTGATTTATTAAACTATAAATAATTCATATCCAGCTGTGCTCGTGATTTCTCGCTAGTTTTGATCCGCAAATAATTTTAAGTTCTTTCCTCTATAACAGTACAACTCAATCCATCTTTCGCTCCCATTATTTCTTCATCACTCCTCATCCCTTTTTCTTGTCAATCGTCCATTTTCTCTCCTCTTACATATCGTTTTGTCATTCATATTCTACCCTTTAAGCCCTTCACTCAGATCGGTGTCTTTTCTCCTCCTTTACCTTTCCCTTTGTATTTTTTAAACATACTTGTGGAATCCTGTGGCCGACAGAGAAATTCCCTGTTCGAATGCTGCTTGAACCTGTATAAAACATTGAGAAGTTATATATGGATAATGGAGAATAAGTGAATAAAAAGATTTTAATAATCATGCCTATTAAAAGTTCCGATCATTGATTGCAATTAAAATTTGTAAAGCTTTACCAAGACAAAACGAAAAATTTAAACAATTATGTCTGAATATCTTTCTTTGCTTAGGACATTGCGTGTATCTTGAACCAGTTGCTGCATCACCCTACCCATTTTTTCTTGAACATGAATATGTTGTTTGCTCCTGCCTAAAGTCATAAAACCTGATCAAGCGTTGGTATAGATTGATGTTAACAGAAGAAAAGGCATTAAATGCTAAAGCATGCGCAGGATAAGAGGATAAACTGCAAGCCAGAATTTCCAAGCAACGCTATGAGAAAATATGAATGAAAAAAGTCAATGGAAGTGACATCAATGCTCCAACAGGGCTTTATTAAAAAAAAAAAAAAAAAAAAAAAAAAAAACAAACAAACAAACAAACAAAAACTCATTAAGTGTTCACCCTTCACAATTAAGAGTTAGCCGTATTGGTGGGACCCCGATTAAACTTCTTATCTACCAACGAGCTAGTTCCTGCACAGTAGATCTTATGAACAAGATGGGTGAGATATTGCTGCTTCATTCACCTGTCTTATATCACGATATTGTAGCCGCTTTATTGTAAAAAAAGAATAAATTAAAAAAAAAAGAAATTGCCTAAAACCAAGTCTCATATGTTTTTCAAAAGAAACATATCTAGGGTGCAGCAGATCCTCAACAGGTTTGCAGTTCCAATACTGTCACATGAAGCAAGTCAAAAGTTAGTTTAAGGTTTGCGTTGCATTGGTTGAAGTATACAGAGAAAACAGCAATGATTCTCACCGTTTCTGCCCATGTTGCTTTAGGTTTTTTCTTCATGACTGGTTCGAGCCTTTTGTTAAGGGTTTCACAGGCGCTCTGAGATCAGTCGATGCAGTGAAAGTGAACAAGAAATTTATGATGTAAGTGACAATGGTGTATATCTCCAAAATAAAAACAAAAAATCTAAATAAGAATTGAGCAAAGGGAAAGAGGAATAGATAGATAGATAGATAGATAGATAGATAGATAGATAGATAGATAGATAGATAGATAGATAGATAGATAGATAGAAAGATAGATAGATAGATAGATAGATAGAAAGATAGATAGATAGATAGATAGATGAATAGAGAGATAGATAGATAGATGAATAGAGAGACAGATAGAAAGATAGATAGATACATAGAGATAGACAGATAGTCGGAGAGATGGAGGCGGGAAGATAAGAATAGTGGAAAGACATCTTGGTGGAAAAAGAAACATAATGAAGATAAGGTATAAAATAAAGAAAATAAAGCACCTGTACTAAATGGAAAAGAAAGAGAAAAAGAGAGAGATAGATAGATAGATAGATAGATAGATAGATAGATAGATAGATAGATAGAGAGAGAGAGAGAGAGAGAGAGAGAGAGAGAGAGAGAGAGAGAGAGAGAGGGAGGGAGGGAGGGCATACATACAGACAGAGACAGAGAAGACAAACAATTTGATAGACATATTGATCAACAAACAAAAACAAGAATGACTGATAAGCAGAGACTAGTATAAATGATAAGAGGAAGTGTAGAGGTAAAATTGATCTATATCAATACAATATGGAATGCCATTATCTTTTTATTTTATCTGTCGAACAGCTCTAAAATAAGAGGTTGTTGAAACTCAATAAATTACCTTCACAGCAAAACCATACAGGTCAGTGCTGACGCTGCCAGCCGTCGGCAACCCGTTCGGTACAACATTGGTGGCTGTTTCGCTGATGTGGACCAGGGACATGGGCACTTGCAGGGTGTCACTAGCCATCTGGAAGAGCAGGATTAGATTTGTTGGATTCTTTGATAAAGCACATCCTCGACAATAGAATTTCATACTTTCATTCTATCACACAAACCCTCATCGCACAGGACGTAACTGATACAGAGACTGCGTAAGGTTTGAACCTTAGAAGAATGTCTTAGCGGATATAAGGGAGTAGAAAAAATTCGCGGTTCTACGATTAGTGGAGAATGAGTCCATATTAAAGTAGCAAAATGTTGGCTTCTGATTTGTTGATAAAGGTGCATAACTTTTGACAGGAAGATTGTGATGCGGGAGAAGATTATGATGGAGAGGACGACGGTATCGATGATAATGAAAATGGCGGTGCAATTATATTCATGTCACCTAACTATGACTTTGATAGTGATTATGTTGAGCAGGAGGAGGAGGACGTGAAGGTAAGGGCGGAGGAGAACTGCAATTGGTTATATCAACTCTGATTACTTGAATGATAAAACTGAAGACGTTGAGAATCAAAGGAGTTTGCTGACCCAGACTTGGTTCTTACCTGGATAACTTTGGTGTGAAGGCCTTGACCCATCTCAGACCCACCGTGTGATATAAGCACCGATCCGTCTCTGTAGATGTTGACCAAAGCTCCACCCTGAGGAACGGTTTGAAAAAATTCTGTAAGTATAAACTGTGGAACTTCTGTGCAGGGAAGAGAGATGTGAATTTATAGGGCTATACCTTTTGGTGACTTATAAAAAGTTTCACATACATTTATATATAGTAATTGAACTAAAAGACTATAGGTGAAGGAATTACATAGCAACTTTAAAATCATGGTTCATATCTTTATTCAAACTTACCATCTCTGCTATTCTGAAAATTAATTACCTGATTCATAAGTGACTTTAGGAAAGCTATGCCATAACGAACTGGGATTATTGAAAGACCCTTTTTCTTCCATCGGTTTTCCCTGAAAATAAAGACAAAAAACGAATTAAAAAAAAAAATGGAAATAGATATAACAGACATAACCTTTATATTTCAAAATCCACCCCTTTCGATTGAAAATCAGCAGCATTCTTAGGGACATGTTTCTCTGCAGCATGTAGTCTACATAAACAGCACTGGAGAAGTTGTGAAGTGCGAAGGAGGTACTTATCGCACCGCTATCTGCATCCATAAAACAAAGTATTCCGTCAAAATAATAATAAGAAGAAGGAAGAAGATTAGGATAAAATAAGAGAAAAGAAAAAGAAGAAGAAAAAGAAGAAGAAGAAGAAGAAGAAGAAGAAGAAGAAGAAGAAGAAGAAGAAGAAGAAGAAGAAGAAGAAGAAGAAGAAGAAGAACAACAACAACAACAACAACAACAACAACAACAACAACAACAACAACAACAAACGCTCCACAGTATTAAAATCAACAACAGCGAGTGGCATTAATGTTGGATCACCTGTTGTACTGGTCCACTTGTGCCCGCCTGCTGATATACTCGCTCTTATCCAGACACATCTGCCAACAGCGCCGGACACTTTCACCCCCAGCGTTCATACCGAAATGGGTAAAGTCCTCGGTTTGGAAAAAATTCGCCTCTCGAATCTGGTCCAACGTGATATTTGAACTTTGTTATGTTTGTACTTTTAGTCGAATAAAATTAATATATTTATTTATATTTCATCTTTATCACTGCCTCACAGTTTTATGAAAATGTGAATCATGTTTTTCTACTTCTCTATCTATCTATCTATCTATCTATCTATCTATCTATCTATCTATCTATCTATCTATCTATCTATTTATCTATCTATCTATCTATCTATCTATCTATCTATTTACTCATCAATCTTTCTACCTCTCTATCTCTTTATATCTATATATTTACGTCTCCATCAGTCTCTTTTATCTTTACCAATTTCTTTTTACTGTTCTATTTATTTGGAAAAAAAAAACAAAAACAAAAAACAAAAAAAACAAAAAACAAAACCAAGGTGCTGTTATAATTTAGAAGAGATAGAATTGCCGTTTAATTTATTTTATAAATGATACTTATAATTGCTCTGTTTGATAGTTATGTCTACCTTATGAGGCTCTATCTTCAGAAAGTCTGCTATGTCCTCTAGTATAGCATCAGCTATGAAAGCCCCTTGGACACCTCCGAAACTCCGAAACGCTGTATTGGACATTATGTTTGTCTTGCAGGATTTGGCGACGATGCGGAGATGAGGGACCTTGTAGCAGGCATCAATCTGCAAGACAGCTCGCTCTACCACCTGGAGAACAACGACCAGACACCAAGACTTCGTTTGGGTTATGGTATTGACTTTAAACCTTATCACTGCAATATATCCAATGTTCAATGATATTTGAACGAACGCGAACTTACACTCTTTCAACTGATGAGGCTAAAACACCTGACAAAAATCTCTAGAATTTTCTCTCTTTGGGATATAAAGAATTTTATTTTTAGAATCAGGTATTGAGCAATCAGGTCTATCGATGGTATAGATTGGCTCCGTAAATGTAACTGATTTCATGTATGAGCCTGTAAAGAGATGTGGTAAATCACCCCAATGGTTAGGTCCATGCTGTTCCCGGCATTACAGTACAACTCTAGATCAAGAGCCTGGAGCTTCCCGTCGCTGGTAAACCCAACCTGGAGGAAACAAGATTAAAAATGGAGAAACAACAAAAAACATCAGCAGTGATAGAATATTCCTTGTAGAAAGAACTTGAGCCTCTTTAAATCCTACCCAATCGGTAAGTAAGGTTTGAGACTATTTTGAGATAAAGATTGTTGCTTTAATATACAAGCTTCTTGGAAGAAACTACATTCTTTCTCTTTGGTGTGCTTGAATTGAAGTAGACACGTCTTTCACAATTTGCTTAAAACATTTGATAAATTGAATCTTCATATATTTTAATCCTATGGGCAGAGTTATTTACGGTTTGAATATATTCTAAGAAACAATAAGGCCTGATCGTTCGTTCGAAAAAGAGGGCGATGTCAATGAATAATCTCGTCTATGTTATAATGAATTATTTAGCTCTTAAACTCGAGTGTGAAATACGGTTTACCTTATACTTCCCCAAGAACGGATGCCTGTTTCCAGTTGTAACCATGTCTTCATCCCTGTCGAGAACACATCGCACTGGTCTGTGCAACCTTGTAACATGCAAATAAGAAAGAGAGAATCAGATTTGAGAAGGATTTTAAAAGTTGTTTGAAACGATCATTGCTTCTCGCTATATTTTGGGTTGCAATTCAACGGGTGAGCACAGCGTTGTGTGAAATTAAGTAAAATCAAAACATCTATAAAACATTTTACGATGTTAGTGCAGAATGTTTATAGCAATACTAGAAAGAAATTGAACGCACAAAAATCATGCGTTTTTCTTCCTTTTCCTCTTTTTCTAAAGAACAAATTGAACAACATGTTCATGTTTATGTTTATGACTATATTTCTTCAGAACCTACATTTTTTCTACATTATTTTCAACTTTCCTCTCTGACTGTCTGTTAAGTTTTCTCTATGTACACCCCTTAGTCTTCTCAGTCTTCCTGTCTATCTCTCTGCCTCTCTCTGCCTCTTTCTACATCCCAGTGATAAAGCACCCTTTTTCTCTGCCCTTTATGATAGTCCATCTCTCCTCTTACTTGTGTGCAGCCACAGCAGTCGGGACGGCAGACAACGAAGACTGAGTTTCCTTTCCGCCGAAGCCACCACCTAAAAAATGAAAGAGCTTTAAACAGCAGTTCTTGTTTTGACAGACAATGTAGAAACAATATCTCTTAACTTTTAATCCGTCCCAATTAATATTTTCCTCTCCCTCTCTCTCTCTTTCTCTAGATCTGTCATCTTTCTCTGTCCCTCTCTCTCTCTCTCTCTCTCTCTCTCTCTCTCTCTCTCTCTCTCTCTCTCTCTCTCTCTCTCTCTCTCTCTCTCTCTCTCTGTCCTTTTTGTGTTTCCCCCGTGTAGCCATGCCGTACCAACATTCGTTGATGTCTTTGCACTATCAAACTATGTCTGCAGATCTATCTATCAATTTGTTGCAGTAAAGCATAATCTAATTGAGTATAACTTTATCTTTCATTTGGCGACTGAATTAGTAGAGCGTTAAATCAGTAACGTGGAGGTTAAGGTTTCGAATCCTTGACGGAGTTGAATCACTGCCAGTGTACACAATTGTATATTGACATCTACTGGAGATTGCATATGGGCTGAAAACGACATGAAGAACTTCGATCTCGGAGAATGCCTTTGATAGAGAAAGCGTTTTGCCCTTAGTCGCCGCCTATGTGATATACCAAAGTTTTCGGTTGTTAAAAGTGGCTTCAAATATATTAAGCATAAACAATATCGCGTGATCTCAGTAGTGGCTTAATTATTTCTAAAATTAATAAAGAAAAAATTAATTTATTTATCAAGGGACGTGGGTGGGGAAGGGGCAAATGCAAATACAGAATATGATTTTCGTTAAAATACCTTTTGCTACACGAGCCAGTCAATAACAGCAAAGAAAATATAACGTATCAATCAAACCATGCATCTTCCCTACTAGGAATCTACGAGTACCGATATCTAATTATATATAGATATAAACATGACTGTTTTGCCTTTACTTTGTTAATGCTCTCTAGCAATCGTCTCTTGAAAACGAAAAACATAGTATTGAGGTACGTACCCATCCTCTTAGTCCTGACGACGATTTTGTGGGAGGATATCCCCAAGGCTGCTGCGATGTCTTCCTTAAATTATGTATATAAAAAAAGAAGTTAAAAAACATGCTAATTGTGAATATGCAAGCTGTGGAAGACATGCATCTTTTCAGTCATGACTTCATTTTACTGTTGACAGCAGATTTATTCATAATTAAATATCCAACGAATGATTCAGAAAATGGAAATTTCCGAAAAGCAAATTGCCTGAAATTTCTAGATAACAAGGAAGAAAAGCAAAATCTGCACTTGTACAGAGCAGAACTTTAGATTGCCTCTCATCACAAACTCACATTATTGTTATAGAGCTTAAGCTCAACACGTATCACAATAAACCAAAACATGAAGACTCAGGCTGATAGGAAAAGGGCCTGATGAATGGGAATTCAGTTACAGTTACAATAAATTTTTCAATTCAATCTAGCATTTTAAAGATATAACTCGTGCGATTTTTTAAAAATAATTTTAGTTGAAATTGGAAATTTTTAATAAAGCTATGTCCAAACAATCATTTTTTTCTGTAAGATGAAAGTTACTAATAATTCAAAATCGGGCTCATGTCCTCAGCTTCTCCATCTCCCAGACTCACCTGTACGCCTCCAGCATGTTGCGTGGAGCAAAAGACCTCCATCTCCCAGACTCACCTGTACGCCTCCAGCATGTTGCGTGGAACAGAAGACCTCCATCTCCCAGACTCACCTGTACGCCTGCAGCATGTTGCGTGGAGCAGAAGACCTCCATCTCCCCTGCCTCGCCGGGGAGAGCCCTGGTTGCCACTGTCTCCAGGTAAAAGTGATTCTGCCCGTTCATTCGACACTCGCCGCTGAGGGTGTGCCAGCTGTCACTCAAGCCACGGTCTAGGTCTCCTACAGCTATAGTCCTCACATCCGGGTAGAAAGATGAGTGCTGGATCGCTTCCTTGTGATGAAAGGCATGACAGAGTGAGGGTAATCCATGATAATCGTAAGATCTCAAGATACTCAATCAAAAGTATTTGCGAAGATATTTTAAGATAAGAATTTTCGCGGATATGATGCAGAGCTCAATACAAAACCCACACCCGGCTAGCTCAGCAGGTGGAACGCGGGACACTTGATCGTCAGACTGTTACAATTTGATTTGATTCTGACGCTCTCGTACAGAAGGGAGTTGTCTGTTTGGGAGTATATTGAAATAAATCAGATAGATGAGGTGCTAATATGTTATCAGCATCATATTGTGTCATAGATTGCGCACTGATTATTTATTGAGAAAACTCTGCCAGA
>JAWDGP010006684.1:2215000-2260000 GCA_033675545.1 Elysia crispata
AAAGAAAGAAAGATGGAAATAATGAATCGCTAGCGCTTTCAACGACAAAGGTTAGGCTCTTACAAGTCGATCCCGCAATATGACAGCAGCTTCAGCATTTAAATAACATCATAATTATTTGTAAATTGAGCGAATATTTTTGATATCCCATGTAAAAGATTTTAACTATCCATTATATTCAAGTCAATAAAAAAATGTCAAAATCAGAACTGCTCACAATAAACATAGACCAGTGGCGAGAATTGAGAGGGTCTAATTTACGATAATTGGTCAAATAAATAATAAAATTATTCATAATGCCAGAAAACCTCTCAAATTTGTATTTATCATCGCATGTTTGAAGATGCAAGAAGGTATAAAAAAAATAAATCCAAGTACGTGACAAAATTTAGTTTGATAAACGATAGTGCAAAATCATGAAAGTTAAATGGCAGGGAAAATACAATTTTTTTAATACCCCGGACAAATAATAGACGTAACACAAAATAAGAATAAAAAAAAATTGCATGAATACATCAACTGAGTGATTTTTGAGAAGCTAAAAAATACTTATATCATTGTAATGTCAAGAAAATTAATCCATCAACTCGTTCTCCTATCTATTATTTATGGATATCAGACATAGTCTTTGATCAGCAGTTGTTTCAAACAGATGGACAATACTGAGAAAAGTAAGGCTTTAGATAGAAAGATACTCCTCATCAAAATCTAAACGAAAGTCTCACGCAAAAATAATCTAATCAAAAACTGAAGGTAGGTTCAAGACTTTTTTTTAAATTTGCGGACTTGTTCCGAGACTAACGGACAACAGATAGACTTATACAGATATACCCTAAAATATTAGGAGGCAAAGGAAACAGAAAACCTCACAAGGATTTAGTGCAAAGAAGAGGATTGTTACAGAAAAAGACAAAACTGGCATTTGGATCTGGCAGTGATCACATATTGGGCTATGATGATCATGTGATGGAATCACAGAGCCTTGAGCGATATTAAGTAGGATTGATGGAAAAGGGATAGGAATGAAATCAACGCATAGCATTACTATATAGGATTAATGTTTCGTAGAACTATATAGAAGCGATTGCCAGAGTTACAGCAGATCTACCAGATCTATTAGAACTGGTATACCTTACCAGGAAGCGTCTTGATACGCTGCTTGAGTTCCTTGTCCAGTTGTGACAAGGTCACCGAGCCGCCCACTCTCAGACCGTGGTCAGTGTCTTCCACTGTGGTCAGCTCGGGGATGTGAGAGCTGGAGACCAGCACAGAGTACAGCTGGTTCTTGAACTTTGTTTCGATACCTAAAGCCGTGGTATTTTAGGTTTTATGCAAACACTTTATTGGATTTCATTGAGGATGCATATAGTGTTACACGAGTGCATAGCCTGTCATCGACAAAAGTTGTATTACATAATAAATCTGAAAACAACTTTATTGATATCGCTTAACCTCAATTTGAAGATTATTAATTTAAAAAGCAATTTTTTATTAAATGAATTCAAGTTACGGATGTTGATTATTCCAATTTTCTTTTCTGTCTCAATATCAAATATAACTGACTTCCCTTTTTGATGATTAACTATTAAATTAAAAGAGAAACTCTGTCAAAAGAAGAATACCCTTCATCCGGATTGTACAAATATTTGTTGGCATAATAGCATGAAGCTTTAAAGTCATGGACTAAGCATGTATTAGTATTGGGTAGGCCTAATTTTTTGAATCTGTCTGTCTATCTATCTTCCTCTTCCACACTCTCTTTTTCCTTCTCTCTCTCTCTCTCTCTCTCTCTCTCTCTCTCTCTCTCTCTCACACACACACACCTGTCCACAATTTGTTTAATTCAGTAGTTTTTGGGTGGCCGACACAGCTGAATATATTATGCAGGTTACCCATAATGCCATATTAAACTATGCAAGATACCTGTTCTAACTTACCAACTTCAGTGTTACCGACGACAAATCTGGCTTTTGGGTGGTTTTTCTTGAGCTCAAGCAGCTCACTCAGTGAAGTGGGCCGAACCCAGGTGACAAGAGGGCCAGTAAATCTGAGAGATACATTATGATACTTTTGATGTTTGACCTGCAAAAAAGGGAAAATGTAAAATAAAATAGTTTGCCAACCCTAGCAATGATTTCTAATTGTTATTTCAATTTTTTTTTTATTGAAATCTTATATTATTTAGTTATTGTTGTTTACAAACGATTTAATTTCAATTATTCCATTACAAACGATTTTGTAAGTATTCTTGGCAAATTGCGTGGACGCTTCAATTCATACTCGTATATCTAAAGCTGATACGAGAGAGGTACGACATCTATAACATACTTTATTGAAACAAAAATGGCAAAAGGGGAGAGATATAAAGATTTCTGTAATCAAGCGGTTTTTTTCTCCATATGTATAAGCTTTACGATATTTCCTAGCCGATGCTAAGAACATTAGCTTACGATCGTCGCAAAGTTCTGTAATTAAAAACAGGCTTAAGTAGGGGGAAAATCAGCATTTAGATTTGACAGCAACTTTCTTATTATTTACCTAAACCGAGAGCCTTAAAAATCTCTTAAATACAGTAAAGTTCAGTGTTACGATAATTCTTCAGCCATGAAAACTTCATCTCATTTTAAACTTTCTGAATGGAGAGAATAGGAATATTATATTGCAGGCTCCTATTATCTCAATTTACCAACCTTAAGCTCTGGTGGAAAAATTGGTTCCTGGGTGGAGTCAAAAGGTCTGAGAGTGCTGAGATGTGGTCCAAGGATCTAAAAAGGCATCAGTGAAATTGAAATCATAGTGCTCGTTCTACATTCCACGGAATGAGATGGAGAGAGAGAGAGAGAGAGAGAGAGAGAGAGAGAGAGAGAGAGAGAGAGAGAGAGAGAGAGAGATAAGGGGGGAGAGAGAGAGAGAAAGCAGCAGCAACAGTAGCAGATGAAGAAGAAGAAGAAGAAGAAGAAGAAGAAGAAGAAGAAGAAGAAGAAGAAGAAGAAGAAGAAGAAGAAGAAGAAGAAGAAGAAGAAGAAGAAAAAGAAGAAGAAGAAAAAAGAAGAAAAAGAAAGAGAAATGAAAGACAAAGAGAGATAGAGAGATGGAGTTGGGAAAGAGATAAAAACAGAAAGATGCAGAAAGGGGTGGTTTAAAGAAATAGGAGAGAGAACATAAATTTATTGCTCCTTGACAACGCAACATAGTCATTATTAAAATACAGCTATGTTTTACAGATAAGCATTCTTGCAATATGAAAAGCTAAAGTAAATGCTAAAATTATCTCCATTAAATCATGTTATGAAATGTTAAGGGCATCATAGATGTGCATAGTTTTCTGATAATGTTGAAAGCGGATTGGTGGGACGCACAAACCTCTAAATTCCCCTTTGTTTCCTCAAAACCTTGGTCTTCAGTTCCACCGTTGCTTTGATATTTCACCTCATGAACATCTCTATTGGTCTTGTTCTGACAACACTGGCTTCCCATTCTGCAGGTTACTTCCTACGGTGAAAATGTATTGTGCAAAATCATTCTATGGACCATTTATTAGTATCATTGTCTGCGATAAACTATTCACTAACTATATTTTTAATGTGCTTTACAATCAAAGAGGGCTGTCTAGAACTATATTAAATGGCTCTCATAACGTTGTTCTCAAGCAGGAGGCTGGATAAAGGCAATTAATTTTGATTATATATTAATTTAAGGGACCAGATGCATTACGGAAATAATATTGACAATGGTTGCATAATTGATAGCACTTAAATTAGTAATAGTAATCAAAGTAGTAATATTAATGGTTTTTATTTATCAGTGATAGTAGTAGTAGTAGTAGTAGTAGTAGTAGCAGCAGCAGCAGCAGCAGTAGTAGTAGTAGTAGTAGTAGAAGTAGTAGTAGTAGTAGTAGTAGTAGAAGTAGAAATAGAAGTAGAAGTAGAAGTAGTAGTGGTAGCAGCAGCAGCAATAGTAGTAGTAGTATTAGTAGTAGTAGTAGTAGTAGTAGTAGTAGTAGTAGTAGTAGTAGTAGTAGCAGTAGTAGTAGTAGTAGTAGTAGTAGTAGGTGTAATTGCAGCAACAGTAGTGGTAGTAGTAGTAGTAGTAGTAGTAGTAGTAGTAGTAGTAGTAGTAGTAGTAGTAGTAGTAGTAGTAGTAGTAGTAGTAGTAGTAACAATAGCAGCAGCAGCAACAGCAGCAAAAGTAGGAATAGCATCGGCAAAAGTATGTAAAGAAAGCGGACGAAAAAAAAATGTTATAATAGGCAAAAATATAATCTTTCACCTTGGTAAATGTACGGAAGCCATCGATAATTGAGCGGTAACCAGTACACCGACATAAATTCCCTGAATTATGAAATAAAAATAATTAGAGTCCGGACATCAATGTCCTAAAATGCGTATAAAAACTAATTGAATTGTAAATCTCTCAAGTTATATAATAATCTTTTTCTAAATAACTTTCATTGAAATAATGCATGCATTCCATAAATTTAAAATATTTACAGCTTTGTAAGTGGTTTAATATCGATTAATAAAATACTACCTTGTGGTTTAATATCGGATTAGATAGCCCGTGGTCGAATTATAAAGGTGGTTTCTGAGTACTGTATACATTTCCTCACACCAGGTTAAAATTATTGCCCTTCATTAGACAGCGACATATTTTGTGAGTGAACCAATTTGACGCACTGTTTCTCATAGTTGTGTGACATCAGAACGTCATCTGTTTGGCAATTGCTTGTCAAAAATCTTTATAAAACACTTTGAGCATATGAAAAGCGCTGAAAAGAATAGCGAATTGTAAAAGAATTGGTCTGCACGTGTACATAGATTACGGTAGTCTCCTTGACAAACGGAATGTCTTAGCGATAGAAAAAAAAAAAGGGGGGGGGGGGGGAGGAGGGGGAGATGAGACTGAGGTTATGATGATCATGAAGGTGGTGGCCGAAGAGGAGATTAAAATATAATGATTATGATGATGAAAATATTGATAATTATGTTGATAATGATTATGTTGATGACGATGATGATGATGATGAAGATAATGATGATAAGAATGAAATGGTGATGATGACGACTTCTTGCTTTATTATTTAAAGTATTTGAAAAGGCTCAAAATAATATTGTAGGCCTCTCGTATTTCAAAAAATAAATTAGAAAGAGTTGTTTTGAATAGCTGTTATTACCATCAAAATTTTCCTGAACCTCCTTTGTAGTCGGACTTGGGTTGTTCCTCAGGAGTGTGTACATGGACATCACAATACCAGGTGTGCAGAAGCCACACTGAGAGCCGTGGAACTTGGCGATACGTTCCTACAAGGAATGTTACACAAGATATCGACGGTTTGATACCATGATAAAGATTAGCAAAACGGAGACGACAGTATTTGGTATCCGGAACTTTTAACAATGATATTTATAGAGATTTTGTTATCAGATACTGGGCTTTACTCCTTTAAAGTGATTATGAAGACCTCACATATTTTAAGAGAAGGGTTATCACATTATTAAAAAATCTTGACCATCCTTTTATTTTTAATGAAAGTGATGCTAGAAAGCATGTGATCCGTCAGCACATTTTAATTGAGCTCATGCATTTCATGTAATAGATTTGGTTACGTAGCTATAGCTATGGAAGCGGATGGATATTTCAATGCTGCAAAAACCATACCATTTGAACCAAGCATCACGTGATATCCCAGATCTATAGAACAATACTTCTACAAAAATAAATAACTTGAAAACGTTGACAGAATTTTCATATTGTAAACGCAAGGCAATTTCATTACTAGAAAAATCAATAGCAACTGTCAGTAGATCCGTGTGAAGAAGTGTTATCTTTAATACATAGAACACTCCTATTTCCATATTTCGCATTTTTTTTTACCTGCACAGGATGGATACTGTTGACATTCCCAATGCCTTCCACTGTGGTCACCGCAAGTCCGTGCATCGAGCAAACAGGTGCGAGACAGGCGTTTAAAGAGTAATGACTAGAAGTTAGTTAAGGAAATCAAATTGCTTTAAAAAAATTAATATTCCATCAGTTTTGCAGGCACTTTCAACGACATAATCCAAAACCTTTCCGATCCCCTGCCTTGCTCTATCCATAGAGCAACGAATCATTTTAGAGCCATGAAAGGTATGTTGAAAATAAGAAGCCTTGCCTATAAATACCTCACGGGATTTATTGTTGATGCAAAGCTTACCAACGATGACAATGTTTTTAGTTCATCCAAAAACATTATATTAAGCTCACATAGTTACTATGATGTAATGGAACAAAATTATCCAGTTATTCACTCGGAAAAAAAAAAACAGATTGGAGAAGCAGTTTCGCAACAATTGGAATAAACTCATCACAACGTATAAAGGATATGTAACCAGGTCGGTGTGTGGTGAGTACCTCGAGACCATCACCGTACAGGCACCACATCCACCCTCAGCGCAGCCCAGCTTGCTGCCAGTCAGAAGCACTGCAGTTGGTTAAGGTTAAACTGCTGGGTTTTTTCTGTTTTATTTTTTTTAATCTATATCGTGTAATTTTATAGTAATATGATACGAGAAATTAACAAAAAAAAAAAAAAAAAAAAATTAACAAGAACAATGGCGTTGTAAACCATCTCTTGAAAAGGTCTGACTTTCGGAGAAGCATACACTAAAAAAAAATTATCCAATTCCTAGATCCCGTATTAATGGTGTTTAATCGTATTAATAGATCGCTCATGCCTGGTTTTATTGTATGGTTGCCTTTTGTAATAAGTAGCTTCAATTTCCATTTCAAAATTAATCAATTTGAGGCAATAACAGGACAACTTAATTCTGTTACCAGCAATGATCCAGTATCAGTATTAAGATGGCACAGTTTTGTGTTTCTCTATAATCAGATTCATTTGGTAAGGCAATTTTAAAAATCTTAAGATTGCGAACATTGACAGATTTACATTGATACCTACAATCGTGCCATTTTTCTGTATATTGGAAACGCGTAAAATATTTAAAAAAGCAAATAAGTACAAACTTTTCAAGAGGAAACTAACATATCGCTTCTAAATCCCATGTAATCAGATCGAAATAACATTAATATGGATGCAGAGCTTTGATCAAAGAGTGCAGCAAAAGCTGTCCACGCCTTGAAGGATACGTTTGAGTTCTCATTTGTGAAAAACGATAATGAAATAAAGCAATCGTTAAAACATGTGTCTCCATGACCCGCCCAAACCATGACTTTTCCTGCTCTCTTTTTTTTTCAATTTATTGCCAAACCAGATGGAAACAATAGATCTGGTGAATTCGTTTTTGCCTCCAACAATAGTTCACATTCACTTTAGAGCTATAATTGGGGAGAGGGGGGGGAGGGGGGAGAGAGGGGGTGAATAACTGAGAAGTACAAGTTATTAACAGTTGATAAAGAGTCAAAGTAAATTCCTTTATTTGAGGTGATAAAGAAACCTCCAGACATCTTGTATAGTTTTATATATTCCTGCACCAAAGCGAAATAAATTAATAGCTCTCCTATATAAGTCATTGTTTTAAGTCTAGATAAGTGTTGATAAAGTACACAGTCATGAATGCACCAACCTAATTTTTGTTCATAAAAATGATATTTTATACAGTAAAACTTCTTGGACAAATACCAGTATACCTGTTCAAAGCTATATTTTTGACATACAAAACATCCTACAGCAAAATGTAAAGTCTGATATTGTCTCAAATAGTCTGGGATACGACGAGTTCTGAGATATGTCAGCAACGTCATCTCTGGATCAGGTATTGGTTCCTCAACCTGTGGACAGATATGGCCAATCATAAATCTCCCAATTTATTGTTAGAAACCGAAATTAAATATCGTTTGGCCACGTAAGGTGTGCCAGATATAATGTTAACTTGGTGCTAGATATAATGTTAATTTGGAAAAATCCGTAACATATCTAAATCCAGAAAGATCAACTGGCGAGAAATGGGCACTGCAATGAATTTTCCATTTATTTCATAGAGCAATTTTTATATACAATTTTAACTTGCTTATGATCTAATAATCAACTCAATCTGGTGACTGTCTACCATAAATTTCGTCCCAAAGCAATACATTTTTTGAATGATTCAGTTGCTTAGAAACAAAAAATGCCCTCTCGGATGTTATCTTACTGCAGCTCTGTAAGTGTTTTATGTTTTGAGACAACCGCAGAGTTACAAAAATGAACAAATAAAGAGAAATCGTTGAAAAAAAAATTTAAACTGCACTGATTGAAAAGATGTTTGAACACTTTCAAGGAACAATGCCTAATTTAAGTTACCAAGACATTTAAAGAAATGCCATACTTCAAGATGACACTCACTCTGATTCCATTCACATAAAACACTAAGGCATCACACAAAACGGTCAGTTCCGTGGAGCTCCCATTTCTAACACCAAGTTTACATGCGTCTTCCATCTTGCATAGATCTGTATTTAATTTTCTGTGAAAGACAAAATATTGATTTCATTATTGAATATATAACATCAAACTTCTTGGGATAATAAACAGTTTTTTTTTTTTTAATCGAAGGGATCGGTTGAATTTATAATGGTCCAGTTCAATTCACTACAGCCATGATAAATATAAAAAAACCCAACCCAAAACAAAACAAATTCTAAACAGTAACTTCTACTCATCTGCTACTAATACAACTTCTTCAACGATACGCCACTACGCTCCTAGTTCTTATAATTCTTACTTCTACTACTATTACTACTACCACTACTACCACTACAATAACTGCTGCTGCTGCTGCTTCTGCTGCTGCTGCTGCTTCTGCTGCTGCTGCTGCTGCTGCTACTACTACTAGTACTACTACTACTACTACTACTACTACTACTACTACTACTACTACTACTACTACTACTACTACTACTACTACTACTACTACTACTACTACTACTACTACTACTACTACTACTACTACTACTACTACTACTACTACTACTACTACTACTACTACTACTACTACTACTACTACTACTACTACTTTCGCTTGATCTATTACTCCACTGTTATTATAACACTCACAGATCAGACTTAAAAGAAACTGGTTTGATGTCTCAAGTTTTTTCACGATCTGGATGGTTTCGAAAATCTTTGCAGGAGCAACACTCTCAACCTACATAACATTTATTAACTAATTGTTGTCTTTAATAGGCATAAGTCGTGTCACTAGGGGAAGCATGAATGTAAAAGATTATTTACCAAAACGAATTTTACATTTAAATTTCCAGTCAGGCAATATCTCGCATTATAATATGTACATAAGCAGACATACACTTGCGGTGTTTTCAACAAATAAATACTCCTTCGTCTAAACTAACGAGAATGACTTAGGCAACACAGATTATAATTCAAGACTAAAATTGAAATGCCTTTGTTAAAAAAAAAATTATGACATGGTCGTAAGTATGAACAAATTCACGGTCGAAAAGAAACAAAAGGAAAAAAAAAACTTTCATGGGAAGCAAAACGAAATAATGCCATGAAAGTATGTAATTTTCTAGACACGTTTTAGTTACATAGTGTGGTTAATGCTAAAAGTTTCAATGTGCGCAACATTCAAATTAAAGTGAAGACAAAGTTAAGAAATAAGTATGATCCTTAGCAGCGGAACTAAACTTGAACTATTTTTCACAACACCTTTGCATCTCTTACGCTTTGTTTTGTAGGTAGAATGTTAAGGGGGCATTTGGCTTAAGAAAATCAGAAAATGTAAAAAGTAAAAAAAATATTACCTTCAAGTCACAACTAGAGATTTTGCACAAAGATCGCACCTAAAATAGAAATGTATTTATACTCATCTTCTTTGCATAAATTGTTGTAACTTTATTGCGAAGCTATGTTTATAATTTTTGGCAAGCTCTTATTATCACGCGTGTATAATTAGCCTGTTGCGAAACTTTCCAAGTGTCTTGAAAGGGTTACTTTGAGGGAAGCTACAGGGTAGTGCGTGTCCAATTTAATTGTCTCTGCCACTGCAAGTATCAGCAAACTAGTTCTAGGCAAGTCTTGATATCGAGTGGGGTCTAAATGTGATTTAACAAATGATCAGGGACATGATGAACATGACAAGGCCAAGGAAAGTCTGTTTCTTGAATTGTTTGTTGTTTGATATCGGCCGTCCACAACATGGTGATCTCAGACCTATCTGCCTATCAAACTTGCCCTAGTCACGCAGGACAAAGCTGAAAGGATGAGGCTCTAAACTTATTTCCGACTGCGTGGGGCAAGGATAGTCTGTACAAACCGTAGTTATTAGCAGCATGTGTCTATTTTACTTGACTACATTTGCATTATTGTTCCGTACTGTGTAAACGACTTCTGTATTATATTCCTCTGACAAATGATTTTTTTTTTAATTCTTTGCAAAATGATTTCGTTTTCTTTACTTTGAAAAGACGAAACAAAACAAACTTCAAAAAGTTTCGTAGAATTCTTTGAATTGATTCGTCACGCATTATCACATCAAGCAACCTGTTCTACTCAAGAGAATTCAGTGCTTCGTGATAAAGCGGTAAAGGTTGCATTCATTAAGTTTTAATGTGGAAGACACAAAGTTCCAATATTTATTCAATGCCAATGTCATTCACCCATTTACCAGATACAATTGTGGCAAAATAAAATAAGCTTTTTCGGAAACATCGAAAAAGATCTTTTTTCTGTGAAATTATAAAACTTGAGGTATAATAAACCTCGCACCATCTTTTGATAATTGAAAAGAAAAGAAATGAAGCTAAGCGGAAATTCATTAACAGATTTTGCCTTATTTATAAAATTGAGTTGATGAGTAACGACGAAGTTCTGTTAAAATGAAAACATGAGATTTTGCTACACATTTTCTCAATATATGCTGCGGTTTTTTTTTCGTTTTTTTTTTTCTTTTAATCGTTACACTTCTTATTCCACATAACATTCACTTTTAGAACACCTTTTTGTAACACACCTAATATTACTAGAATGGGATTTGTTCGAAAAAAAATTGAAATCTATAAACAATTTTGGATTGCCTTTTAGTCATCTTCATTCTCTTACAAATCGATTTTACAAGATTTTACAAGAGAGTTAAGTTAATATCTTCATTGTGGTATGCAAAACACATGGAGCAATGGCGTCTGCAATAAGGATTCTTAGCGAACCGAGACCACTGAAGCTCAAAGCTGCGCAAATTCTAGTCAGAAAAAAGAGTATTCTAAACACGCAACTGGAAAAAATATATCATTTTACAGAATTGTACTTCCGACGTTTCTTAAACAATTCTGATTTGTTGCGCCCAGTCTTTGGCTTTTGGCTCGTATTAATAGAAACGAGGAAAGTTAAGTTTATTTTAATTTTACAAAAGTAGCTAAGTATTCTTAAAAGCATAGTGTCTTGTCCTCTGTGCGAAAACAATTTCATGGATAGATACGTATTTTTCTTTAAGTAAAGATCGTTTTCTGCATTTATATTAAAAAAAAAAGAAATGGACATGATTCAAAACATACACTCAAAACATTCTTCAAGGATCAATTGATGTTTATGCTTTTATCACTTTAAGCAGTCTGGACAAGTCTATTTCCGAATCACTATAATTATAATACCAGTACTGCTAAAAAAATAGACAGATAACGACATACAAAGACAAAGAGAGACAGTCAAAATTAATAGGCAGAGAAAGAAAGAAAGAAAGAGACAGAGAGACAAAGACAGAGAGAGAAAGAGAGAGAGAGAGAGAGAGAGAGAGAGAGAGAGAGAGAGAGAGAGAGAGAGAGAGAGAGAGAGAGAGAGAGAGAGAGAGAGAGAGAGAGAGAGAGAGAGAGAGAGAGAGACACACACAGATAGACAGACAGACTCAGAGACAAAGCCCTCATTAAAGAAGCCACAACTTGACTAATGCAATGTGTATTGTGCACTGGTGTGCATGTGATTTTATGCTAAAATGGTTTCAAATGAGGCGATTAAAATAACCCTTTCGCTATAGTCTTGATACTTTTCATGATTGCATAAATGCTAGATTTTAATTTGATCCCAAAATTTCATTTTTAGTTCTCCTAAATGTGCCCCACGCCGAAAATGGACCGTTAGGTAAAAAAATTATTATATGCTATTTTCTCACACGGCAAAGTTTACAATACAGATGTTTATTGAGACCGAGGTTGCTGAAAATGAAGTAAGTGACATAGAATGATTGCAAACGTCGCTACATCTCACTCTTATAATTACTGCTCATGGTCTCAGCATTACCAGTGCTACCAGTACAGGGTCAATAGAAATAGACACAGGAAACCGGCTCATGCTGATTCTTGCCAACAACTCATTCTTGCTCACGCTTGATGCGACAAGCTTCTGAATCTCCCCCCCCCCCCCCCCCCCAAAAAAAAAAAAAAAAAAAAAAAAAAAAAAAAAAAAAAAAATCAGATAAACATGAGGAGGATCTGATTGACATATCTGGAAAAACGATTGCTCTCGGACTGGCGACATTATCCCATGACAAAACATTCATGCTCAGAAGCTCATTTCAAATGTCGAGTACGAGGCGGAGTTTTCCGCACTATCTAGGGGTAGTGTTGTATTCAACAGGATTAGCGCCTCAGCCGGTACAGTCGTCACAGCTAGCTTAGCCGCAGCCGCTTACAGCTTTTTTTTTTTTTTACATTGAAGCAGAGAGGTAAGACTACATTAAGAGATAAAAGGGCAGAAAAAGATAGGCATCGGGTAGAGGCAAAATGAGGAGTTTTAGTTGACCTTGTCTGTAAAGGGACCTTAGTTATAAAGAAGTTTATGTCCTGGCCCGTTAATTTCTTAATATCAGAGTTCTACTGTATTGGTCGACTGATCATCAATTCACATATACTGTCAGAGGTCGACAGGATAAAAACGGAGTTCATCCAATAGATTTGTGTATGCGTGTGTGTAGTTGTGCCTTTTTAGGAAACATTTCTTGCCCCAAATCGTTTCTTTTCTAATTTGTTATTTTTTGATGCATTCACTTACGCAGAAAGCATGCACAGTGACCTTAATTTCATCCGCAATTTTTGTTTTCAACCAACAGACCTGCTCATTACCGGTTCCAGAATCTGCATGACTGTAGGTAGAAACTCGTTGGGGAGCTAGATAAAAGGGAGTCTTCAGAGAAGACTAAATGGTGTGTCATTTTGAGTACTTGTCAAATGGGGGCAGTTTAAAATTCTTGTTGAGTGGGTTGATGGGCTGAACAAAATATATTTTCTAAAGTTTATACTGTCCTAGCCACGCTTAAAAGTTGAATAAAATAGATCACTACATGTATGACCCTTTTTATGTATGCAAAAGTTTAATTTAGTGTCTTGGCCTCTGCTATGTGATGGATCCAAGGGAAGAACTATAACTTATAGAGTCGTGCGTACCAGTAAGTTCACTCGATACAACAGGATAAAATTAATGGGACCAAAGAAAAATCCGTTACATCAGATATCAAGGGACATAAGGACAAATGACTAACTGGTGAATTTTGAATTAAATTTGTCTCTTGAAAATGTAATATCAGAACAGGGTCTTAGTGGGGATATCTTCTCCCAGTGATGGCCATTTTTTTTAAAATTTTAACCTTTTCTGAAAAGCTTTTGTCTCTTGAAAGTATAATATCAGAACAGGGTCTTAGCGGGGCTATCTTCTCCCAGTGATGGCCATTTTTTTTTTAATTTTAACCTTTTCTGAGAAACTTTTGTCTCTTAAAAATATAATATCAGAACAGGGTCTTAGTGGGGCTATCTTCTCCCAGTGATGGCCATTTTCTTTCTTTTTAATTTTAACCTTTTCTGAAGCTATATTATCTCCTGAGCCAAAGTGCCAGAGCAAGCCTCGGCATACTGGCTACATGGGGGCCAGGTGACTGCCTGTTAGTGTTATTGTCGAAATGCTTTAATAGAGAAAAAAATAAAAAAATAAAAGAGGATTAAAAAAAATGTTATGGCTTCCACCGTACTTTTAATACATAATGTTTCCATTTTGCCTTTTAGTATAAATTCAGTAATAAATCCTAGTTTTAATATTTTGAAACATAGTTATAACTTAAAAAAAAAATTCAAATTATCTTATTATTCATGCTTGATCTGTGCACCTCTAAAGTGGTTAACATGTTTTAGATTTATCAGATTGAATTGATAGCGAAGCACTTCAGAATCTTATGATAACATTTAGTGTAGGTCTATAGAAAGGGCACTACTCTTGTTTCCCTGATGATCAAATTCCCTTTATGAAAGAGTTACTAAATTTGAACAAAAAATACATACTACATGTAATTCTCATTGATTCTTCTTTATATTGATACATTTTATATTTATTTCAAGGCAAACCATAAATCCAAAATTGTCATTAAACATGTGCTTTAATTCAGATACAATATCACAATACATTTTTTTTTTGTTTGCTTCCCCAATCATGCAAAACTCTAAGACTTTGATTAGTAAAATTTTAATGTATGAGCGTACCTGATGTTTAGAAATACGACCTAAAAAATAAAAAAAAAAAAAAAGAAAAGCTTTAAATAATTTAAAAGAACAAAAACACAAAACAAATATCAACAGGTGCAAAACTATATAAACTACAATTCACATATGCTTTACAAGAATTTATTAAAGCATCTAGAAATCACAAGGTACAATTGCATGTAAGCAAATGCATTTACTTTAATTTATTTTCAGCTTTTCAAAAAAAAAAAAATTGAACAACATATCAATCGGGAGTAAGCTAAATTGAAGGATACACATCAATTACACATTGACAGTGGATGAGCTTACAGCATCATCTTGCCATTCTATCATGTGCCCTACAGGAAGCTGCAGGAAAAAAAAATATTGATCCTTTCCTATGGGATAAATAACAAACAAAAAAGACAAATCTTTAAATGCAGACACATGCATAAATTTGCATGCTTCAAATCTTTCATTAATGTCAAATTTTAATATTATTTGAAGGCTACAAACCTTTAGATATCTTTATACATAATGTATTAGAAAAAATAATGTTGTCTAAAGAGACCAAATACATAGATATTAAGCTGGCCTAAGACATCGTAGATGCTTGCGCAATTTTGAAATGATCAGCACAAATCTAGCAAATCATTACAATTTACCTGTAAAGCTTGAATTGGTTGCATCTGGCAAGCCACTCAAACAAACGCAACCAGCAAGCTTAGAGTGACAAAATGATTAAGATACTCAATCTAGCTATGTGACAAATCGCTCACGCGGAGTGCAAGGGTGGTAAAATTATGGCCTTCTCTCGTATGATACCAGTCCATCAAACACGGCAAACAAACACCATAGAGGCTTGTTTGACAGTCTTGCACTGCTTGCTTTGCCTTGATGTCTTGCAAGTCAGGGTTGTGATTGCAAACAGACCCCAGCACTAAAATTTATACAAGTCATTTAGGCAAAGAGCAATCCATACTAAGTCTAAAAATAGGTTTATTTAACCCTCCAAGTGTTGACGGCTGATTAGATCGGCCGTTAGTCCACTTCAGTGGCATTACCGTCGATTAGATCGGCCATTAAGTCGCCCGCTTTTTGTCCGTTTCAGTGACAAAATGCACACTATTTCATAAATTGACCATCTTTTTCTTTCAAGACAAATTGCGTTGAAAACAAAGTGAAATTTCATTGTTTGAACATTTGAAAGTGGTATGCAGATTGTTTTCATCCCTTTTAAATTACTTCGACGCCACAAAACTTCATATACGACACTTATGAGTTAAAACAACTTGATGTACTAAACACAAAATATGCGTACACATCTACAATTCTTGTTGCACTTTTTCAGCTTTAGTATGTGCTTGACCATCTTTACTATTGTTCACTTTTCACCACAAATACAAAAAAAAATAGTGGCATGATTTTTAAAAAAAATGTAAGCATTATCGGAGACTTTGAAAAGAATGCTTTTGGTTAAGGCAAGCAGACGTGGGGAGAAAACAACGTACACAAATGAGGCGAGCCAACAATAAGTTAGGTCTCGATCTAAACAGACCGAGCCTCTATCCTGCCCACACCTTACACACCCTTATTTGTTACTGTCACAACCACACATGACCACTAACTTGGCTAGGCCTTGGCAAGCTATGAAAACACAGTGACTTACTGACTGTATAGGGTTTACAAAAAGTTATATCCTGACTATGCATCCCTATGCATCACGCTTTTATGGGTTTCACCTTTTCTTCAAGAGGTATTGACTTTAAGCGAAAATGTCCCAAAGTCATTGACTTTATCAGAAAATAAGTTTTTAAAACAAACAAGGAAAAAAATGGGACCACAATGTGGTGTTGACTTGGAGCAAAAGTTGACTGTAAGCAAGTTGACTTCAAGCAGATTTTACTGTATTTTATAATTCAGGACTTTCAAAACAATTTTTTTTAAGACAAATGTATTTTTAGTATTGTGACTCAATAAAAACACATTTTGAAAGATAAATATCTAAACTATTAAAGATCAATCCTTTTTGGGGTCATGGTTTCCATTGCTCTCTATTTTAGTGTGCAGTTTGGCAGCATTTTGAATGTCTTGTTCGAGTTTCTTTGCTGCTTTACTTAAGCTGTCAGCCTTCTCTGGTGGATTCCCAGTTTCCTCCTTTAGATCACTGATTTGCTTGGTCAAGTCCTCAACCTGTGTGAAATAGAAGGAGGTAAGACAGAGAAAGAAAGACAGTAAGAAATTAGTCAAATTGTAGCTTGAATTTCAACCAATGGACTGTTCAGTAATTGGCAGAATAAGCTGATTACAAATTTACTGAGATCTTGTATGAAAAATACCGCCTATTCGCTTCATAAAATATTGCATAGTTTTTGTCAACATTCTAGTAGTCACACCTGTTAAGGAAAAACCATAACCACACTCCAAGGCACAGACCATGAAATATTTAAAAAAAATTTTCTTTGGAACATTGATCAGCCACTACCAACCTTTCTAATTGTTTGTGCACTTTGGCAAAAGATCTACCAAGATGTTTTTTTTTTCTATATCTGAGTTCAATTTATGTATAAATAATTATAATTATTCTTTGACTGTAGCGCTAAGCAAGTAAATAGGGATAACCTTACAACTGATAATAAGAAATTACTTACCCTATGTAAATCTTTCAGAGAAACCTCCCCTGATCCTCTTTCAGCAGGTTTGGGCTGAAAAAGAAAAAACAATTAGAGGTGAGCTAAGCATAATGGACAAAATCCTCAGAACCAAAAATGTAGGGGTAATTTCCTAGAGACCCAATGCAGTAAGTTGAAGTTGAGAAGCAATACTATCATTCAGTTTAAAAAACTTTCCTCTTTGAGGATGTATAATCATAATCACATCTTGATCACTGCAACTGGGTGAAAACCCCAAAAGATTCTTGCGGCCTAACCGTTCATACCAGTTGTTGAATGTTTCTTCCTTACATAGATTGAGAAATCATCTTTAATGAATGCACTCATTTTTTTTTCTAATGCTTTTGAGATGTTTATACAGTAGTATCCTGATAAATGCACAATCCTCAGGAGGCTTGGGTGTATGTTTTATAAAAAAGTAAGACAGAGTTAGTTATTCCCTTGATAGTGTAAATTATCCTCAAAGGTTGATCAGTCACACTCAAAGATTTATAAAAAAGTAAAACAGAGTTAGTTATTCCCTTGATAGTGTAAATTATCCTCAAAGGTTGATCAATCACACTCAAAGATTTATAAAAAAGTAAAACAGAGTTAGTTATTCCCTTGATAGTGTAAATTATCCTCAAAGGTTGATCAGTCACAATCAAAGCTCTACTCTGGTGAGCAGAATAAGGTCTAAACAAATGAGGTTTGTGTTTGTGTACGTGTGTGTGTGCAAAGTGGGTAATATCATAGAGCCCAGAATGACTTGGCTAATGTCTTTAAGTTTAGACCTAGACTAAAGGCATACACAAATTAGAAAATTTGGAAATTTTCTCATGTTGACTCTCTGCTCTCCAAATCTTTTGTGCAGGTCTACCGTAACCTCAACTCTTTTTACGTCCACACTACATGCGCCCACACAAAAGCTCTCCTTCTCTCTTTCCACAACCCTTCACAAATTTGGCTTTAATATACAGAAGCACAAAGTGATTTTTTTCATTTTTCGAACCAATTATTTTGTCCTTTTAAATGTTAATCACTACCAATTTCAAAATGTAAGATTAGGTTATGTAGAATGTACTTAGAGTATACCAATTATAAAGTGAAAGACTATTTAGCTGAAGCATGTATTTATTTGACCTGCTTTTATCTTGCTCCAAGTAATGAGCCAAATTTTAGCTGCTAGATTTATAGTTTATCCAGAAACAAAATTTATCAAATGAGCAAATGCAGCACTACAAAGAAGAATATTGGGAAAAAAAATGTATGTCCACATTACTGAGTGTAAATCTGGAAACACCTAATGCTGCCATTCCACAGAAACTGTTCAGAGATAGGGAAAAAAGATTAAATATGTTTTAAAATCTTTAAGATATATTCACAGATGTTGATATAAATGTGTAGAATTTGATATAAATAGTATATAAAAAGATTCCTTTAAAAATGAAGACACACGCCCCCCACCCACAGATTTCTCATTTTTATACTTCTAACTTAGGGAATTTCACAAAAGTTTTAATGGCTCACCTGGCCTGGATCTGGTTTCCATCCGATGAAATTTATGACTTGAAAGGTTGCTGGTATACCATTTTCCTTACCATACATTGCTGAAAAAAATATTTGGTAAAAGGATTAAAGGAATGCATGTTCATACTGATTTGTCATATATTAAAATAATCTTTGTGATCTATTTCCACATCAATCTTCTACACAAAGTAGAGATTACCTTGATATATGGATGCTGCTGCAATCATTGTGTCTCTATGAAGCTGTGGCTTGCGAGCCCATGAGCAGTTGTTTTCCCCCATTCCTGAAATCAATTAAAAATACTGAAATAAAAAAAAATCTGATAACATTAAAAGAACAACATTCTTCACAAATAATTCAAACATCAAAAGCTCAACTAAACTCTGTTGTGCAGTTCATTTATTCAAGTTAAAGAAAGTACCACACATTCAAGGTAACTACATTGTTAAAGGCATGTGATGATATAAAAATATTTTCTAGGGATGTAAAAATCCAAGAGATCCATTGATTGCCTCTAGATGTGATACCATAAGTTTTTATTTCAAGAATAAGAAAAAGTATACAACCAAACTTTAAAAATGCAAATATGCATAAAAAGATTTGAAATATGAGAAAAAAAAAACTCATATAATGTCTCATAATGTTTAGATACTAAGCTGCTTTTTCTTTCCTTTCTTGATTGATTTAAAAAAATGCAAACATGATGCACCACCTTTTACATAAAGTATTCATTACCAGCAGCAGCAGAAAAAAAGGCTTCTTACCCTTCAAGTCTTGCATCAATTCAAACATTGAAGGATAAGTAACTGCTACATCATCAATATCCTAGAAATAGAAAATTACTACCATGAAATATGTGTATCTATCTATCCATCAAAACAAAAAAAAAAAAAAAAAAGAAGAAAGAGGAAAAATGATAGGAGGACATCAGATTTAACTTTAAAAGCATGATAATACTCTTTAAAGTCCAGTTCATTGCAAATTAGTTTACTTGATCAATATTTTTGGGCCATTCATAAGCAGTAACTTGATAGAAAATATTTTAAGTGTTGTATTAGAGAGAGATAAACTATTTCAGATATAACTTGGCTCTTTCAATATAGGAAACTTCATTGTAGAACATTCATAACCTGCACTTTGACAGTTGAGAAAATAGAGAAAATTAAATGAAGCAATACCTTCAGCTTCTATTCAAAAAAAGTTTACAAATAAAATAGAAAGCCAAATTTACACAATGATTCCTGAGACGGAATTATTATATATTACATAGAAAATAGTAAAACATGACAGGTTAGGAACAGAAGAATGATCTGAAGGTAAGAAATTGAAAAGCAACTTACAATTGTCAGCATTGTAAAACCAGCTCTGTTAAGGAGATTTCCTAAGTCACTGACAGTTGTAAATGGGGAAATATGAGGAGCAAAACCCTAAGGAGACAAAAATAATTAAACACAAATTTCCCACTTCTGATCTAATATTTTACGAAATGATCATTAAAATATGTTTGTTACATACAGATTGGTTTTAAAAAAAAGTATTTGTATTAAACTGGTGTACCTCATTTAGTAAACAACTAAAGAGGGAAAAAGCAATTTTCGAGAGAAATATAGGAAATTTACCACACAAAAGATTAGTATGTAAAAAACTCATTCATACAAGTGTACACATAGTAAATATGTAGAAAGTTTCCATTTCATATTCATTGTATTATCATACTGTATGAATAACAAGTTTTAATGTGTTAAAACTTGCAATTCACTTACTATGTACATTGTATGGCAATTTCATGGCAAGGCAATGAAAACTTATTGTCTATGACCATCACATAGACAGGAAATTTTGTGAAACTGAAAACAAAATATATCTTACTCCTTCCCTCTCTATTTCTGCTAGCTGAAGTGACACTCTCAATTGGTATAGTGTGTCTCCACCAAACATGCTCCCCACCAAAGGGCTGTCATTCTTTAAAATATGTCTTATCTATGTAAAAAATAAAGAGAATAAAAGATAAGATGTTATGAATTAAATCTTTAAAAGATTTGAAAATGGATAAAAATGAGGCTAAAGGCTTCCTTTTTTTATTCCTTCAATTCCCTAACAAAAAATATGAAAAATTATATGTGGTAATTTGATGATCTATGATAATACAGTGGTAAAGTTCTTTTTTTAAGTTTTGAGCAAAAGTGTAGAGAGCTCTATAATTAAAAGCCAAAATAAAAATATTGGACTCACGTAAGTATGGAAATATTAAAAAAAAAAATAATAATGTCAAATTTTCATACGATGCATGTACTGAATTTTGAAACATAAAATTTGCAAAATTTTATTATGGTACCATTTAATCCCACAAGGGAAACAATTTTTTTTGTCTTTACTCTATGCATCAAGTAAGTTGTAGGTGTGACATCACTGCTTCGCCATACCTGTGCTAAGGATCCAGGCAGATTGTTGACCCAGTGCAGGCTGTTCAAGAGACAAGAATAAAGTTTATAAACAGAAGGATTTATTTTAAAATATAAAATATAAAGCAAATCTGTGAAAGTTTGTGAAGTTATAATAGGTTATTTTAAAATCTTGCTCTGAAAGTTTCACTCCAAGGCTTTTTAAAAAAATAAGAATACTAATGAGGAGGCGATATAAAATATTTTTTCACAACTGCAAAATAACTACAGTTGATACTTCTGCAGAAAAGAGGTTTTTGAAATAAAGGTTCCATTGTAATATCTTTGCCCTATAAAATGCATCCCCCCCCCCCCAAAAAAAAAAAAATGTATATATATATATATATATATATATAAATATATGTATATGTAATTAAAAATAATGTGGTTATTTAAAAAAGAAACATCTAAGGTCACAAAAAAATATCATACCTCATGTTTTACTTTTGGTTTTCAATGGAAATACATGATGTCAACTAGCCTTTCACTTTGTGCTCATTTAAAAAGTTATTGCATTTAGTAATTAACATTTTCCTACTCAAACAATACCTTAGATTACTGACAACCAAATCAACAGAGCTCTCTTCAAAAGGCAAGTACTCCTCATCTACCACCATCTTTTGTGTAGGTGCATCTGGTGACGTTGCTGCTTGTTCCTGTAGGGGGTGAGAAGGGTTACAGGACAATGTAACATTTTTTTTTCTCTGACCATCTACTAACAGTGTAAATGAGATGGTATGGAAATTCAATTTTTTTCAAGTTCATAAAATGATAACAATAACCTAGTGGCTAAGAGCTTCAGAACTTGATAGGGAGGTACTGTGAATCCTGATGCGTGACTCACTATAGGGACCTTGATAACATACCTCCGCTTTTCTCTTTCACTCAATCCGTGTGCAAAAGGGAATCATTTTTTAAGGAAGGTAAAAGCCTGCAACAGGACAGCATCCAATCCAGAGCATATCCTCTTTGAAAATCGCTCATCTTATAGGTCTCCACTTTTTCAAAACTGACTTTTTCTTAACTATAATATTTCTAAAGTTCTAGCCTAGGTATACTATGCATAACAGTCATATCTGACCAGTGGAAATAATGATTTTAAATAAACGAGCTAAACTTTTTTTTTTGCGAAACAATGAGATACCTTTGAAAGTCTTTAACTCTCATGACAACTATCTGTGCTATGTTTTCAGTTTAACTCTTTGTCTTAATATCAACTTCAGTGTTTGAAATGGCTCTTCAACTACAGTTTAAAATGCATATTTATCAAAAAAAAAATGCATTTTAAGTATTGTTATCAATCAAATGAAACATTTTATTGAGCCCTATAATAATCTTTTTGATTCATCAGTTGATACTTTCAAAATCTGCCTAACTCTATTCAGTGAGCATGGATTAATGATCTAGACATTGAAATTTGGAGATGAGATCTTTCAATTTCATTCAATTTCAACCCGTTTTCTTGATATACATATATGTATATATATATATATATATATATATATCTATCTATATATATATGAATTTAAAACACTGACTACCTTAATTCATTTTATGGCTTCCTCTGAAAAATTGTTTCATACTCACTTACAAGATTAGTAACTTTCACCGATATGATTGACCTGCCATGGATTTGCATTGTAATACTGAAACAAGATATGATCTGATTCCTATGCTTCTTTGAACCTGAAGGGTTCTACTTTTTTAAAAAAATCTTTATGTCCATCATAGTGTAATTTAAAAAATTGGAGTCTCCTCCAAAATTATTCATGAATCTTAAAAAGTGAAAAAAAAAGAGCAATAATCTGTTGTAAGATATATATAACCTGCAACATATTCATTGTGAAGATTTCTGATCTGTCTGCATAGTGTGATATACAAACAAGTGCTCTCTTGCTTTATAAAGAAAAAAGAAATTAGAAAAAGAGGAGATAAAATGAAACAGCCAGACAGTTTAAATTAGATAGCAAGTTAAACTGAATACTTTATAGAAGCAGATCTGGACCCTTATAAGACACTAAAATTGATGCAAGCTCAATGCATTCGAAAATTCATGGCTTAAAATGACTCTTCACAAAAGATCAAGCAACAGTTTTCTCCAGCGCAAAATGATTTGAAGTCTTTAATTTACAAAAAGATACTTGAAAAAAATTGACATACAATCGTAAAACTCTGTGGGCGGAGATTTTGAAAATGGGACCCTCCTAAACAAGCTCAAAACTAGACTCAAGTTATGAGTCATAACTTTTCAGCTCTGCCATGCTCCTTGTGGATTGTTTGAAACTTAAAAAAAAGTGTTCAGTTGACCATGCTGTGGACATCCTTTTTCAAACAACAAACATTCAGAACACTGATATGATGCATTAATAATGTAGAGCGCAAACAGCTATGTGAATCTCTTTTGACATGCCTGGTAAAAGCTGCAAATCATTGGTGTTTTGCCTCGCAACTGATATTTGTATGAGAACTTTCAGATTAAAGATACTAAAAACTGCATTAGCCATAGTTCGAGTATGTTTCCAAAGGTTTCGGCCTACTTTACTAACTGCAGTTTAAAAACTTTACAAACTACATAATCATATAATTACTTGACGAGTAGATGATTAATTAACATAAACAAAAATTGAGTTTTACTTAAGCATTAAAACCAACTTGCCAGCATTGAAGGTGACATGTCACACTGATAGATTGTCTCAACCATGTCATTGTAAAGATGCTTTGTCACATGGCCACGACCACATCCCAAATCGACGACTAATTTAAATTTTCTGGTTGAGTGGGAATAAATTGAAAAACTAGAATGAGCTAAAAATATACAAAAACTTGCACACATTGAATGAGCGTCATAATGAGGTATCATGTAGCTTCGATCACCCTAAGAATAACTGTGTAAACATCATTGAAATTAAGATTAGAAATACAATTATTCTTTTATGCTTTTGCAACTTCATATGTCGGATTTTTTTTTTAATCTCTTTTTCTTATGCACCATAAAAATGTCATTTGTTTTGATTGTGTAAGACTGCAAAAATATAATGTGTGGTGGCCCAAGAAGCTGAGAATATATTAGAACATATAAAGTTGATTCTTTTAAATCGAATAAATCAAATTGATAGGTTTGTGGGTTTTCTTATATCAATTAATCAAAATAAAATGAAAATAATGTTTGAAGAATTAGGATTTTGTTTAAGCCCTTTGAGACATGCCCCAATTGTAAATGTATTCACTTGCAAAATGCTTAAATATGCCCACATCTTTATTTCAGAGATACTTGTGACATTGTACTCTCCATGCATCATTAGCACTAATTTAAGGACTGATCTTTCATGCTTTGCAGAAGTGCAGAATTTTCTTGTTCCAATTTAAGACCCAACAAGTTAAAAATGACACAGCTTCAGTTTAGAGTCCATTTTTGTGGTCATCTAGATCTGTTACTTGATTGAATATCCACAGCTTTTTCAACTTTGTTCAGCATGGTCCTAAAAAGGGTTTTAACATAAAACACACACACACACACAATTAACCTTTAAAATTTACAAATAAGAGCTAACAGGACTAACAATCTGTCAAAACGCGGTACCTTTTAATATCACAAACACGATCAGAAAGACGATAGCCAAACTGCAGAGAGAAAAAAAAATTAGATTAATAACAAAATATTACTGTTCATGAATGTAATAAAGGATGTGTGCATGTATATGGAGTTACTCATTCCCTAACTGCAGGTTGTTCAAGTCTGTCATACGGAGTCGCTCAAACAGCTATTTAGTTTTCAAATATACCTGACTTAGTTTTAATGCAGAAGACCTTGGTTTCAAATTTTTAGTAAAAACAGTAACTTTAAAAGTTTGTAAATAAAACCAAAACAGCTGGTGTCTGGCTTAAAATCTTGTATTTATCTATTATCAGAAACAAAAATTACAAAACATATCAGAACTTAAGTCTCAAATAGGTAACTAATTTTGAAGCTTTTTGATAGCTTATTATTTGTTTTTATAAAGACAAAGATCTTTTATTTTTTTCAATTTTGTACGGAGAGGTATATAGTTTTCTGAAAGTAATAGTTTGCAATCATGCACAAGATTTATATGGCAAAGCATATTATGATCACCTCATCCTTTATGTAGTCATACACACTGGCATCTTCCCCATTATGACCAAGAGCTGCCCGCTCTTTTTGCATTCGTTTTGCTTGTCTGTCAAATACATTCATGATTGAGCCTTGAGTGCTCATGCATCTGTAAAACTTATTACAATCAATTTGCTCTGCTTGTCTCATCAATAATTTATTGATAGAATGACGATATGCTCGAATCATCTTGTAATGGGAAAATGTCCGGTGTCCAAACTTTTGTAAAGGGGGCATAATGTCTGTTGAAAAAATTTGTCAATATAATGCGTTAACACAGGAAAAAAAAAACATAATAGATGGTACTAGTTGCAAACTGCTTGAACACATGGAAGAAAAATAAATGAAAAGTGAGTTACGAAAAAATTATTTGAATTTTAAAACTGAATTTAGTTCAGTGCTTCCAATTTAAAACTATAATCTTTAATCCACCATCAAAGAAAAAGCAAAAAATCATTTATTCATGATGCCGAAAAAGACACGGTGGACTATGTTTCCTTGAAAATGTAAAGCCTTCGGTCCAACACTTTTTGTTACGATATTTCCTTTAACTCATCTCTGCATGCCTGCTTTCTTATTTGTTTGACCATAATCTAAAAATCCTTGTCAAGTCTGCAGATTATATTCAGCTTTACAAAACTTTCAAAATCAATATAATATCTATACATCTGTAGCGACTAGATCTAGATCTATTTCTTTTTTTAAAACTCGATCTATTAAAAAAAAATTCAAAATTCTTTTTCAGAATATGACACTCAAGATTGCCGTACACTGACTAGATCAAATGCATTGTTATCTACATTCTAGATTACATAAACTTGGCTTATAATCTTAATCACAGATCAAGATCTACATCTTGATAGACAACTTTATTTGGGTTTCAAGTGACTAGATCTAGGCCTATATTGCTGATAGAATCTAGACCTAACTAGATTCTAGATCTTTGATCTTATTTCGGGGGGAAATCCAAATCGTATAATCATTGATTAAGCGTTGGATTTTAACAACATGATAATTAAAGATATATTTTATGTTTTAAAAAACATTTTATTCATTCCAACATAATGTGTATTGTTAAGGTTAATAATACTTAACTTACCAAGTTGAATCCCCTTAATATGTCAGATCTTGATTTGTCCTCTAATAATTCAATAAGTGAGTTAAGCTTCAAAGCTAGATCTAGTCATCTAACATGAAACATAAGATCTTCTCTAAATTATAATTTGGAAAAGAACATGATTTCAAAGAAAAAAAAAAAGACAAAACTTTCAATGATACAAAATTTTATACTAGATCTAGATCTTAGTTAGCGATAAACTTGTTGAGGTTGAATCTAAACAATATCGAAAGGAAAAGTACGAGGCTTTCGTTTACCAGGTACGCGTTGAAAAGTGAACATGAAGAATCAGTTCTAAGACGCTGTTCAAAGCCAAGCTGAAAAAAAAAAATTCTATACAACATCAGATGACTGATAATCGTAATCCATAACTTTATTCAAGTTGAATCTCGGATCTGAAAATCTGATTCATTTTGGTGAGATTTTATGCCAAGTAATGAGCAAGTATTTTACAAGGTATACATTACTAGCCACCGGGACAATTAGAACTCGGTTCTTGAGGCTAATGAAAAAAAAAACCCATAATGGTCTGCATAATTATAATAGCATAGTCTTATCACCCTGTTGTACGCGGAGCAGGTTAAAATAAATTAAAAAAAAAAGTTTTCTCTTCATCAATACATGTAGTAACTGTTAGTAGACTGCACATGTTACAAAAAGATAATAAATGGACCAAAAAAAAAAAAAAAAAAAATCCTATAAAAATAAATGAAAAAATTCTATACCGCAAACTGTAGTAGATAACAGCAACAAACAAAACAAAACAAAAATAAATATAAAATGAAAAAAAAATATTTATAGCGCGAAAAATTACAGCGACAGTTACTTTGCTTGAAAGCCTGACAAGCACAGTTTAAGCCTTAGCTTACAAGTACCGGTAAGGGTAAACAATCAGACTAGTACTGGTACTTTTCGCGATACCGATAAATAGCCATCTTCTTAGCCTTGTTCATTACGATATAATAACGGAATAATCGCACGATACCAGTGCTTCATCTCATTCTGTACTAGAAAATACTTTGAAGATTTTTTTAAAGCATTGGAGCAATAGTAAAAAAGATATTCTTTCTGTTTTTATTTTTTATCTATTATTATTTTTTTTAAATTTATATCTTGGCATAATTCATCAAATGGAAGTGAATGTAGTTGTAAGAAGCAAACCCAAGAATCAAAGTCATATTTGATTTTGGAAGAGAAGCGTGAAGTGATAGCGTATTTTTTTTTCTTCTCCTTACATTGGGGTAAAAATAAAAATGAAGCGGGTGGTTGTACTTCAGTGCATTCGAAGTCAGCATCATGGGCCAGTGATTTGGCCACTGAGAAGACCTTCAGTTTAAAAGTTGCGCAACCTGAAGGTTATGTTTGTTTTCAGATCTAGAGCAACCTATTTTCAGAAAGAAAAAAAAAGAGATAATCAAAACATTTTCCCACCATATTTCAGTATGTTTTATACACGTGCAGTTGACGACGCAGAAATACAAAGATTTTCGTTCCTTGCTTTCTCTCCTTTAGAACATACAATTATAGTTTTGCTGTCTATTTGTTCAACTTAGATAGCTCTGAACAGGTAGTGCTCAGATGTAACAGGCTTAGATCTGCTCTACAGTAGTACTGGTATGTCTCGCCGCTTTGGAACTTCCTGTACAGACATGTAGACAGTCGAAGCTCATTTTTTTTTTAAAAACACGATGGTAATGAACAGCTTAAAACGCATACACAAATTGTTAGCTAAAATCCGACTTCCTTTCTTCCCATTAAATAATAAAAAAAAACCCTCTCACTCTCTCCCTTTTTCTGACTTCTCATGTCAATTTTTCGAACAATTCTTTTACTTTCTAGTTATGATACTTTTTATATTTAGTCCTGACTTAGACACAATCGTAAAAAAGAAAGTTTACCTCTAAAATAGATGAAGAGCCAATTTCAGATTTTTATTTGTTTCTTATTTAAAAACTTGAAAAAATGTCTCACCAATCTGGGTGGTCATCTATGCCTGCTACTTAGCAATTCTTAAACCATTCCTAGATGCTATTACATCCTGGTGTCATATCCTTTCTATTTAATAATTGATTTTACATGTGTGTCCTAGTCCTATTTCATTTATTGTTTGAGCTAGACTAACTTTGTAACTGCCAGCAAAAAAAAAAAAAAAAAAAAAAAGAAAGTAGGGATGTGAAGTTAAAAGTGGGGGAAAGGCAATTAGAGTGTAGAAGGCTTCCTTAATAGATTTGATTCCAGCTACTTGACAAACTTTGGAAAACAAATCGTTTTCATGTGTGTGCAGTGCATACTGAAGCAGTCATAATTCGGCTTATTCTTGAATCATGAGGTAAGCACTTTCTAAATAAAAAGTCCCAGCAACAGAGTACTGATCTAAGCATATTTCAAGCCAGAATTTTCATGTTTTTGAGAAAAATGAGATGTGGTACAGATCTTCATAATCAAAGTCAGATAATTAAAATGTTCAGATGCAGGTCAGCATTTAGACATAGGCCTATGATAAATTGTCATTGTGCAAAGCCTTCATTCAAAGCTCGGAGAGGAGCTTATCAGGCCTAGAGGTCCGACAGGAAACATGAAAATTGTTGGGATAGACTCAGCCACACAGATGGCAGAGGGACTGAAGATGTATACAATCAACTTGAATACCTAGTGAATGATACATGTGCAGCATGTCTAGTCCCAATATAATAAACACTTTTCAATCCGAAAATATTTATTCTACTAAATAAAAATTTTCACCATTTTCAAAAGCATTGAAGGATTTTATAAACTATTAACAATGCTTATTGGCATATTTCTTCCTATAGACGGAAGCCACATCTTTTTCATCCGAGATATTGCCAATTGATAAAATCATAATTAATATGGGAGAAGAGTCTCTTTGCTTGCAATTGAACAATGCCATGGCTTGACTGGTTTTGCTTCATTTTCATCTTGATATTTCTCCCAAAAATAAGAGGAGCTGTCTTTATTCCTGACTTGATTCCCTTTAGTGTACCAGAATGTGTTCCTTGCTTGAAGCAAAAAAGTTTTGTGAAATTTGTAATCAAAAGGATGAAGATGCAAAGAATATGACTACTCTGTTCCTTCGTTTCACAAAAACACAACCAAAACAAAGACAAACTGATAACATTTTGACACAAAAGGCAAAAGAAACAAGAGGATTATAATTTGTACAAGGATATATATTCATAAGTGCTGTAGGGATGAAAAGTGAGAAAAATTACCAATTGCTTGTGCAACATAGATCATAGACCTTCAGAAAACTTTACCTATCAGTTCTGTGACATTCAGATTTAACAGGGCTAAAAATTACATGGGAAATAATCATTTGCAATAATAACTTAGTCGTTTGATACTGTCTTTTGGTTTGATCCATTACAATGAAAAACGTACATTTACAAATTTTGTAACTTACAGAGAAAAATGACAAATTGTGATCATTTCAGAGTGGAAAGAAAAGAAAGAAAATAATAATGTGAAATAAATGTATTTCCATAGCAGAATAGAGGCTTTTCTTCCATTATCTTTGTCAGATGTAATGGTAGAGTGTTTATCTGTATGCATTCTATTAGCAAGAAACTTACATTTTACAAAACCCAGTTATCAATTTCTACCCCTTTTCTTTTGTTAACATATGACATAATTAAAGTCAATAAATGAGATATTAAAGGTATTTTCACAAATACACTCTCAAATTCTAGCTTCATACTTCCATTTAGTTAAGAAAATAAAGTCAAAGACTGACAAAGTAATTATGCAAAAGCTTATTCATAGATGTTGTAGCCATTCCGACTAAATTTCTCAAAATTCTTTATATCTCCCTTTTTCTTCAACTATGTGCATTATAAATGTGAACTTACTATGAGAGATTGCCACACAGTTGGAGTATCAGAAAAATAAATATAGGGAATCTCAAGATTTCGTAACTTAAGGTTAAGTTCTTAAATCTAAAACGGCCGTATATCTTGCCATATACACAAATCCAAGGTGAACAAAAGGAAAAAATTGGCAAGTAAAATTTCAATTCAATTAAATGCCAGAAAACTTTGAAAGAAAGATTGACAGTACTAACAGCAAAAAATGAAATGAAATGAAAATTGAAACAAATAAATAACCATTGCTTGATATAGCAAATGATAATGTCTTGTGTTTCTACTTTAAAATAGTCAGCCATAGTTAACATTCATACATACATGTATGTTATATAGATCCGATGTGAAAAAAACATGCTATGTCAGTTTGTGAAATTCTTGGGTTATTTAAACTGCCCTTTACTGCATTACCTATCATGTTATAACTGCTTATTATGTTGGTTTTGCAAGTAAATTAGTATCCTTTACCACACAGGGACACAATTTATGCTAATATCATCTAAAACATTGGATTTGCAAAGAAACCATGTGCTATGAAAAGATTTCATAATTAATTAAAAATCTGGAAAAAGGCACCAGAGAAATGGTAAGGTAAGCAAAGTTTTCTTTTATGCAAAATGTGAAGGGCACAACCATGAATCTAAATGAAAGAATTTGCATTTAAGGCTTCAAATGTAAGGAATGCACACAAATTCTACAGTTCTTTCCCTCTTTATTGTTTACTTTTGAGAAACAACTAAATCTTCAAGCAACAAAATATCTTTAATTACAATTTCATCATCCTTTTATTTTCAGAATCTTTGAACATCATTTTCTGCAAAATAAAAATAAAAAAACCCAAAATTTTGCTTTGCTCCACATTCTATAGGACAAGTACCGGTAGGTGGAGACTTCTTGTTTTGTAAAAGTGGTCCTCCATATTTTTTATTACTAAAAAAAAAATTTGATTTTTAAAATTTGAAGTTCAATTTGAAGATAACCAAAAATGCAACAACAACAAAAAAATATATATAAACAAAAACCCCCCCCTAAAATATCAAGGGTGCCTATCATGGCAAATTGCTTAAATTTTCACCGAAAGCTGAGAAGTTAATGGAAGGATTACTATAGAGATTTCAGAAGATAATACCACTTCAGAGTTAACCCATGAGAAAAGATTGCATGTTATATTGCTATACAAGCAAAATTTTTCTTCTTTTCATGAATAGCCTTTTCCATTCGTACAGTAGATCTTTTCAGATAAAGAAAATTCACCAACATATAGAATATTATTACAAGATTTTTCCCCCTCCTCCGTGAGCTTCAACTAGCCAACTGGTCGATTGTACCAGACAGAAGGGCCTGTACAGCTTCCAAAGAAAGTCCCTGAGCTCCCTGAAGTTGATATGTATTACCATTAGAGCTCTGGATAAAGATTCCATCCTCTGTCTGATAGATGTTTGTGTCCTCTGATAGTATCAGCTGCTGGCTGTTATCAGTCACAGAGAGGGTTTCTGAGTTATTGTGGATTCCTTGTTGTTCCATCTCTTCCTCCATTGTAGCCCCGGTCAAAGGATTGTTCACATGTATTTCTTGTGTGAGAGCAGCGTCAACAGTTTCCAGCTCAGAGCTTATGTCTGTTGAATGATCTGTAGGTGTTATATCCCCATTACTGAATTGTGCAGATGCTGCCTCTGGAGGAAGATCCTCTGCATGATCAGAAAATTGCAATTCTGAAAGGCTAGTGTCTAGAGATGTATTTCCAGACTTAATAGACTGAGAGAATAGAGAGCCATTGGCAACCACAGCAGTTCCTGTTCCTGCATGATTTGCATTTACTTTGACTGATGAGAAAACTGCCGGTTTCAGACTGTTATTGATGAGCAAAGCCGATGAATCATTTCCATTAGGCAAAGAATTATGAGTCGGGGAAGTCAAAGAGATTTTAGAATTTGTCACCACAATAACATCACCATTTTGTTTGTGCGAAGCTAAAAGAGAATCAGCCACAGATCCTACTTGGGAATGGCTGAGGAAATGAGTGCCAGCAATCATTGTGGTGACAACACTGGAAGAAGTGGAAGCAAATGAATCATTAAAACTGTCTGTAGGAGTTGGACCTAGAGTTGAGCCTATGTCATCCACAACAGGCAGTTCAAGGTCCATGACATCCATGTCAGATATTGCTGGTTCTCCAACAACACTTATCCCTATGTGACTGTTGTTGAGACCACTTTTGTTGGGACTGGTCACAAACTGCTGGCCTGATGGAGGAGTCTCTAAAGTCTTATTACAGCTACTCATAATTCGCTCTGGTATTTCTGTAATCGATTTGATGGATGGAAGTATTTCTTTACTCACGACCACATGGTTACCAACAAGACCACTAGCCTCTAGAGCAAAAGGGTTTGACACAGCTGCTGTCGCCATCTCAGATTGAGATGGATCTGCTATGATGACGCTTGATGCTGGGGCTTTGCCATTGGTAAGAAGTGAAATGGTTTTGGATGAGCCAAACAGAGAGGATGTGGATGATGACCGCGTGGCGTCATGAAACAACTGTCGAGATACTTTGACTTCAGTAGGTTTAGTGATGATAGTTGCAGGGTGAGCTGTAGTCGTAGGTGCCAACAATGAACGAAAAGCTGTAGGTGCTGCTGCTTGGCGATTGATTTTGCTTTGCTTTATCTGTTTCTGGGTGACAGCAGCAGCAGGAGAGGGATGTCTCACTAGAATTCTATGGTTCCCAGCTGCAGCACCAGCTGCTAAAAGAAGTGCCGTACCAGGACCTGCACCTTGCTGTGCTAAAATTGTCTGGGTTCCAGGACCTGCCAGCACAAACCTATGAGTCCCTACACTTACACCTGGGCCTGAAATCAATGGAGGCAAAATGCCTGTAGTGGTGCCAGCAGAGGTGCTGTTACCAGGGTGAAGTCCACCTGCTGCTACTGCCACCATCTGAGGCTTGGTTTGGTTATTGCTATTAATGGCATTGATTTGAAGGCTGTGATCCAGACTCAAAGGAGATGTTAGAGATGGATTAGAGTTGAGCACATGTGTATTATGACCAGTTTGCTGTTTAGCGCTTGGACAAGAAATATGAACGTATGGAGAATGTGTAGAGCTGCCTGATGAGGTAGAGGTGGCTTTCGTTATCAATGGAATCGACGATGATGATGGAGATAAAGAGGTTGAAACAGAGGAGGAAATTAATGACACTGAATTTGGTGAAGATGAAGGCAGAGTCGTTGATACATGAGATGGAGCTATGACCCGTATAGCAGTATGATTAGAAGGAGAGATCTGTGAGCTGCAAGAAAATAATTCTGATGGGTCAGATGGCAATATTTCCTGTGTGTCTTCTCCTTCAGCACAAGTATCTTGTGGTGGAAGATGAGCTTTTACAGTGAACAACCCTGGTGAGACTGCTGTTGGAATTGGCAGGGTGGAAATTCTAGGACGTTTGGCTGTATTATGAAGTACATCCTCAGCACTAATAATTGAATCTAAAGGCCTTTTATGCCCTCCGTTAATCCTGATCTCAACTTTGTCCGATTCAAAATACTGATTGAGTTGAACGGGCTCAGTTTCTTGATGTGACCTGGATATAGCTGCTGCTGATAGTTTATTGTGCAAGGAGGAGAACGAATTGCAGTCTCCAGCGGGCATCTCTCTCACTCTGTAAGTGACTGGCTCCAAATTCAGACATACAGCCAGCTTTCTGTCAGACACCTGAGGGGATTAATTAAAAAAAAAAGAACAATGATGAAAACACAAACCTTGGTATAAAAAGATAATAGAATTTTCATCGCACAGATTTAGAGCAATGTCTAAAAAATAAAAAAAAATATAGGAAACAACAGGTGAACAGCATATACCCAATATCAAGTCACAAATTACACTATGTGAATGGCTATTTAATACTTTTGAGTTCCTTGTTTCAAGACTTATGAGTTAAAAAAGTAGCACAAAAACCTTTACATTTTTGTTTTTCATGTATATAGAAAATTTAGAAAGAATATTTGACTTGATCTATCTATGTATGTATATGTCTGTCTGTCTGTCTGTCTGTCTGTCTGTCTGTCTGTCTGTCTGTCTGTCTGTCTGTCTGTCTGTCTGTCTGTCTGTCTGTCTGTCTCTCTCTCTCTCTCTCTCTCTCTCTCTCTCTCTCTTTATATATATATATATATATATATATAAATATTATACATATTTAAAAGGTGGATAAGACAATAACTGGAATGTCCATTATAGGGACACATCTTATAATATATACAAGTAAAATTCAAAATTTTCTTAACATATATGCTTTATATCATATAATCCCTTGCATTGATGTACTTGACTAATAATTCCTATTGTACTGAAAGTAAATGTAATAAAGGTTCAATAAAGCTTCAAAACAAAAATTTCATGGGTATCAGTTTTCCCTGTACTGAAGTAGAAACTTAACTTAGAGAGGAGGCAGATTAAAAAACTATGAAAGGAGATGAGCGTTTTTACCTTGATCATCTTGCATTGGAGAGATTCATCCTCTAGATCCTGCTCGGACAAGGGCTGAAGGTAAGAGGCACAAGCTTGCCGCACATGCTTGGACAGCAGCTCATACTCATGGTACATGACGTCGATCTGGGCACATACACAAGTACATTCTGTAAGTGTGCATACTAAGCTATAGAAATAAGTAATATTTGCCTTTCAATGGTCAGATCCCTGTCATCAAATTTCAATGCATTTACTGAACAAGATCAAGATGAAAGTTCTTAATTTAACACTTTATGATTTTAGTAATTTCTTGATTCCCATCTCCAATAGCACAATTCTTTTTCATAGAGTATTCTGTGGTCGGATCACATTTCTTGTCATGACACAATGTTGATGACAAAGCACTGATAAACTTCATTAGGCACATGCTTTTCTTCTCTTCTTTTTCTACTTCCCTTCTCATAAACATTTAAAAGAAAATTCTCATTTAAATTCTTCTGTTAGACTAAATTTTTCACAAAATTGTGAAAAACATGTACTTGTGTCTGCACACATAAACTTTCAAAGATTATGTAAAGCATTTTTTTTTGCAATTTGGGCTAACTCAAAATATTTTTTACATTTAAATTAGATTGTCTGACAATAGTGGAGTGGAGTGGATCGAATAGTGCTGAGATTTTAACATTCAAAAGTGTATCTAATTAAAAAAAAGAAGGGGATAATAACAGTCCAAAAGGGAGGATTTCTGATTTAAGGTGTAGGATTCTCAGCTTGAATTTATTTAGAAAGAAAAATATTAAAATTTTGTGGGTCTTTCTTCTGATTATTATCCATATATAAATAAAAAATCCTTCCAATATTTTTTAGTAACCACCTGTTGTCTTCCTTTCAAATCCTTTTGTCCTTATATTAACTTAGAGACCTGCACACTGTCTAAAAAGCCAAAGAGCTAACTGTAACAAGCTTGCATCTTTTTTTAAATACTTTTAAGATTCATCTTATTGATTGTGTTATATGTACAGTAATTTCTCATTTTATTATATAATTTTCAAAGAAAGAAGTATTATCAGTAAGAAAGTACAACATAATTCAACTTCTTTACAAATTTTTATTCGAGGAAGCATCATACTAACATGTTGCATGGTCAGAAATTTATTCTATCAACATGATTACTGGTTCACTCACATACTGCTTAAAAATGTTCATTACTCAACAAAGTTGACTAACCTGTGGTCTAGCTCCTCCTTTTTCTGACTTCATCATGAGAAATTCCCATAATGAGATACTGGTCACTAGACGAGGCAAAACAACTTCCATAAGTTCTTCATCACTGCATTGTTTGATGAACTGGAAAAAAAAAAATGTAGATGAGCAACACTTCTCTTTAAGTTTGAAATTGAGCAAGAAAATTTCTGTCGTTAAGGAATTTTTGTTTGATTTGCACTCTGTTTTTTCAACAAAAGTTTAAAAAAAAAATCTTGTTTTAATTTCAGCTTTCAATATTGTCTTATCTTTCCAAAGTTCTATTTGGCTCTTTTCCAAGTTACCTCTTTCAACTTATTCTTTCTCCTCATATGAGCATTATATTTGAGATGCGCCCACCGCCCACGAAACCTGCCCCTTCCCCTGCCTCTGTGAAGGCTGGGCCCCAGGACAGTGTGTGGGGATGGTGCTCCAGTGGAGTTCAGGGAATCCTGTGTATTTGAGTCTTCAGAAAAAGTCTCTAGGTTTGTGCTGCCAGAGTTGGGACCACCAGGCGTTGCTGTCGTGTCTAGAGCAGAGTCGGACAGACGTGACAGACTGTTGTCCTGGGCAAGTGAGATATCTATGGAAAAAAATAAAGGGAAGTTATGTATCCTTATTTCCTACCACAAGATAGATGATTAGAGATAAGTCCAAATCTTTGAAGCAGATACTGAGTGCAAGTGGAAATTTTTAGAACAATATTCACAGCATAAAAGTAAGACATTATTGATTTTGATTTTTCCGAAATGGATATTCAGCCCGCCTAAGTTATGACTTTAATTTGGCGAATCATTTTAAATGAGACAATGTACACTTCTAACATTCATCACAATGACGATGCAAAGAAAAAGATAGTATTTTGTCATTGTAATATATGCACATATGGGTACTAATACCTTGCCTCCTAAGAACCAACAACAAAGTACCATGCGTGATATCTGTTCCTTAATTTACCTTCGTTTTCAATGAAACTGAGCCACAAAATGTTGTTATGTATGTATCATCAACCAAAGACCAATTCATAGACCAATATCTTTTTCTCTAAAGCTAAATCAGGCGTTTTAAAGGTTAACAAGTAGTGTGTCAGAATGATGGGCTGTCGATATTGGACTTGCAGCAGAAACGATGATATTCATTTAATCATAAAATAAAAGCTAAAAGCAACACACTATTTTACAGAAACAAAATTGGTTATAAAAAAGTATTACAAGAAAAGAGCCCCATAGTCCGTGAAGCTATATCCTAGACAAATCCTGGTTCAGGGCAACTTGAAAAACAGTCGGACCACTCACCCTTGCTGTTGTCATCCCCATCGATGGAGCCATTGTGCATGGAGGAGACACTGCCATCCTCGGATGGGTTGATGCAGTGGTCTGGGTTGAGGCGATAGTGTCTGGCCAAGCCTGCCTGTCCGATGTAAGATTTGTCACACGTTTGGCACTTGTGGTTCTTGGGCCGCACTGATCCTAGGCCTAAATATTGACAGAAACAACAGAATAAATTTATTCAGACAACAGACTTTTATGTATTTGGTGTAATGTTTCGCGATATCTCAACACATACACATACATGTATATATACCGATCGAGACTTATATAGCTGTTTTTCCCTCTTCTTCCCTAATGACCAATTTTGTCTCCGTGCATGACTCATTTAAAAACTCTGAGGGCGTGAAAATTGCATGACTCTATTTTATTCTTCTTCCCAGGTCTAGTCCTTTTCATGACTGAAACATATTAGTGTGTGGAGAGATGTCAATATGTAGCTACTGTTTTACTGTTTGGACCACACTTTTCCTTCACTTTTATCTTCTAGGCCATGCTGTGTTATCACAGAAGTGTTTTAAATCTCTCTATGTAGCGATAAAGCTACAGGCAAGTCAGTTTGTCATCCTCATGCTGGGAAAAAAATCGAGAATTCCCCAAAAAATGAAAAACTAGGTCAAGAATGATGGGGCAGAAAATGCATGCGTGGGAAGACTACGCTCAAGACTCTAGTCTTTTACTGATTTAACTAAAAGTGGTCAAATAAAACACATAAATTATTTTTAAAAAATGGTAACCATGAAATAAAAATTGGACCCATGCAACTCTTCAGTCTAAGAGTGGAGTTAAATCGCAGTAAATTAAATCCGATAACAAGCCCAATCCCTTGAAGGTATGATCGATAAGAACACGCCTTCCTCGGTGTGTAATGGATCCGCTACACTGTCACAGCATACACTCAAGCCTTCCAGTAAAGAAATTTCCGTCATCACAGAAAATAGCTGCTTGAGGGGAAAAAAAACGAGTGTCAGTTTGACGTAACAACTACAGAAAAATAGCAGTACAACACATGAACAGAGTGATTCCAAGTTGAGTCTGATTTAAATCGATTATCTTGGAGTATAGAACAATCCGAGGTATGTAATATAAGTAATCGCCGTGTATAGTTCCTTCCATTGTCATAAAATCAAGGGAGGAATGGGGCTAGAGGGGCGAGAATTAAGTTATCAGAAAGTCACAGGCAAAGCTGTCGAACACAAATAAAGATAACATATTAAGATGATAACCTTAAGGCGGTTGTAAGATTTCTTCAACAAGACGGCAACGAACAAAAGGCACGTTCAGTCTACATAATTATATCCATTACAAAGAAATTCTTTGTTGACTCGGAAATAAAAAAGTTGCTTTGTTAACGGTTTTCTGATGATGAAGAGAGAAAAACCATATCTAAAACATTGAATAAAATATCTGATGATAAAAAAAAAAAAAAAAATCGACTTTTCTCAATGAACTCTCTACAAAGAGAAAGCTACAAAAAATTAAAAAAAAACCAAAACAAAACAAAAACAATTGGGAAATGAGGAAGGCAGAAGGAAATTTGTACGGAAAGGAAAAAGAGAAAGTTTTATCTTTTCTGGTTCAACATAATGAAAAAAAAAAAAAAAAAAAAAACTCGGCACAGCCTCGCAAAAAAAAAAAAGGAAATAATATAGATATAAATGTTCAAGTGTAGGGGTAGGGGGTGGACAGGAGAGAAAGAAAAAGAGAGAGAGAGAGAGACATACAGAGAGAGAGAGAGAGAGAGAGAGAGAGAGAGAGAGAGAGAGAGAGAGAGAGAGAGAGAGAGAGAGAGAGAGAGAGAGAGAGAGAGAGAGAGAGAAGAAAAGTATGAACATACTGTGTTGTGGTTGCTATTCTTCCCACTCTTAAGAGACCATAACAGGCCCAGCGTGTAGCCTACTGCCTCCCACAAGGACTCCTTAGTGAGATTACAGTAGCCAACGACACCCCTCAATCAGACTGCTACAATCTACACAGTCCTAAAGTAAAGTCAGCCTGCCCTATCTCAAAAATGTAGTTGCATATAATTATAGTTGTTTTACAGCCTATGCCAAATCAAACTATGACGATCCGAACTGTTTTTAATGTGGTTGTAATGATGGTGGTGGTTGTTGGCTTTGTGGTAGTAGTAGTAGTAGTAGTAGTAGTAGTAGTAGTAGTAGTAGTAGTAGTAGTAGTAGTAGTAGTAGTAGTAGTAGTAGTAGTAGCAGCAGCAGCAGCAGCAGTAGTAATAGTAGTAGTAATAGTAGTAGTGTCAGTAGCAGCAGCAGCAGTGGCAGTAGTAGCAGCAGCAGTGGCAGTGGCAGCAGCAGCAGCAGCAGCAGCAGCAGCAGTAGTAGTAGTAGTAGTAGTAGTAGTAGTAGTAGTAGTAGTAGTAGTAGTAGTAGTAGTAGTGTTAATAACAACAACTTGCGCTCACATGCACAATAATTTAAAAAAAAACATTAAAAAGGATACATGATTCTACACAAGGAAAACAATCGATATTCTTTTGTAAAATGACGGCGAAATGGAAAAAAATCGAAAAGAGGAAAAAGAAAAACAGTGAAGAACTGAGAGAGAGAAAGAAAATAAGAGGAAGAAAAAACAATTCGGTATGCTTCTGGTATGAAGTGCTCTGCGATTTAACCCCAGATTCATAACAATCTTAAGTTCATCATCACTCTACCGTGTAATTTTTATGGTGGGTATGATAGATAAGAGCAAAGCTACTAACTATAGAAACATTTGCAGCGGATGAGGTTTAATAAAGCCAGCCTTGGTACACATCAATATCACTACTCCACAAACCTGATGCTTAATTCAGCTCTTCTCGCTAAAACTTGACACCTTCAAAACGAAAAACTCTAATGTCCAATCTACACTCTTAAATAACGCCTCCAAAAAACAGACAGATGGATTAAAAAAAAAAAAACAACAACCAACAAAATAACAAAAAGGAATAAAACATCAAGATGACATACATAATATGGGAAATGGCTCTAGTTCTAGAGCTGAGTACTTCCTTTCTCCCATCCACCCCCACTGATCTTGGTTGACAACTGCCATCCTCCCCATCCTGCTACCAGTAAGCCGACTGCGTGCCGACAGACTGACACAGCGGCTCAAAAATCATCATCGATAATCGATACGTCGGATCCGGGGCCGAATCGAAATAACACAGAATCATGTTTCGACTTTCAAGAAACCTGTCCGAGGTGAATATACACAAACGCAACAAGTATCTGATTAACAAAATGACACTCGAAGGGGTAATTGGTGAGTTATTATCTCAAAACCAGTGCTTCTAAGGACGAAAACTGAGAGAAGTCAAAACAATGCACGAAATTTGTTCTTTGTTTTCAGTCCGGGTTTATTACTTAAATACGATGTAATTAAAAACTCAACGACCTCTACAAAGATTGTTTCGCTACCACTAAACCAAGAAAGGGCTATTTTGATAAGTTTCTACCCAGACACCAGGTGATCCTCGCAAGAAGCTGTGAACTTCACAATGTCAGCCATGCGCTCTCCCCATTTCTTGTTGTTGAAAGATAGATGGTCAGTAAAGAGATAAACATACAGATAGATCGATGGACAGAAAAATAGATACATGGATGAAGGAGAACGCGTGAAAGACAGAGGAACTTATAATAGAGAAGTTGGAGAGGTTTATAAATGAATACTATTTATAAATGCGGAGTTTTTTTTTCGTATTCTTCCATAAATATTACCAACCAAAACACTCAGACAGAAATAACAGCAAAGTTTGATTTCCCGCCGTCTCTTGTACACCACACAGTGATCTTACATGTAATATTGTGTTCAGCTACGTCAACAAGCACAAGCCCCCGTCACACAAGCTGTTTCGTGTTGCATACATGGAGAGAGAACGACAGTCAAAACTAGCATTTATTCCTCAAGGTAGCTGTTGCGCCATCAAATAAAGCCAAGACTAGCGAAATCGTTCACATTTAATCGGTCGATTCCACAAATTAAGAGCGGCAACTTTGTCGAGTCGACCTGGTGTTATTGGTTCCGACTCATCGTATCCAGGTAAACTGATGCTAGACCAGAGCTTCTTCAGGTGCGGATGTACAGATGGCGCAACGGGTCTCAAAGTGTCCGAGTTGATGATGAGAAATACATGTAATAAACACTGGTGGATGGGTGAGAATTGGAGTCATCCGTGGGGAGAGAGAGAGAGAGAGAGAGAGAGAGAGAGAGAGAGAGAGAGAGAGAGAGAGAGAGAGAGAGAGAGAGAGAGAGAGAGAGAGAGAGAGAGAGAGAGAGAGAGAGATGATCTACAACAATTTTAGAATATATTGAAATACAATTTATTTGACTGAAAAAAACTTTGGTATGAGAGATGGAGGGAGATAGACAGAGGGATATGAGGAGAGACAGATAAACAAGCACATGCATATAGACACATATGTAATATCTGTTGCCTTCCTCTCTCACAAACCCACCGACACAGTATGGATCTATTTACAGAAACGCCTGTAGCAAGCTAGTGCCACCACGATTGCTGTCAAGGCAAGACCTAGCAAGTAAAAAATTATGTAACACACAGTGGGACTCCACACCCCACAGCCCCCAGTTGAGAAGTCTGCGGCAGCGGGAGAATGGGCGATAAGACAAGCTGTCCAAAATAAGACACTGAAACTTAAGTAGCCGCAGATTGAACAGAAGAAAACACAAAATACCATCGTCGCCCCAACAGACTGAGGATATTAATTTGGAAATACGAGTTTTTTTTTTACTCTCTTAACTATTCTTGAAAGATATGAACAGAAGCATAAAATTACAAAATACTTCTCCTGAATCAATCGGAATATCACCTCAAATGGTACATCTTCTGAGATAACTACTCGATACAGCCCGTTAACAACAAAGAACTACCCTCCGTTAAGCCAGGCAGATGAGGCCCCAATTCATCTACTGCCGTGTGGGATTCGAACCAGTGGCTAATGTCTCTGCAGCTATCAGGAAGGACGTCATAACCATTCAAGTTAGGGGGGGGGAGAGAGAGAGAGAGAGAGAGAGAGAGAGAGAGAGAGAGAGAGAGAGAGAGAGAGAGAGAGAGAGAGAGAGAGAGAGAGAGAGAGAAGGGGAGGGGTAGAGAGAAAGAGAATAAAAAGTAAAATATCATGCCTTTTAGAAGAGAATAGAAGACAGAAGAAGAATGATCATGGTGATGATAATGACTGAGAGCGAAGTAAGACTAGGGAGAGCCACGAACAGATAACGCAACTTTAAAGAGTGAGCGCGACCCACAGGCAGAGTCAGAAAGGTGTACAAAGAGGCATCTATAGACAGGCTGCTTCCAATTTTCGAGGCTGCTTTACCACAGAACACTAAAATTTGGTTTCTAAACAAATGCTGATCATGAGCGCGAGAGCAAACTGTCGTCGGCAAGGTGCTACGAATTAAAAACAACAAAATAAAAGCTAGTAACGAAAAATTGAGAGAGAGAGAGAGAGAGAGAGAGAGAGAGAGAGAGAGAGAGAGAGAGAGAGAGAGAGAGAGAGAGAGAGAGAGAGAAAGGAGGAGGAAGCACTTGAAAACAACACACCGTGACATTCGCTGATGAGCTAAAATCAATTCCGGTTATTATGATGTTGAGATCAGATCTCGGCACGGAAACGACACATTCCGACAGTGTATTAGCAACATAACAGCAGTTACCACAGCAGCTGGCGGGTTCAGAGCGTGTTGTCCTAAATAGAGAACACCACAGGCTTCTTTCAACGCGCGTGCATGTAATGGTTCAGTGTGCAGTGTGCTATCCTATGAGATCAGTATGAGATACAATCTTAGCGGTCGTAAGCTAAGACCAAACAGCATCAGTGCATTGTAGATTCCTTGGTATTCAAGATAGCCTAATGTAACTCGTGGGGTCGTGGAATCGACAAAATTCAACGATTGACGGATTACCCATGATTCTATCGAAACGGTTGAACCCATCAGTTGTAAGGACAAATGCTGAGGTTTGAGTCGCACAATTTCTCGACATACCATTCCTGGTATAGAAAGGAAAGGCTATCCTCTATGGTCTTATCGTGCACCTCCTCCTTCCCGCACCCACAGATTAATTAAAATGCCATCTCAAGCACACTAGGTTCTTTCTCTGCGTAACGCGTTCTTTTATGTGGTTTAAGCCACAGGTGAAACTTGCATTTTTTTTTTCGTCTTCGCGGGAAACGGTTGGGTAAACCTTAAAGCAGTTTGAGGATGTGGTTTGTTAAAAAAGGGGGAAAAAAAGAAAATAAAAAGGAAAACAAAAACACATGAAATCAGTATTTGACAGTTCGCGAATGAATGGGATGAACCGTGGGGTACAAATTCACGGTATAGTACTACTATCGTTGTGAACCGTTATTAGCCAGAGTCGTCTTCTGTTCTTCGATAGACATGTATATCTCCCTGCTCACTTGCATATTTGTAAATGCAATTCCTTTGCTCTACCGAGCAATATTCGATTTCAGTAAATAAAACAGCCCGATTAGATCTTACGATATACCAATAATACGCAACTTATTACAATTTTATAACTAGCAACGCTTTCTCTGCACCGCGAATGCTTGATTGACAAGATAAACTGTTGATATTTAACAACAACAACGTGTCATTTCTGCTTACTAAGTTAACATTTAAGTATCATTCAAACAAACGATTTATAAGTTCGTGACAATTCTGAGCCCGGGTTAGAACTAGTATACGCGTGGGCTGCAATGGTTATTTAGAGCCTGTGCCATCCGTAACCCTATAAATTCAGTCAAGAAAACGCTAAGCAGAGAATCTTGGTCCGGTGGCAATAGCGTGGCTTGGACATTCACGCCAGAAGATCTGCAGCAGAGCTTAGGACATTGTATGTCAGCTATCTGTATTCTAGAGGGCTGTGGACAGATGGCCAGATCTGGAGCTGAACTAAAAAACATTGCATGTCAGCTATCTGTATTCTAGAGGGCTGTGGACAAATAGCCAGATCATCAGCAGAACTTAGAGCATAACAGGTCACCCATATCATATTATAGAGGGATGTGGACAGATGGCCAGATCTGCATCAAAGCTTAAGGTATTCGATGTCCGCCATATCATAGCCATCTGTATTTTAAAGGGCTGTGGACAAATGGCCAGATCTGCAGCAGAACTTAGGGCATTGCATGTCAGCCACATCATATTCTAAAGGGATGTGGACAGATGGCCAGATCTTCAGCAAAGCTTAAGGCTTTGTATGTCAGCCATATCATAGCAATCTGTATTCCATAGGACTGTAGCCAGATGGCCATTCACTGATGCTTCGCGGAGAGGCATGGGTATCATTCTATGTGTGTGGGTGCGAGTGTGACCCTTGTAACAAGATAGAATGCACCAACCTTCTTGCGAGTTAAACATAAAAAAAAATGACTTCCAGTTGAAGAAAAAAAATGCGAACAGTTCGGAAATCTGAAAAGATTGTACCCATAATAGTGTCCATACATAGAAAAAAAAACCAACAGATTAATTGATTAAAATGTGTCTGTAGTGGGTGAGTGGGGGAGGAGAAGAGGAAGGAAGGTGGAAAGAAGCCTGTGAAATGTTGATAGGTGAGCGAATAACTTGCCCACAGAGCTAGATTAATGCCTGATGCACTCACAGATTATAGATAAACCGCATCGTTTTCAGGGCCCGACTTTCAGGTCAATTACGGTGAATAATGCAGCATCTTAATAGTTCCTGCCCTGTCCCAGGCCTGATGACAGTGGTCTCGACCCTCGTGCCTGTAGAAGTTATGAAAAGATAGCACCGAGTCATAGCAC
>JAWDGP010006684.1:2262500-2307500 GCA_033675545.1 Elysia crispata
CAAAGTCAGTTAACAAGTTCCAACATTTATGGTGAGGAGAAGATGTCAGAGGTTTGACGTGGTGATCTCCATATTTGCTGGCCATGTGGACATCAGTGTAAGCCGCTAATTTGGAGAGAGCCGAGAACAAAAACGCACTCAAATCAATGTAGGACAGGACTGGCGTAAGGCATCAGCATGATGCGCTATCCACAACAGGGTAAAAGTTCGAACTTAAGTGACCTTTGTAAAACATAATTATCAGAGTCTCTACGGGTGAACTTTTCTCTTTTATTTATCAGGCAAGGGAAGTCTATTTCGCTCTGCTTACGCTAGACATCATGTGGAGCGAAACTGATTCTCAAAAATTTGGCTTTGAGTATTTAAAAACAACAAACAAAACAACAGAAAAATCAAAAGGATTAAGTGCAGTTCGAATGTTTGCGTTCATGTCCACTACAGAATCATCCTAGTGATGAATTCGATAAATCAGATTACACGTTTTTTCAGAACGCAAATAAAGGAAGCATGCGAGAGGAGCCTTTCCGAATTTTTCAGTGAAAATGTGTGGAATATTTTCTAACCTAATCTCTGTACTCAATAATAACTTTGCATCCTCAATCTTGGACATATAATTTGATATTATCAGACTATCATATTTCAAACAAAAGAGCATGATTTATACAAGATATCTTTTGGAAATCTTTCTTTCCCGTTGGATATGAAACAAATCACTCAATACGACCACTAATTTTATTTCGTGGCTAATGCGGAGTGGCGAAGTATTAATATACACTTATCTTGATAGATATAGTAAATTAAAAAAAAAACATGTCATTGTCAGGCATCAGCATTATGCAACACAATATGATACTCAATATCTAATTTATGGTAATATTAATTAATTTATTCACACGACTCCAACTTTGTGTCAGTCAACGCTATCCAAATTTTCTGTTTTTTCCTTTCACCACAAGAGGCGTGCTGCTGAGCGGTAGCTGTGCATGTACCAATACGCGAATTATTGGGATAAACTTATCACCATAATGAGATGGCTCCTCGATAAATCGATACTATCCCAGCACGAGGACAGGCGCAGAGCTAGGCTCTACCTGTCAGGCACGGCAGCTACTTCCAGAAAGTCGATACTCGGGACAACCATGACTCTGTGTGTACTGACAACCACTCAAGAAGAAAAACAAAGCATAACTAATAAATCCTGGGATTAAATTTACGATTTAAGACTGGCACAATAAATTGTTGAAGGATAAAGGTCAATTTGTAATGGATTTGTAAATTCATGAATTTCTACTAATCCTAATACAACGTTATGATGTTCCTTGCAACCGTTTTGTTGCAGTAGTCGTGTTGGGATTAACTCCTCACTGTCATTATTCTTCTCAATAAAACAAAGTTTTCAAGAAAGAGAAGGAAGAAAATGTAAGTGAAAATACACCACCGAATCGATTTAATCGCTTTTATGAGCCGCTGCGCAGCGGGTAAGCTTTTATTTTGACACAGTCTCACTACAAAACGCAGCAATAATTTGTGACACGAGACTAATTAAACTATTGATCTAGCGTCTCCAATGTGGTCTTAGGCCTTTTCGCAGATACCGCTAGCCTGCTGAAGTAATGAAGAAGAAGATAGTAAAGGCGCACATTAGGGTGGCGTAAGTATGAGTGGGTAAAAAAGCTCGGTCGTTGAGAAGAATAGAAATAAATATGCTAAGGAATAAAATATTATGATTTTATACTTACCTTTCAAAATGGAAATTGAGAAAAGCAAAGCATTAAAAAGAGGGATGAACAGCGCACAAATTAATGCAAATTAACTTTCAAATAAGTATTAAACACCTTTGAATTAGCCGGAATTTAATCAAATAGATAACCCACAAACACATTGGTGGTTCCGAAAACATCCAGATCTATAAAAGCAAGTCAGGCAGGATAAATTTCGTTGGCAACAGAATTCAGAAAGCGTTGAATAAAATTTAAAGGTTAGCTTTCTCTTCTCTGAAAGAAATAATGGATGTTAAGCCAAAAAAAAAAAAAGGAAAAGAAAGAAATGTCAATGTCACCAATTGCAGTTTTTCCATCAGGAATTTTAGCTTTGACTTCACCATCCAGTGCTGGATAAATTGGTTTTGTGAATATGTCTTTTTATTATTTGAATGACTTTAGGAAAGAGAAGAGGACGTAGATGGAGATCAAGATTATGTGGGTTTAGAGTCATGGCCCATAGAGTATGAAAAAGGGGAATAAAGAGTTAAAAATAATAAAACACGGTCCGTTTTTAATCTCCTTCGAGAACGACTTGTGAAATTTGATACAAGACCGAAGTAGCCAAAGACCGACTAAGAAATTCAGACATAAGATCTAGATCTAGACTGAGTTTACCACTACTCTACTAAGCCTAACTAAAATATCCAAGTATTTCCCTTACTCCTGATCCCCAAGTTCGTATACATACCTTGATCTGTGTGTAAAGTTATGAGTTACCAATCATATTCTAGACAGAAACAAAATAATCTCATCTTCCCAGTTGTGGGTGAGAGTATTGTTGACAGGTGATCTACAATTTATTATATGATTTGCATTTGGATCTGGTTAAATCCCCTTTGATTTAATCTTATTACGGTCTGTCACCATAGTTTGCTAGTTGGTGGCAGTCTGTAACAAATATACACAAATCCCAGCCCATATTTTAGTATTTCTCCCCTTCTGCTTTTCACAATTCCTAGTAGAATCACAATGGAATAGGTGAGGAAATGTTTAAAATACCACAATAATGGTCTCCTCTTTGAAAGTTCTACAAAAAGCTGTTTTGGTAGCTAGAACATCTCCTTGAACAGCCCTATTTACCACAGGCGGTATGTCAACGCCCACTCGGAAAATAAAAGAGATACGTGTATAAAGAAGTGGAACAACTCTCCTGATAAGCTACATGATTTATTGAGATAATCCTGCTGGGGGCTCGCATTGCTCACACTGACACCGGCCGCACCATCCTTTAAGCTGAACAGTTTTCTCTATTTTTAACCTTTTCGTTCGTGATGCACTATAATTATGTTGTATCATAAGCGGTGCAGATTTTCCAATCTCTTCTAGTAAAAACATTTTTCTCCTGGAATTTGAAGACGAAGTATTTTCTGTTGAAAATTCGGCGACAAAAATTTTTCCCCTAGTCAGGTTTATTCCAGTCAGAATGAAATAACGGAGCTTAAGCTTGTAGTGACGAAGAAATGCGGTGAAATTTTCGGATATAAGCAAATAATTGACATGACATGCATAAATAATGGAGGATTTGAAACAATAAAAAGGTCCAAGTCTCCACAATTAGCATGCGTTGCCTTTAGGCTTTATGTTTATAATATTAATATTAGTTCAGGTGGAAGGTAAAAAATTAATATGGACTTGTTATCAACGAACAAAGAAATGTGTTCAAGCTAGCTTGATTCACCCTTTCTAAATCAATCTATTTTTTTTTTTTTTTTGCAGATGCGGATGGCTCCATGGCTAAGCACTTGGTCTTGTCTCGGCAAGGCGACGGGTGCCGTATCAAGGTGCAGGTTCGATCCCATTATATACTATCTGTCCTTTATTGTATTTAAGCGTTTTTCTTCATACATGCACTTGTCACGCTCGAGTTAGATGTAGGTTTCAGGCTGAATATTCTATTCTATCTATACGTTCATTTATCTATTTTTCAATCAACTGAATCTTAAGGTCCTTAGGTCTCCGTCTGTACCCAGTCTCTATCGTTGTTTGCCTTCTTTGATGAGAGAGAGAGAGAGAGAGAGAGAGAGAGAGAGAGAGAGAGAGAGAGAGAGAGAGAGAGAGAGAGAGAGAGAGAGAGAGAGAGAAAGGGGGGAGGGGGGGGGATAGACGCGTGCCTGGACTACTGGATCGACATTTTCCTGGATTGAAAGAAAGACGTATTACATTCACGGCATTATTCTCTAGGTGGTAAAGGTCAGGAACCTTCTATCTAGACCAACCTCATGAAGAAGTCGACTACTCCTAACTGCTAATCGGAGGAGCGGAGAATCAACCGGCGGTTTTTTTTTTTTTTTTTTTTTTTAAGGGGGGGGGGGTGTACAAGGCTAACTTGTACCGAGTTTTGCAAACAGATACCTACAACTTCTCGGATGTGGCATAGCTTTTAGCGATTTTACCACAATGTGCTTGTATGGATAAAATCAGTAGTATCCCACTAACTCGCGGTGAGCATTTAGTTCAGTGCTAACTTCAAAGAAAAGGTTAACATTATCCCATTTACTAAGCCCAAATCGCTGGTGGGTGAAAAAAAAATTCTAAAGCTTCTGTAATAAATGTATACGGTTTCAACCAAGCCCAAGTGGGTACTAAGATGATGTTTGCAGTCTCAGCATTTTACGCTGAAAACAAGAATGTGGCACATCTACCAGAACTGAGATTATAATGTAGTATTACAATTTTTACATAAGTTTTGATGAGTTAACACAGAAATAATGTGTGAAATAAAATCGAAGCTTAATGCCATTGTTCCGACAGCAGAGTAGCCTAATGGCTAATTGATTGTTGAGTAGTTATGATTTTTTAAAAAACCTTTTCGGCATTTTTTTTTACTCGAATCACTGAGGAAAATGCCAATTAAATACCACCGCATGCAGATGATGGTAAAGAATATTAAGCTTGCTTATGATTGCAAAATTAGCATCGATTTTTCTTCTTCGCTGTCAATTTATGCTGGTGGCAAAGGCAAGGTGGTTTACTTATTCAGATGTGAAATTCCAATTCTAAAGATGTATCTCTAGTTGCCTGAAAGGTGTCAGAAAAGGATGCATTTAGCGAGTTCTTAAACATTCACACCAAAGTTCTATTTACAGAATTGCATCCCTGGTCGGATGTATAAATGGAGCAGACAAAATGAACGACATCCGGTACGCTGATGACACTGTTCTGCTCTCAAGGACCACACGTGCCCTTCAATACATGGCTGGGTTCGTAAATCTTATCACCAGTACCACTCATCTGAAGATGGCGAAGGGCTCACGTCAAAACCTCAAACAAAGAACTAGGTATGAGCGATGAAAAAAAGACGAAATCAATTGCTATGTTTCTCTAAAACTGCTAACAAAAATTTGGAGATGAGGTATAAAGACCAAATCAATCACCGTGTCTGAAACTAACAATAACCTGTCAATTTAGATATGAATGGGAAAAAAAATACCAAAACAAAGTCATCATATCTAAAACTGCCAAGAAAACCTTGAAGGTGAAGTTTGAAAAAAAATCTGAAACGACGATCCAATAATATGAACTAAAATGCCATCAACAACCAAAAAGAAGAGAAGAAATATTTAAAAATAAACAACTTCAAGTTGTATGCAAGCAGCTAGGCGGTAGGCCAAAACTGATCCAAAACTGTAAAACAAAATTTCAAGTGTTTTGATGGTCATAAATAGCACTGCAAACGTGCAAGACTGTAAATCGTCTTGGGTAGGACTTGAAATACAAAGTGACTCAAATCTTATCTTGCAAACAGCTCAGTAAGTATAACACTGGCCTGTCACTACTGAGGTTTGCGATCGGAATCCTAGTATTGGCACTCGAGGATATTTTGTAAGATGGCCGGGGTGCAATCTGTGATGGTGGTTAAATTGAAAATGCATTTTACTCGTAATGAAAATTCGTAGACTCTTTAAACCGTTGCGGTTGGAACCGATATTGGTTGCTTAACAGAGAAAGCCGTTCAGATGCTGATAATATCAATCTTTCCAACACGCATTATATATGTATTTAGATTCTACAGGTGTAGATGTATTCACATTTAGATCGCAGCTTTAGAATCATTTGGCATCTCCTAGAAAATGATTTGTAGACTCGATGATGGGGGAAAAAAAACTTTCAGTTAATGTGAACAAACTATAAAATGTCAACAGCTTAGCTGTACAAGCACCCATTATCCATACATCAGCCTCTAAAGCAACAAAATCAGGCTAGACCATAACATTCAAATTTCATCATTGAGAGAATCTAAATATTAAAAATTAATATATATACACATATGAAGAAGAGTGAAATGAAACAAAGAAATAATGTTTAATGTGAATCAACACATTTAGAACGGCTTGCCGGAGAATACCTATGCCTTCAAAGGTTTTAAGAGCAATGATATGGATAGAACAATTGAATCAATAGCTCCAGTCTGTCAGCTGGTAACCTTCTCATCCTTATATAAAGCGTACAGAGAATATGAATCCACCGAGCGTCATGCCACCTTGTTCTCACTACATGTAACAAGTTTTGCTCTGCTCTCTGTCTTTTTCGTCACAACTTTAAGCAATGGCGTTTGCAGGGAGGAACCGGAAACGTTTAAAAGCACTGCCGATATTACCAATGTTCCGAAATAAAAGAACTATACGGGCATAAACCGCGAAAATGGGAAAAATAATAGAAGTGCTAGGCTTCTGATAGTTGAACAAAGCTCATGGGTTCAATGGGTGGCATTGTTCTTGCTTTTTGCAAAATCACTTTCCTTAATAAAAACAACTGTGTGTTTTTTTTTTTGTTTTTGTTTTTTTTTTTATTTTGATGATGAATCTCGTTTCAACGAAATCCTTTCAGCTGAACTTATCTCATTTTTCTTTAGCCCAAAGGTTGTTTTCTGAAGTCATGAACGGTCTCACATTAGGACAAGACAATCTACAATTAGAATCTTGCAGTTCCATGGAATGTATCTAAAAAGTTCAATGAAGAATTGCACACTTTCTCACAAAAATAAAAAAAAAAAAAAAAAAAAATGAAAAGTTTGATAATGCAACGCTAACAGATCGTTTATCTGAATGCAATCACTTGTATTGCATGATAATGTCAAATCCGATTAAACGCGCAGGAGGGGAAAAGTCAGCTTAAATTAAATGAAGTAGACAGACGGGCGTGACTGTTTGCTCTAATGCTGTGAGAGAAGGACAAGCTGCTAAAAAGTGTGACGTTCTGAATAAATATTCTCAAAACAGGTGATACCAAATTAAAATAAAGCCGCCATTATACCCCACAATTCTTATCATTCAGACAAAAAAAAAAAAAACTATGACGTTACGTATTGGTGATAATTCCCCTTACTTGGCCAAGTCATCACCAGTGTATCTTAACATAAATGACTTTCCAGACTGCTGCTTGTCAGTGTTCGAAGTAATGATATGAGCACTTTCAATTCCTACATTGTATTCAATAACATCAATGGGTAATGAATCTGAGCTTTGAGGGAGGAAAAAAAAAGCCACAAAGAGCACCATCATAGGAACCGATCGTATTGTTTCAGCCCTCGCAGAGCCGGAAAAGGCAATCAATTAAGGCCGATGAGAACGCTCGCTCCACCGATCTCATGATAACATTACGATGCTTGGTCTCAGTGGGAACCGCCAAGCTACAGGCTTTCCCCTGAAGACCGATGGCTGATATCGGGGCGAGAGAGGAAAGTAAGACTAGAGAGGGGCCACAACAGCTGAAAGCCACCTTAATGCCATTTGGATTTATCTGGGTGAACCAAGTCAATCTTGCTATTTCAAGATAGGTTTCCTGGTAACGACTGTATCCTTTCAGTTTTGTTATCCCAATACCCTCGAGAAAGCTGGGCACACCTCTGCATTATTTGGATACACTAAAAATGCGTTCGTTGAACTGACGTTCGAATTTACCATCACGTTAATTTACTATAGCTGCAGAACAAAGCAACTGTAAGCGCAGAATTAAAGTATTACTATTCTGAAAGAAGATTAAGAATAGTGGGTTTAAGGGTCTGATTTTTTTTTTTTTTTTGGCTGACTGATTTAGCTCGTCCACACATGAGGGATCTAAAAAATGTCAACTTCATCTTTTTTTAACAGCTCAAAATTTAATGGGACAGGACGAAGCTAAAAAGATAAAGTTTAAATCTCTTTCATCCGAGACGTTGGTTTAGAACCCGCGACAAATCATGTCGTCTAAGTGGGTAAGAATGTTCCACCCGACTGTCACAGGGGTCTTTAGGTGAAGCTGACACTACGGACATTGACCTGTTAACGCGTTTCTAACTGATGAGTCAATTATCATTCTAATTACTACAAAAATGTTGATTATTTTCCCGCAAAGTAGAGGTAGGCGAGACAATGTTTGAATCAGCATTTACAGAGGCCTATCCTATTTAGTAAAATTAGCTTTAATCTAACAACTGCTCAGTCAACGTTTAGAGCTTCAAAAGCAAAATGATCCATTAAGCTTATCTAATGGTCATACAAAAAAAAAAAAAAAAAAGGCAAAATAACATTTTCAGATAAAATGGAGATTTGTCCACCTCCACCCACATACATACATACATACACACACACCTGCAAAATCTGTCCATTTCCGATTGAAAAAAAAAAATGGAAATGGTGGGGAAGGAATCTCCGTGTCAGAGGACAACATTTCCCCCCGCGAGAGCATGTAAGGAAAATCAAAGCGAGGGTGGCCCATTCCACTCAGAATGAGTGGTCGACCGATCCCAAGAGATGCCGGCTTGAAAACTTATCGACCAACACACCCCAGTGGTGAGTCGGTTTGTCTTGAGGACGGCACACCCTGGCCGGTCCAGTCATGTCCTCTGACAGGTTTCCTTGTTTGCTGTCCCTTCAGGACCTCACTGACCGGTATCAGATGACGCAGCCAGACAGTGTTACTTATAGAGAAGACTTTCCATTAAAGAGCATCTGTGACTGCATGATACAAAAACGATGTCTCCAGCTCTATGAACTTTCCCCAAATACTGGAAAGATCAATTCAATAAATATCGAACAAAGTTTAAGAAGACAGTCGCTACACCATCAAAAGAAAACTATAATAATTATGTACGACAATCGAGCAAAGTATAAACTAGACATGGAACTGTTAGACCAACAAGTTCGATCACGCCGCTGGTGAGAAAAAGAAAAGATAGGACCTGTCCCTCTGTTGCGTGTTTCATTGTAACATTTTGACGATTTCGAAGAAAAACAAATACCCCCCACACCGAAAATAAAAAAAGACTTACTTTTGACAACGCTATTAGAGAATCAGCGTGTTTGTGTGTGTGTGAGCACACTGGTTTAAGAAAGGAAGAACAACGAAAAGGAGATAGAGGAGAGAGAGAGAGAGAGAGAGAGAGAGAGAGAGAGAGAGAGAGAGAGAGAGAGAGAGAGAGAGAGAGAGAGAGTCAATCAGAAACAGACCACCATAATGCACACTCAAACAAAACGATATATTTTTCCTTGACCCCTATAAAAAAAAAAAAATTCGATTTCATGGTATATCTGCTTGACGACAACTTTTAACTTCAACTAATTTTAGACTTGGCTTTCAACTCGAAAATATAATGCATATATATATATTTTTTTTCAATAATTTATTCTTGTCAGAGCGCAACTAGATCCTCGATGTGTTCATTAAAAAAACAAAACAAAACAAAACAAAACAAAAATAAAAAAAACACAAAAAAAAAAAAACTTGGCTATTTTTTTTTTCATATTACACAAACAAATATCGGCAAAAACAACAATAAGCTATGATTGATATGTTGTTTATAAAGCTCAAACAAAAGTGAAGTTGTAGAGGTAAAATAAAAATCAATTATTAATAAACCCTAAGAGATTAGTACTAATTAAAAAAGATTAACAAATGCTTTATAAAGTACAACCAAGTTTTAGAAGCAACAAAATACAATGACAGGCAGATGAGGATGGCTAAATCATTTCGTTAAAACAAGACAATGAAGGGTTGAACGAGTGAGAAACTTAATTCATCAAAAAACGACGCTGTGTCTGAAACACAAAATGGGATGAATTCTCTGCTCGAGTGAAAAAAAAAACCTACAAGAAAAAACTATGATAAACCAAAATGGATCAACTTGCACTCGAGTAGGTCAAACCAAGCAATATTTTATTTCATACTTTAAAAAGCCTTACTACACAAGCATGGGCTTTTTGTTTGTTTTCCTGTTTCCTCGTCAACATAAATAATCTAACAGGCAGACCCCAAAATTATATAATATAAGTGAAACAGCAACTCTAGGCATAAAGATATATTAAAATAATGTCAACAACAACAACAACAACAACAACAACAACAACAACAATAATAATAATAATAATAATAATAATAATAATAATAATAATAAGATGATGATGATCAAATAGTTATTTGCATAAAAACACTGGATATTGGGTGATTCCTTCAAACCTAAAAAAATATTCAAACTTACTGTGCTAGTTATATTTTTATGTAGACAGTGTGAAACCAAGAGGAATAAGAGTGTATGAAATATCAATGATGGTTTAAAAAAATGAGATCACAGGCCATCAGATTTCATCATATATCTCGTACATGTATATGATTCATCTCAGTCGTTTACTCGAGTAGAAAGTTTTACTCACAGATAATTATGTGTCCATCAAGAGGAAACGTGTCCCATATTTTTTTTATCATAATATAATTAGCACAGTTTAGCTTTGATGGGACTTAGCAGATTATTTCGAACCAGGAACGAGTGAGCATTCATTGTTAGGGAAATGATGGACTCACTGGAAGTGAGTACGGTGAGGTGACAATCTGCAAATAATGGTACTTCTTCCCACATCCCTGACAACCTGAGTCGCGAGTGTGCCACTGCACTGTGGAATAAAGGGCTTGCTGCATAGATCGACTATGTCTAGATCTACAATGGTTTGTGCATCGCATGACTTGGACAAAGTGCAAAATTAATCTCTCGTTTTCACGGCTGTGCCGCAGCTGGACATTTTTTATTAAACAATAATAAATCAATGTAGTATGAAAAGGTGGCAAAACATTTCTATGCTAACAAATGCATGGATCGTGTTGTAAATTATTCCACGACTAACAGCACGGTAAATTAGGGTAGATCGTGTTACAAACAGCGCCCGCGTTTGTGTTTCAATAGTAACGTATGTACATGCACTTCACGGGTCAGCGGGTCGGGGTCACTTGCCGTCCTGTGTTGACATAAACACTAAACAAGCCCTGGCCTAGCCCTGCAAGCCTGGCAAGAGCGCGAAACGACCTGGAGGACCAGCAGGGCAAGCCTCAGTTAGTATCTGATTCCCTTTTTCTTGGTTACAGAGAGGCTGAATTACAGGTCTGGTGCGCTCGAGTACACGGTTTGTTTGGTAAAAGTGAAGAAGACAAGACCTCGATATTATAGGAGGGCTAGGATGTTAAGCGGTTGTTTTTTTTTTTTTAAAGACAGACCCGTGACAATTCTAGCATACAGAAGTTAGAGAAAAACAAAACCAACAAAAAAAAAAAAAAGAAACCCCAAAAAACCGGGGCTTTACTAATGGAAATATAACTAGGTGAAGAGGGAGAAAGATTGTATATATATATATATATATATATATATATATATATTAGAGAGAGAGGGGGGGAAGAGAGAGAGAGAGAGAGAGAGAGAGAGAGAGAGAGAGAGAGAGAGAGAGAGAGAGAGAGAGAGAGAGAGAGAGAGAGAGAGAGAGAAAGGAGGCTCGATGATTGATTCCGAGACTTCACCTACATCCATTCCATAGAAAAATCTTGGTAAATGAAGAAAAGAAAAGGGGGAGAGGGAGACAGAGACAGACAGACAGAGAAAGAGAGAAAGAGAGAGAGAGAGAGAGAGAGAGAGAGAGAGAGAGAGAGAGAGAGAGAGAGAGAGAGAGAGAGAGGGGTGGGGGGTGGGTGCGAGACAGTGGCGTATTAGTTGAAAAATCAAAGAGAAACATCATAAAGCTGATGTTGACATGTCCGCTGCATTTAGAGCAGTGCATGACTAAAAGGAATTACACTGACACAGACAATTACAACAAGCCACAATGAAACTGATTAGCTGATAGGAAGAGGAAAATAGAGCATACAAGTATGTTGCAATGTTTTCAAGATGAGGAAAAGTGATTTGACTTAGAGAAGTAAAAAAAAAGCGAATAAGCGAGCGAGAGAGAGAGAGAGAGAGAGAGAGAGAGAGAGAGAGAGAGAGAGAGAGAGAGAGAGAGAGAGAGAGAGAGAGAGAGAGTATTATATATGTATGCCTGTCATTGCCAACATAGTGAGACGGCAGCAGCTCATATGAGAAAAAAATCAGAGCAATGTGTGAACTTTTATTTCTTTTGGGAGTTTATTTAACTCTCCCCCGACTCTTCAGTATTGCGAAATCCAATCTTACGCTTATAATATCCTAATGGGAAGAGAAAGACAAATTTAGTAATAAATTTATAATGGAACTTTTATTTTTTCACAAACGCTAACAGTGTCGCTTTTCTTTCTTTCTGTCTTTTTTTTTTTTTTTTGTAAATCATCGCCAAAGTTCATAGGTTTATTTTGAATCCTCTTTGGCAGGTTTATAATAAGAGAAGTCTAAATCCCTAAGTAGAAACGAATCGATTGGAACACTGTGTACTGTGTACAGCACACAGCCTGAATTTACATGGCGAGCACGCTAGAGTCATCGGTCTGAGGCGAATCTCGGAGTCTTGTGTAGGATAACCTAGTATTTCCGTGAAGTAGTAAAACCTCAACCTAGACGTCAGTCAACCAATGAGACCTCTTTCTCTTGATTTGAACGTGTTCAAAACACGGCATATCACTTTGAGAAAAGATTAAAAGTGTGCAATGGTTTGCTGATAATCTAACAAGCGAGCGTAGGTCTTCATGTCTTTCAGGAAATGCCTTTTGCACGGTGCAACAACTCAAAACATTTTGTCATCTCATAAAAATGAAAATGAATTTTTGCTTTTTTTATAATTTAATTCTCTTTCTTATTTTCCCTTTGATAATTAAAAAAAAAGGGACAGGATAAAAACCTTTCCCATTTCTTTTCATTTATAAAATTTCTGTTGCATTAACGCCCCCCCCCCCCCCAACAAAAGCGTATCTCGTGAACACGAGCACAGGATGAGGGCCTAATGAGTAATTCCTGTGTTAAACAGAGACTCTGACACTTTATCATTTTGAGTCTAGATTATAAAATCCTCTTTGTTGACGCAATAACCAAGAATAGGTAAAGAAATGAATAAAAATAAAATTATATAACCCATCGTACTTAACGGTTGGTGCAATTGAAGACGACAACATAACTTTTTTTTTATCTGGTTCTCCATCTTCTAAAGATTAACTCGAATAAAAAGGTACTTTTCTACCGTTCTTTCGACACAATTGTTTAATTTGTAGAGTAAACGTGAAAAAAATTGCGATCAAGGTATCGCCATCTCTCTTTGGGAGGTATTAAGATGTAGTGCATAGTTAAAATAATAAAGCAGACATTGTTTGTGAATCGTAAAGAATCGTTCGAGTAGGCCTAATTTTATAAATCTACTTTTATCTCTACCCACTAGGACCGTCAAAATTTTCAATAAAGTTATGCCCAAGCGCCTTATTTTCATGAAAGTGAGATAAACAACAAGAATGAAGTCTCACATGTACTACACAAACATGTCAAACTTCACAATAACAGAATATCATTTCTCTGATTTCAAATTGAAAAGTAAAAGCCATTGACCATACTGTTGGTAATAAGATCTCACTCAGTCTTTGATGGGGACTGTAAACCATACTGTAACAATTTACTATCAACAACATCGCCTCTTGGCAAATTCTGCTGCATCTTTCTAACCATGGAAAAACTACCATAATTATAAGTTCAGGTTCATCGTGTCATATCTACAAAACAGTAGCAAAATCTGATCTCATCCGACTTATTCTTATTACATGACAATTGAAGAAAATACAAAAACAAAATGAAACCTTTCCTTTAATCGCCATTATTCTTCCACTTGATAAAAGAAAGTCTGATGACGCAATTGGAAAATCAAGCTGTTTGAGCCAATGACAGCAGATCAATAATAGAATAAAGGAGAACATTTTGAACCGCGTAAAACCAAGAATCTCTCTCTCTCTCTCTCTCTCTCTCTCTCTCTCTCTCTCTCTTCTCTCACCCACACACACATATACACAGGGCTTCAACTCCCCGTCCCTCACAGTAAAGCTTGGAAGGAAAGATGAAATCATATATCGACAGAGGGATGCTCTGTTTTCGAGGACCCAGTCTTTCCTACTGTGTACTTGACATTTAAAGCCTGGTAAAGACTCGAGGCTCGGTATTACAAACCTGAAGTTTTTATTGCGCTACATACGCTATTAAATGATAAAAAGACACCACCAAATAGGGTGAAGAGGGGGGGTAAGTTTGACCGTGGTGAACTAAACTAAAACTCAAAGATCGGGCAGTCGAACCAATGACATTCTTGTATTGTAAAAAAAATTCTTTGTTCAAATCAGGCATAGAGATTGCTTGTACCTTAGTCCAGATTTGTTTGTGTGTGTGTTTAAAGAGGGGGGAAAAAACGCAACACGTGAACAGTCTAAAAATATAATCAATATTCAACAAGCATAAAAATAAAATAAAAATCAAACATCAACTTAACATAAAAAGACAGATATTTTAAATGATAAAATTTGCGTTTGATGGACAGAAAAATGAAGGTGACACTGTGTGTGTAGATGATAAACAAAATAAAAATAGATAAGGGAAAAGATAATAAAACGGAAATGAGAAAAGAGCGACAAAGAGGAAGAGATATCTAGACGTTTGAGGACGGGAAAGACATGAAAGTAAAGTGTGTGCGTGTGTGTGAGAGAGAGAGAGAGGTGTACTAGATGTTAGGAAAAGAGAATATTGGAGAGAATGCAAGGAGAGAGAGAGAGAGAGAGAGAGAGAGAGAGAGAGAGAGAGAGAGAGAGGGGGGGAAGGGGGAGAAGAGAAAGACAGACAGACCTATGTAAACATTCGATACAAAGTTCATTTGGGAGAGGGGAAGGGCCATTTTGATGAATTAAATTTAGCTTAACAGTATTGAAAGCTGACGCTATTTGTTGCCCTGTTCTGACAGGTTGTATTACTTTCTTTTTGTTAGTCTCTCTCTAAACATTATGTGTGACTGTGACCTATTTACTTTTAGGTAGCGGCCATGTGAGCATAATATAACCAATGTATTTGAGTAAGAGTAGGTATATTTTTCATAAATGTTATTGAGTGGGTGTTTAAAAAAAAAAGCACTTTCTAAAGTGTGTTACAATCAGATGCACAGAGCTTTTAGAGAACTACTGTCTGTGCGAAAAAAAAAAAGCAAATAAAGCTTAAAGAAAGTTATAATAGAGATTCAGAATGTCATATTATACAGGATCTGGATAACTTACCCTGATTCAATCAAAATGCGAATTTGATAATTCTTAAAAAGGACAAGATGAAACAAGTTATGTGTGGGTGTTTTTTTGTGTAAAAAAAAAGAGAAGGGAGGGAGGGAGAGAGAGAGAGAGAGAGAGAGAGAGAGAGAGAGAGAGAGAGAGAGAGAGAGAGAGAGAGAGAGAGACTCTATACTCACACAGGGATAGAACTGCCTCAGTGCCTGTATTTGCAAAAGGAAAAATTTTTCTTACGAGCTCGACTAACTTATGCTACTAAATTTAGCAAAGTGCAGGAAAGAAAATGAACACTTAAACTGTTTCAAATTTCCATTCATCCTTGAATCACAGGGCTTCGCAAATAATAAAGTTTAAAGTAATATAACAAATCAGTAAGTAAATAAACATAAACATTAGGAACTTTAAAATTATACTTGCCTAACAAGAGATCGGGTGATTTAGGTTGCTGCTCTTCTTCTCCTCCTTCCTGTTTCACTTTCCCTTCTTCATCACTGTGTTTAAAGTCTGAGTATCCTCCATCAGAGTCATCATAATCCTCATCCCAATCCAACACGTGAATATGTTTGTAATCCTGGACCATATGTTTGGGTGGTTTCGACACCCTTCCACTTCGAGTTCTTGGCCTATGTTTTTTCCTCTCCTCTTTCTCCTCTTTTGAAAGATCAGGTCCCTCGGCACCCAATCTTTCCTTTTCTTCCTGTTCGCCACTGGGGCCAACTGTCGTAGAAACAGAGGCAGTTGCCAAATCTTTCCTACGACGATAAGGGCGTTTCTGGTGTAGAATCCCAGTCTGCTGCTCCTGAGAGGCAGTTGTCGGTCGAACGACCTGGTAGGTTGTATGACCCCCAGGTGTTTGAGATTTGTGGAGTTCTGATGGGTAGATAACTCGGTACATGATCCGGGTGTTGGTCTGAGGGTTAAAGATGATGGCACCACCAGTGTCCTGAGTGTTTTTATTGACATGTTGCTGTTGCACCACCTGCATGATTTGCTGGAGCTGCTCAGTAGATAACTGCTGCATGGGGGTATATCGATTACCCTGTTGAATAATCCGAATAGGGTTCTGGCTTGAGCCTAACGGGGGTGCAGAAACATGCGCCACAGTTGTTTCAGTGGTAGAGATTGGTGCATTTGAAATACTGGTACTCTGACTAGGAGAAATGACAGTGAAGCTAACTGGAGATGATGTTGACACGGGGGTTGAAACGGTAGTTGCTTCTTCCTTAATATGTGAAGACTGATCATCCACAGTTTCGCCTTGCTGCCGGGCTAAATGCTGAGCTCTAACCTGTTCCAAGACAGATTGTAGAACTTCTGGAGTCATTGACACACCACTTGGAGCTGACAGTGTGATAGCATGATGTGCTTGGGGGAATGCATTAGACTGTAACACTTCTTGTCTTGTGTTCGACTCTGGCTGTAACATGCTAATTTCTGAAGGTTGGTGCTCGTAGTCACTTGACCCCACCTGTTCAACAAGGCCCAACTGTTGATGGCTGCTGTCTTGTAATAGATCTTCAGTTATTCCTACAGAGTTCTGTGAATGGTCCTCTCCGTTTTCTGTGATGATCGCTGAGTCAGAGATCATGTCACTAGGTATGGAGATGACATGACCCTCAGGAATAGTACCCACAGAATAACGTGCATTAGCATCTATATCAAGCACCTCGGATGAGCCGTTTGCAAGAAGGGAGTCTTGACCTCCATTAGAAAAAATAACTTCTGGCGTATGCTGCAGAACTGATTCCGAATTTGTAACCATAACTGAGTCTTCACTTTGAACCTCTGTGACACTTAATACCTCATTTTGAGTTCCTTGGCCTGTGTCACACACTTGAGGTTCTTCTCCATCAACAGTATAATTCAAGGAAGTTGAATCAAATGTGTTAGCATCTGCAAGAGCTTGGCGGAGGTGCTGAAGCACTTCCTCGTGGACACCTTCATGGTCTGCGTGTTCATTACTCGTATCCTCCACACTTGCGCCACTAGATATTGAATGAACTGCAGCACCATTCAAAACACTGGATTTTTGGTCCATATTATCAGCCATCGTCATCTAGCAGCTGCTGCCGTTGAAGTCTTTTCAGCTTAATTCAAATGCCTCTCTTTTAACCACCGTTGCTCTGAAAATCATTGATAATTATAGAATGTAATCCTGTTTGCAGTTTACTGCATGTTTGTATTTTAACAATACCCATACACATTTCTATTAGAATAAAACTCAACAATATTTGTCATACATGAAATCTATTTGAAGTGCTGAGTCACTTTAATAGGTCTAAAGGACCGCCAATCACTGACAGATAACAAAAGACAGTCACTATCCATATGACAAAGGTATATTAAGGAGTGTTAAATTGTATTTTTTGTTGTATCTATTAATCATGCTTCTGCAGTTAATTTCTTAGCTTTGCTGCCTGCCTCTTTCCAGACAAAATTTATCTTAGGTAAAAACTATGAATGTAAAATGACCCATCAAAGAATATGGAATTCACTGACTTTTCCATTTCATCATTTTTGGCCATCCAAAAACTTCTCAAAAGAGACCGTCATATTTAATTTTAAAGCAAACTGTATAGTCTATGCACCAAAGGCTTTTGGTTTCAGAACGAAAAAAAAAGGCCTAGATATAATGAATGACATTCAATCAATCATTGTTTCCATAGATCCAAACTTGCCTTCAGATACTTAAGTTTTATTTGTATTTTTCTCAACTTTACAGCAAAATTCAAAATGACAATAACCACAATATGACAAGCATATGACAAACAGTTCATTTACTGAGCTTGAGTATGTCACACAGTTCCATTTTAAGAGTAAAAACAGATTCTGATTGTTAAAACATAAAACATTAGAAATACTGCTCCATTTTATATAAGTTGATTTAGACTATGATATATGTTTCTTTCACCTCATTTTGTAAGACCACAATGCCACAGAGATTTGGAACAGAAATGGTAAGCATGCCATAAAATTCAGTTCACCATGCTCAAAAAGAAGACCTAACTTTCAAGTGCAACTTCACAGACATCACATAAAGACTGACAACATCAGGAGAGTTTTTCTGCAAGTTCCCCTTTTTGGTGTTATCCAATAATGCTACCCGTGAGTAGATATGCTGGCAAGACTTTTTGACTTGTAGCCAGTCCACACAGCTCAAAATTTCATCCCCAAGGACCTTTATTTTATAGCTTTCACTATAAGGGGCAAAATATGAGGAATTATCTCCAAAAAAGGGTAGGATCAGACATTCAGAGAACACTGAAAGATGAAAATTTACCAAGAAATATATACTTCTGGGTTGACAATTACTAAAAATACCCATTATCCACAGAAGGCTGACCCTATATAGAGTCATAAGTCTAAAAGTATAACTAACCACCTAAAAGTCATTAAAATTTATATAAATAATCATAAATGGCCTACAAGGTATTCACCACAGAGAAGCTATATTGTTAATAAGGAGATTAAAGAAAATGATCACAGAAGTCCTAATCTACAATATTAACTTAGCTATTTGATGCAAGTGAAGTTTATAAGGTGTGCATGACTTGTTATATTTTAATCAAACGGAGCCTAAAAAAAGTTTGTCTCATGAATTTCTCATAGTGTATACCTGTGCACTGTCTAAGACAGCTTAAGGCTTCAGCTTATAATAATTATAATGTGACCATATATTTTTTTTTGGCATACCATATATGTCAATGCAAAACTGTACCATCTTTTCAAGGATAATGATAATTTTCTTCAGTTTTTCATTATTGAGATACAACCTTCCTAGTAAATACAAGTTTATTTTCTTGATTATATGTGAAGTGTAGGCTTATGCATAGCCATAGAAGTGGGCAATCATTGCTAAGTAATAAGATTGGGCATTGGTGATGCAGTTTAATGTTGAAGGAAACAGACTTTTACCTTGCTTAGCCTCTAGACAGCCATAAGCAAATGGTTGGTTCATGAATACTTTATTTCGAACTCAATTTTGCAATGACGACGTGGACAAATTTGCCTTGACCATCAGAAAAATTCGCCAGTACATTGAATACCTAGTATTTCCTTTTTTTTTCAATCCTTTCTGTTTTTGTTTTACTTAAGTTTGCATTTTAACCAGAACTATTTTTTTTAATTTATTCAATCAGATTTTTCCAACCAAACTTAAATAATTTCCTACTTGAATTAAGTAAAGTCACCACAGTCACTCATCTACATTCTCACTCACAGTGATCATAACTTGATATTCTGGGCTATATGTACTTTGCTTTTTTAAGTAGGCAATAACTTGTCTCTCCCATAATAATTATTGATAATCAAATCAGCCAAATTAAACTTATCTGAAGCCAACAAATATGTTTGATTTTATGGGCAAAATGGGATTACGTGCTTGGCGAAAATGGCAGACATACAACAGAATAAATCAAGGTAATGAAAGCAATATAAATCAGCAATTAAAATTAACAAGATTACAAAAAAAAATTAAATAATACGTAAATTATGCAGCTCAATGATACAACTTGTAACAATAGCAAATGCTCAATGATACAACTTGTAACAATAGCAAATGGCTTCAACAAAAACATGAAAGGAAATAGCTATGAAGAGGAGGCAGAATTTGAGAAGGATAAGATTGGGAGGGACAGGCAGCTATTTTTGGCACTATTTTGAGACAGGAAAAACTTTAATTTAACCAATCCTAACTGGTTGCATAATCAAAAAAGCGCTATTCTTGATTATAATTGGACTGACACTTAGAGTCGTGATTTTGAAACTAGACGCTTTCACCATTCCATGATTCCTACTTGGTTGCATTATCATCAAAAAGGACAATATAAAAGACTGACACTTATATCCGTCCATGATGGGGTAGTGGATACTTCTAATTAAAAGCAAGAACATACAGGTGGCGAAATTACCAAAATGATGAAGATACATGACTTTACCTTATTAGAAAGTGTTTGAGGATTAAAAAATTTGCACATATTCAGTCATTTCCACCTCCACAACTAGCCAATCTAGACTACAAACAATTTTTTTTAGAAATTCTGTTATCTTAAACGAAGTATCAGAGTTGGATCTAAATTACATGGACAGTAAGCAGGCCAATATAAAAGTTGGTCGTACCACTGTTGAAGACTGCATTACAGTACAAAGAAAAAATTGTTGTTGAAATTGAAGAACTTTTCATGTTCTGAAAATTGGGGATAAAGAAACTGTAGGCTACATAAAATCTCGTCTAGATCTAACACTATAATATATAAGCGTTTGATTTATCACAAAAGGGAGTGCAACTAAAACTTGTCTCGAGATTGAGCCAATTTAAGACTTCAAAGAGTTTCCTGCCTAGATCTAAAATCTAGACAGTCTAGATCTAGATAGACAATATAATAAAATCTTAGCTTAGAGATTACAAAGATAGTTTATACGTTGATCTAATCTAGATTCAAGCTTGGTCTCGATTGAACATCTGATTTGGGTCTAGATTCTAGATTAAGCTTGGTTAAATCTAAATCTAGATCTCTAGTCTTGGTTCGATCCAACATAGAGGTGTTGAGTCTCAATTAACTACAGTACAGATGATACCTAGATCTAGATCTATTCCTGCACAAAATCAACATGCATAGTCAGAGCCCTCAGCAGAAAATATTACCGAACAGATTATAAATAAATGGGGTAAATGATTGGTTATGTCCTCATACCTCAACGCTGACAGTCCGCGTTGACTCGCCCGTTGGTAATTTAGCTGGCATTACACCAGCAGCAGTTGAGTGTATAATGTGAAGACTGAAGAGTGGAAGTGTGTTGTCTTCCCGCGATATTACACGCCTGCTGTGCCAAGGCTTCTACTTTGGCCTTGGCCTTTCTCTTACCTCCCCACATTGAAAGGATGTTTTCCCCTACGCATCTGCGGCTACTAGTTGAACCTGTTATCAAGATATGACCATGCTATGACAGTGAATTGACTAAAACTGAAAGGAAAAAATGTTTCATGAAAATACTGTGCATATCATAATTTATAACAATGGCGCACTTCACTAGTTTACAAGCAAAAAAAAAAAAGGAAAAAAAAAGTTTCTTGTTTGTATATAGATTCTATCAAAGATGAAGCTTATCCAAATAGAATTAGAAAACAATATATGGCTCGACTATATATAATTCGTTTTGTTGTTTATTTTGGCGTTACTTTTAAAATAATAAAGGCCTTGATTACATTAAGTGTGCATTATCCTTAATTGGGTTGCAAACAAACCTTAGAACATGTTTGTGATAGCAAAGCGTGGAATTCTTTGTTTAAATTTTCAGATAAGGGTTTAGAAAATTTGGCTAACCGCTAAATGAAGAGCGCAATGTCTTTCGCCTGCCATTGTAGGAAAGACCAAGGAAAACTGTCCTGATTATAAGGTCAAAATTCCTTCCCGTGGATGGAAAACTTAAAAATTTCACCTACATATTTTCAGCGGTTTCCACAACACAACATCGATGACCACAAGATGGCGCTGGCAGAGAAACCGTAATGTTTACCTGCGTTTCCCCAAAGAGAACTCACTGCAAAAATGCTTTTTAATGAAACAGTTAATGGTCGATTTATCTCCCTGCCAAGATTATTTTGTTGCATTGAAAGAGCAACAAAAGTTGACTCTAACAGCTTATAAATTTTAAAGTTCCGAGTTTATCTCGATCTATTTCTTTTAAAAGACTTTCCGCTTTGAAAAAAAATTATTATTCGGCCTAGCTTGTTTTGGCTCTAGGATTTTGCACCGGATTTGGCTGAGTTCGAGCAGTGTGTATGCCTAACCAGTTTTACACGTTCATTTCTTATAAAACTAACTTAAAAAAAAAAAAATACACAAAAATATTATGTTAGAAAATGCAAAGAGATTGTTTTCGACACTGTATCGCTATTCATCCAAGAAGGTCTCTATTGAAAACTAACGTGACAGAACAAACAAAAACTGCAACGTAATTAAAACAAAAATTTAAGACTTGCTTGAGTGCTCCGTTTTATCTATGTAGATCTAGCAAGCTAGCTATCCATTTATCCTTACTATCAATTTCCATAACCTTTCTGTTTATCTTTATGATTTTACATGATTGTGAATATCTAGCAATTCTATTTTTATATGCCCATAGCCTTTATGAATGAATGTGTCTATTTGTATCTTTTTCTTTCATTTTTTTTTTTCAGCCGATTGGTCTTTTCACATTTACTTATCTAGATCTAACACTTCTTTCTTCGAACGTTACTATTTTCTTTAAAAAAATTACTTTTTTTAAAATGACATAACTGCTTGATTGAACAAAATTTGACAGAAAATGGATCATGTAGCAAAGCTATGGGTGCCGACGCAACTTTAAATCGAAGGTTCTAATCCCACAAAGGTCAACCTCTTTGCGATCATTCTCACTAAAGCAATCAAGAGCTTGAGATAAATTGGGATAAGCAATAAGCTACGTTCTTCTCCAATTCAAAAAGAGCTCGGATAGACTTAAGTATAATGGAGTAACCTAGTAAAGTTAGTTTAGAGCTAGACTGCAGACAGAGGTTATTGCTGAGTTATAAACATTAAACAACCTCACCATAGATGGATAGATAACATCAGAACAGATGTTAAATTAAGGGAACGAAAAATGAAAAAAAAAAAAATTTTGTGATGGTTGGGTCATCCCATAAAAAATCTGTTTTCAACGGTGTCCCTTTCCTGTTTGACATTTTGACACATAACTATGTAGGGCACATTTCATAATAGGTATACAAGTATTCTCTAAGTATTGTTCAACTTAAAAAAATATGTTAGGCTCTAATTAATTTATTTCAAAATATAATAAAGTATTCTCTTAACCAAACTCTAATGAATAAATAGATACTGTGAAATAAAATTTCTTAAATAGGCACGCTTTTCCGTCTCAGGCTTACGATGATCAAGGGAGGTCAATGCTGGAAAATCATTGAGATTTGAGTATTATGAGTCTTGTCCCTTAGTCTATACAACGTCAATATTTTTGAGCGTTCTCGCAGGTCTGTTGGAGCCATGCGGTTCCAGTTAGTTACATGCATCACAGCAAACAGGTAGTATTCTTTTTTAATTTCACAGGCTGCGGCAATAATTTCCATCTCTCTCTCTCTCTCTCTCTCTCTCTCTCTCTCTCTCTCTCTCTCTCTCTCTCTCTCTCTCTCTCTCTCTCTCTCTCTCTCTCTCTCTCTCTCTCTCTCTCTCTCTCTCTCTCTCTCTCTCTATCTTTCTTTCTCTTGTATTCCTATTCTCTGATTGTCATTTTTCTTCAAGTATATTTTCTTATCTCTTCAGCATACTTATATTTTTTGAGTTTTCTTTCTCTCTTCATTATTTTATAAATACTTGATTAGTCAATTAGTCAATTTTTTTATATAATATCTTTTTAACCCCTATATAAGAATTTTTTTTTCTGTGACTCTTCTCTTTGCATATTTGTTATTTCCACTTTATTTATTTTTTTTCCCTTTTCTTTTTTTTTCTTTTGGGGGAGGGGGGGGGTGCAGGTCGCTGTCTATATAACATTTTTCATATATATATATATATATATATATATATATATTGTTTTAATTTTTATTTCATAGTTTGTATTTCAAATTTATAATGCGAGTATCCTTGTGTGGTTTGTTGTTCTTGTTTTTGTGTCTGACTTAGGCGTAGAGCCAAAATCTCACGTGTTTTGTTGTGTACATTTTGGAGCTGCACTCTACCTATTTTTTTTTTTTTTTTTTACGGTCCTTCACAACTATTCACAAAGCTCCACTGCGACATTCAATTTAATTGACGTACTACTACTACTACTACTACTACTACTACTACTACTACTACTACTACTACTACTACTACTACTACTACTACTACTACTACTACTACTACTACCACTACCACTACCACTACCACTACCACTACCACTACCACTACCACTACCACTACCACTACCACTACCACTACTACTACTACTACTACTACTACTACTACTACTACTACTACTACTACTACTACTACTACTACTACTACTACTACTACTACTACTACTACTACTACTACTACTACTACTACTACTACTACTACTACTACTACTACTACTACTACTACTTCTGTTGTTGTTGCTTCCTTTTACAGCGGTTTTTTTTTCTGGAATAATTCAGCTTATATTTTTACTGGTGCAACATTTGCTGATACTTCTAGAACTACCTAGAAGATTTTGGATCAAGTTATGATTAAACAAAACTGAGATCCTTGGTTACTGAATGCGAACTAGTATGAAAGTTAAAAAAGCCCTCTTAAGGGAAATTGAATTTGAACCAAAGCTATTGAATTGACGGGAATATCATACAAGCACCATTTTTTTTAATCCCTTATCAATCAGAAACAGGAAACACTCGTTAGACAAAACAGGTGTGTACTGTCAAAGGCTAAAAAGAATAATGATAATGAAACAGAAAAAGAAATGACTGGTACTAAATTAAAATAAAACACTTTTTTTTAAATACCGAAAAAAAAATAATTCAAAGTTGATGTATTAATTTGTCTCATTTCCAATAACTTTTTTTTTCTTTAAAAGACGGTAGTTAATTGAATTTCTAAACAATCTCTTCAAAATATTTCAATTTTCATGTTTTTAGTCAATGCACTGTGAATTTCTTTTGGATGGATACGTACGCCTGTTTATACATCTCCTGTATGTATTTTTGTTCTGAAGAAATACGCAAATTAATGTGTACTCATAAGTACGGGACTGGCGCAAATATGTCATAGAATAAAAACAGTTTGTATTTGCCTGAAGTGCAAAAAGCAACTAATTATACCGCATTTATATTTTACTTTTGTTTTTGTCTTTTTATTTTTTTTTCCAAAAACTCATGTCTTTCAACGGGTAAGCAAGGGATGCAATACAATAAATACTCGAAAATATTTTATAGCAATGAAATATTGAGTTGTCTCTTTTTTAACGTGTTTCAGGTGATCGATATGATTTTTTTATACTGTAAGAAATAAAGTTTAAAGAATATTTATAATTAAACAAGAAAAAAGTAGCAGTAGCAGTAGTAGAACTAGAAGTAGTAGTAGTAATATTCACTTCTACAATTACAAATGTTCTAACATCATATAACTATGACATAAACTTTGAAAGTACTGTATTATTAAAAAAAAAATTTTTTTTTATTTTTGTTCTTCTTTTTAGCTCAAGAATTATAATAATAAATAGAGGGAAAAGAAAAAAGAAAAAAAAAAGGCGATGAAGAGAAGGAAAAAAAAAAAAAAAGGAAAAGGTTGCAAAGGCCACACAATAAAATTAAGTACATACAAAATAACCTTTATACATATAATTATATAGAAAGCTATTAATTGTTAAAAAGGTAATAAGCAAAGATCTTTTTCTATTAAGTATGATTTCGATTTAAAAAAAAAACCAAACATTTTCAACAGAAAAGCAAAGGCTTAAAAAATTTGGAAATGAATGGGAAAGCGCTAAGGGCTATGGGATAATGATATACCAAACTCACTCTATAATCTGTGTTTGGAATATCGACCTATCCCAAGGTTCGAAGACACAGATAAAAGAGAAACATCCCGGAAAGCAACCCAAAAGAAGACTGAATGTAAATGAATAATAGCAAAAAAATCTTCTTAAATCACGTTTAAAAAGGTTGTAAGCAAAAATTTTTCTTTTAAGCATGATTTCTATTTTTTTTGTAACATCACGAAATTATAAATACATCTGCTTGAAAGAATTAGTAAAATAAAATCCACATGGCCAATGATTGCAAAAAACCTATGCCTAAATAATTATCTGAGCAAAAAAAAAAAATAGTAGTAGTAGTAGTAGTAGTAGTAGTAGTAGTAGTAGTAGTAGTAGTAGTAGTAGTAGTAATAGTAGTAGTAGTAGTAGTAGTAGTAGTAGTAGTAGTAGTAGTAGTAGTAGTAGTAGTAGTAGTAGTAGTAGTAGTAGTAGTAGTAGTAGTAGTAATAGTAGTAATAGTAGTAATAGTGGTAGTTTGTAATGATCTTTATGGTAACAATAGTAATATTCATTATAATGGCGATGATGATGATCATGATAATGATGATAATAATAATAATAATAATAATAATAATAATAATAATAATAATAATAATAATAATAATAATAATAATAATAATAATAATAATAATAATAAAGAGAAGAAGAAGAAGAAGAAAAAGAAGAAGAAGAAAAAAAAAGAAGAAGAAGAAGAAGAAGAAGAAGAAGAAGAAGAAGAAGAAGAAGAAGAAGAAGAAGAAGAAGAAGAAGAAGAAGAAGAAGAAGAAGAAGAAGAAGAAGAAGAAGAAGAAGAAGAAGAAGAAGAAGAAGAAGAAGAAGAAGAAGAAGAAGAAGAAGAAGAAGAAGAAGAAGAAGAAGAAGAAGAAGAAGAAGAAGAAGAAGAAGAAGAAGAAGAAGAAGAAGAAGAAGAAGAAGAAGAAGAAGAAGAAGAAGAAGAAGAAGAAGAAGAAGAAGAAGAAGAAGAAGAAGAAGAAGAAGAAGAAGAAGAAGAAGAAGAGGAAGAAGAAGAAGAAGAAGAAGAAGAAGAAGAAGAAGAAGAAGAAGAAGAAGAAGAAGAAGAAGAAGAAGAAGAAGAAGAAGAAGAAGAAGAAGAAGAAGAAGAAGAAGAAGAAGAAGAAGAAGGAGAATTTTGATATGACGTTAAGTGAAGTAAACTTCTGCATTATTTCTCATAATATCTAAACATAATTATACTTTGATGATAAGAGTACTATCAGACATCTAGAGATCACAACAGTTAGAAATCATTCTTATAATACTTTTAAGTTTTCTGTGCAAGTGAATGAATGTAGGTAGGTCATTGCAGGTTTCCACTAAACCAAGGATAGTGCTGGTTAGACGGTATTCGATCCCGTCACAAGAAATTCCAGAGTTTGAACTTGGAATCTGCTACCCCCAGTTTAAGGCTCTACCCACTAAACTATCCCTCCAATAGAGTAGCAGGATTATTTTATTCGACAAGCCTAACCGTACACTGCAGCTGGGGTGAGATATTTTGATTTGATCGCATAATCGATACTTTGCATAGAACATACCAACCGAAGTTAAAATGATGACGAAAGACATCGATTTTATTATGATTCCTTTTCGTCTTCTTTTTTCCGTTTCTATCATTTTAAAGGAGAGATATAGGTTTTCGGAGAGTCTTTAGAGTAACGTTAAACAGTTAAGTAAAGTATAACATTGGTTTGGAATTAAGAATTCAAAAAAGATAAAGCCCTTTTGAAATCGTATTTATCTCACTTCCTTGAGAGAAAACAGAACCTATGGTTACTATCAATTTTTTACCTACTGAACTAACTCATTGTTAACCTAGTTACCTAAGTCACAAAATGTTTTTGAAACAATTCATTCTAGGTCGTTTTCTGACTTATAAAATTCAAGTAACTCTTCCCTAAACTTATAATGTACCCCACATAGGGAATAGATATCCTCAATAGATTCCGTGTATTCGTTACAAGAAAATGTAAGCACCTCTGAGGATCAAAAGATCCATGAGCACATTTGAATAGTTGTCTCAGAGTGACTTAACAGACGTTAAAGAATCTAAAATTGCTTATATGCATTTTTTTCTTCAAAAGAAAGTCAATCAATGATTTTAAGATTATTATGTCATAACACATTGTTTAAATATCATTACCTTTATCTTATTAAATTGTCTAAATTAATTGTGAAGTGAGATGTTTTCCTTTATAAATTTGTTCCCCAAGCTTCTCCCATACTATTGAACGAAGAATGAAGAAAATAATCCCCAATAATTATGCTGTATCGAGAGTAAACAGGTGAAATAAATCAAGTATTTACAGGGTGATAGAAAGAGAGATAGAGATAGAGAGAGAGACACACACAAAGAGAGAAGGAAGAGAGAGAGAGAGAGAGAGAGAGAGAGAGAGAGAGAGAGAGAGAGAGAGAGAGAGTGAAAGAGAATGTGAGAGAGAGGAAGAGAATGTGTGTGTGAGAGAGAGATAAAGAGAGAGAGAGAGAGAGAGAGAGAGAGAGAAGAGAAGAAAAACAGGGAATGATTATGATTTTAGGATGATAAAAGGTGCATAATAATATCAACCATAAAAAATTGCAGATAAATAACAAACATGTCTTGTAAAAAGTGTTGGTTTTTTTGTTCAGAGCTATTCCAAAGAAAAAATGCATGAAAAGTTAATATATTCTTACACAATAACGGAAAGAAATTAAAAAAAAAAATCACTACTCAAATTAGCCAGCACACATCATACTAAAAAGTACAATGAAATAAAATTATTATTCTTTCCTTATGTCTCATTATTACAAATTAAAAACAAAATATTCAAAATTCACTCAAATATCTTAAACATAAATAGTTCACCTGTTTGGGTAACCACAATCATGAGACTATAATACTGAAAATGTAAGGAAGTTATATAAGATTACATAACTAAGAAAACATTTTTATTCACAAATAATAACATTAATGAATGCAACATGATGAAATTTTCAAACATCAGAGACATCTATAAAGATCTGCTTTTTTCTGATGGATTGCTAAAAAAAACAAGTATCGATATTATCAATTCTGACATGTCTAAAAATACACGAAAATACTATATGAAACTTCCCACTTCAGGCAGAAAAATAATGTGTCTAGATGACACTTTTAATTTAAAGTATTGAAAAAAGAAAAAGAAAAAAAGGTAACGTTTTCGCATTGATCACGAGCCTTGAAACGTTCAAGGTCATGACTTTTGTCTTTACATGTACATGTTCTTTTTCAATCGTTTTTGCTCTAATAAGTTTCTTACTTTCTGGAGTTATGGCGTTTCATTTTGATTCCTCAAAGGGGCATAACCACTACAGGTATACATTTTTTTGAAAGCTTCTGTTTTATTTAAAGATTCTAGGTTTTGTGACAGTTTTTGAAGAAACTTCAATGCTACCATCGCACAGACTATTTAACTTTCAGTACAGTTGTGTGAAAACCATTAACTTCTAAAATCGTCTCACAATAATATGTTTCACACCATAGCAAAGTATACACGTTTTGTACTAATAATAATATTGAAGATATAATTATAGGGTGCCAGATAGCACAGTACGTAGAGCGTTCCACTGATATGTTGGAGGTCGTGGATAAGATCCCTCTGAGGGTCATCTGGAGGTGGGTCGGATCCCACAGTATTAGGTTAGCAGAGACCACGACCTCCGGGTAGGATTCAACGACTAGAAAATGTTTTTTTTTTTGTTTTTTTTTTTGAAACATCCCTGCTCGGATTTAAAACATAAGTTTGAAAGATAGATTTTCAGAAGAGAATGCATGCACGGATTGTATAATAATTATACTCGTGTCCAGGACTCAGGGAGCTCAATCAGTTTGGTTGGTCACGTGCAGACACCAGGACTCAGATCTTCGGGCAAAACTCATCCACCAATCATAGAGCCCGGGCGAGTGGTCTGGACTAACACGGAAAGATACAAGACCTATTAGCCCCAGCGCTCTGGAATTGCTAGGGAAAAGCCGCAGATAATTTGGTAGCCTCCAATTTTGGGGCCATCTTGCGGAAGCTGGATCAGTTGGTGTCCCCGTTCCCTGTGGATTCGAAACAAGGGATCTGACGACAATTATAGCTCCGCTCACGTAAAGCCAGCCGGGAAAGAGACAGCGGTGTTAGTTTCGCAGCTCCTCAGGGACTGGAAAGCCCTGTCGGAACAAACAGCTCGCTCATTTCTCTGAATGTGCGTGACCTGAAAGCTTTAGACTTTCTTAGAGGTTTAATTTCCCTTAGCTTTGCCTCATCCGCTTGTCTTTGCTACGTCTTTCAATTCAGCTTTGTGACTTTTACCCTCTGAGCTTCTTGTCTTTTTTTTTTTTTTGAAACTGAAGAATTTCATTTATGCCACTCACATTCTATATGTAGTTTCATAGCTCTTCGTGCATTCTTTCTCAAATACTTTCAATCATTAACCACCGGGTCCCGGTATGTGGCCACTATTACAAAAATATACAAAAAAAAAATGTATAAATTTTTACACTGTTAACCAAAAACTAAAGATGTTTTACATTTCTCCGGATATTTAATCCTATTGTGTCTGTCTCTATATGAGATACACATCACTAGATACATAAACTATAATTCTCCTTTTTTATGCCTCTAACTCCCGCACGCAGTGGATGTCTAAATACCACTCACCCCAGTCGACCACCAACCACTTAGTGCTGTAATCCTAGTCTCCGTGATTTCCATCTGTTTTTTCTCCCACCTCAGGTTTCTAGAGCTCAGCTGGACACCACACGTCCATTATTCCTCCGTTAGCCTTTGTTTCCAATGGACTCTGGTCTCGCCATCTCGTGTATAAGTGTTGGGAGAGAACTTGACTCCGCGCCTTGATTAATCAGTCCTAAGCTGCTTGCTCTTCGCTGTCTGAAAGCTTGTGCTTCTTGGCCTGTCCATCTGTCTGTTGGTCACTCAGGCTGCTGGACTCCCTTGTTGTCCAAAGCTAAGATATATTGAACTGACCTCATTGTTTGATACAAGCTTTAAGTTATTTTTAGTGTGTTTGAAATGAGAAAAAGGTAGAAAATATCTTATAAGTTATTTGCACCTTTAAATTCTGTAAAGAATATTTTTTCTTTTACTAAGATTATAAAGTTTAACCTGGCTAAAATGATTTCTGCAGCTTTACAATGCATTTCACCACTATAAAAACAATCTCGAAAAATGTATAATTGATGCTTACAATGTTACAAATTTTAAATTTTGGTGATTCAATGGCAAAAATAAATCCCTATTTATTTCATTTGAGTTTCTAATGTGAGACGTAAAATAAACTTCATTTCATCCATTATTTTATTTATATATTTTCCAGGATCAGTTTACACTAGAAAAGTCTAACTATTCATTTACTTATCTATTCATGGATCTATTTATCTTTTTACCCAACTGCCTATCTGTCTTTCTATTTATCTACTATCAATTTGTGCAGTTTCGCTTACTACGCATCATAATTCTATTCGTTTCCTCCTCCTATCGCAGTTAAGTATTTCTTTTTTTTACATCTATTTTATTTTTATCTATCTGTTCATCTACCGAACTGTAAAACTTTGATCTTTAGACTTATATATTTATTGGAAAAAAATCTGCTTTTGTCTGAACCATCTCTATTCATCTCTCTCTCCTCTTCCCCCCGCCCATTCTCCTTTAATCCATAAAAAGGGATGTTCCGTCTTGTTTTACGACAGTCTTTTAATGTAGTCATTCATTTATTGAGTAAAAAAAAAAACAGCCCACGATTTCAGACATGCAGTGGTCAGAAATAGGACTTGTATGACGATTGTGAGGTGTACAAAGAAAGAAAAAAAAGAAATTATCAGACTTATTAAGTTGAGCATGATCTTTCATAATAGTGACTGTGGCAGCTACTACTTAAACATGCCTTTCAATGAAGAGTATTTTGAAATTTATTATGAGCTAAAAAGAAAAAGCAAACTTTTTCAAAATTATTAACGCCACTTTTCAAATTAAATTTGCTAACATTTATTGAGAGTATTGAAGAAATCCAATACGAGAATTTCTTTTCTTTAAGGTTAAAAAAGGAAAAAAAGCATCATCATCATCATAATTATCATCATAATCATCATCATCGGCATCATCATAATCATCAACATCATCATTCTCTTCATCATCATCATTTTCCCCATCATCATGTTAATCTTCTTTACTATCATTATCATCAGCATTTATTACAACCATTAAAATCGGGAGTGATTTAGAAATTTCACCCTAGGATCTACATAAAGTATTAATTGTGAGGTCAAAGCAGCTCATGACATGCGGTGTTTGGGATTTGATCTTCTCAAGTCCACTGTTCACGATTATAAATTGTTTTATGTTCAAAAAAGGACTGAGAATACATCACCTGATATGGAAAAATAACCCATATCAAACAATCTATAGCCGTGAACATAAGTAAATACCAGTACCACTGATATTATATTTGCTGTCTTCAGAATCATTACCCTTGATATGACCGTTTAAACTAATTATCATCTATCAGGGTTCCTGATATATCAGTATGGATGCTGAACTGTATTAAGCACAAGTCACTGCAGCCAAAACAACTAAAGCTTAATTCCAACTCATGATACTACTGAGCTTGTTGAAATCCAGTAATTTGGACATGAAAACAGATCTTTAACTTTTAACGTTCATTATTTAAATAACAAGTCATAAAATTTGTAACTCTGAAGTTTACATTTCAAAACTTTCTTTTCCTACATTGCCTTCTTGACTTAACAGAAATTTACTGCATCAAACAAACGGTTTTTTTTTAGTTCCCACGCTCATTATCCCAAGGTTAAATACATATATATCGTGGTTAGTACGATACAAGGAGATACAAGTCAAAAGTCATACCCGATTACCGCACTTCAACGTCACACAATAGTCTATGGTTTCCTGTTGTCTAGGAAACCATTTTAGAAGTTTACTTTCTTAGCCCGCAGGCTGCAAACAATGTTTCTTCCGGTAAGCTCAACAGTATAGTGTAGGCACCAGTCTGTGAACCAGTGGGAGTCATATCAAGGGTGAGAGTAAGGAAGAGTTGGAGCCTGGGTGGTCATTACTTTGTACGTTATAATTTCAATTACAAGCTTGACAAAAAATCGAGTCTGTTGCTACTCTTTTAGAATCTAATAGCATATCTAGATTTTAATAAAAACACTGAAAATTTGCACGTTTTGTTAGGATCTAAAATGTGGATGTTAGAGAGGATAACATCATAAATAGAGCGCGCGAGACATTCTCCACGCACACTGATATTATGATCCGGCCAAGACAGATTTATCTTTTCTTTCCTTTTCTATCTTATCTCCCAATCAATATGTCAATCTATCCATCAACATGTATTTCTTTTTTATACTCTCATCTCTCAGTCTCTGTCTCTTTCTCTCTTTCCCTCTGTCTCTGTTTCTGCCAACATGACTCTGTCTGTTTCCTCTTTCTCTGTCTCTGTCTTTTCCTCTTTCTTTCCGTGTCACTTATTGTCTCATCCATTGAGACCACTAGCAAAAAAAAAAAAAAAAAAGAAAGAAAAAGAAAATAAAGATACAAAGATGATTAATTTATTGTCCACTGTGAATCGACTCTTATCTCTTTGTTTGCCCCTAGACACAACCATTTAGAATGTTTGTAAAGGGCAAGAAATAATTTAATCTATGAGAATACCGAAGAAGTCAAAAGTACAAGTATGGTAAAAATCTATGAATCGCTCTGTTATAATCTCCATATTCAATCGGACAATCAGTAAGTGGTTGGCTAATAAGCAGAGAAGTTAATTTGGTTTAATCAAGACTACCAGGCATGCAGAATTGTTCTTCAACGAATGATACATAATAGCAGTGCAAATTTAGAAAATAAAAACTTGCTTTCACATATCACACGAAAACAAGAAGCAAACCTTTTTATCCAGTGATTTCTGAACAGAGCAGCTCTGCACACAATCGCTGTGCGCACTACTTGACCATACCAAAATCTTGTATCACCTTCTCAAATACATGTATTTGATCCCCAGATACCTATACTCAAAGCCTCACAATCATGTTTCATCGCTGACAATGAGATTTATATCCTCTATTAAAACTGTTCCAATGTCCCTGATCATTTTATCAAAATGTTTAAACTGTCCATGATTCTCACGGAGATTTACTGTGTCGGCAAGAACGTCACTTCCTTCATTTAAGTCCTCTTGACCCTCATCCTGGTCAGTCATACAGCGATGCGCCAGAAACATCAGAAGGTGTCCACTCAGGATGCTAGCGTCTGGGTTGCTATGGAAACGACGATTAGCAGTGGAAATTGGCGTGAGAAAGTACTGCAAGACTTGCTTTGAGTAATTGCAGGATTGAAGGTATGTGACTATTGCTTAAGTCACGCGGTGAACTTGCTGAGACAGAACATTTTAGAAGGTTCAGTTAATTTATACTCTATATATTATGTATAATATAAACAGAAAAGACAGGAAGACATTTCAAAAAAACAAACTGTACCAATAAATATTTTTTGAATCGTTCACACTATAATTTTCATAAATAGTGAACAATACCTTGGTTTGCTTTCAAAATTAAAGATAACGAATTAAACAAACTTTATTTTGCATCTCAAATTAACTACCAATAAAATGAGCTCATAAAAGTATATGATATTTATGATAACTTATATATTAGCATTACATTTTGTATTTCTCAGGAGGAAATGTCATACATCTGAATCCATGACTACCTGTCTTCTCTTAGTAATACAGTAGCCTATACTACAGCATTTTGTCTAATGAGGTCTCCAATCATGCTGAGTATTACCGCTGTGCTGTGTGTTGAGGCAGGTTTTGCTGACACAGTCGCCTCACGGAGACAAGCGGCAACTTGAGCAACAGAAAGAGATCTGTAGGATCCATGTATGTGACATTCAACCAATGCTAAATCCTGTTTCTAGGTTTTAGTGTCTGGTTAAGAGGCTGCGCTCTTTAGAATTAAAGCTCTTTTTTTTTTTTTTTTTGCCTTTACTTTCATTATCTTCTCCCGCTTAAACCAATTTCATTTACTCGGCTCTTCATAATAAAATCTTTATAAAAATCTGTTTATGTCTTAAAACAAAAGTACAAAAGTTATGGAAAGATAAAACATAGTTTTAAATATTCATCCTTTGCTTATAAAGCACCCTAGAATTAAAATGTTGACTGCGTAGTAATATTGCTTCTCCCGACTTGGAAAGGCAGAAGATCAGTTGGAAAGAGAAGTTAACGTTTACTTATTCTTGTAAAAAAAATTCGTCTACAGTGAAGTACATTCATGATTACAGTAAAAAAAAAAGTGTTCTTGAGAATAACATTTTTTTATTGCTCTTTTTTTCTCTGCGAGTAACAGAATTGTAAATGTATATGATTTCATGAAAAGCTCAAGGGACGGAAAACTAAACAAAGATTTTGATCACTAAGAGTCTATACACTAAATCTGAACTATCAGCTAGCGACATCCTCCCCTGGCTCCGTGGGAGGGCAGAATGGCAAGCCTCCCGTTTCCTATCACGCACAATAATCAAATAATACTATTACATGCAGTATTGTAAACCACTCAAATCTCCTATGCGAGCATCATCTAATGAGAGGCAGGGATCCACAAACTTCATAGTGTTCAACAATTTCCTGCTACCATTCTGACAGCTCGAGATGAACCGTGTCAACCAAGGGTTAACCACCAAGCAGGCGATAATCACTCTGATGATGACGATGATGAAGATAATGATAACAAAACAGCAAATCTCACCTCTCTACCGCGCAGACGCTAGATCCAAGAGGAAGCTACTCTAGGCAACATAATTGACAACATCCTGACTAACAGATGACCTGTCTGCGAGGTATTTACCATTGCACGGAACTATTTTACTTGTTGCTATTATAATAACTCATATTTCATTCCACTGTTATCTCTCTCTCTCTCTCTCTCTCTCTCTCTCTCTCTCTCTCTCTCTCTCTCTCTCTCTCTATCTATCTATCTATCTCATCTCTCTCTATCTCTCGCTCTCAGTTGCTTGTTCCTTCCTACCATTACTTACACTGCGTTTGCTACACATCTCACATACTCTTCCAATACACCCTCCATCATTTTCAATTTCGATTTTTTTTGCCCACCCTCCCTGATCATTTTCATCTCTTTCTGACTATGAAATCTTCTCCTACAAGTTGTGCACCTTATAATATCTGCTTTATTTTGGTAACGCCTATCCTCTTGAGTTATATCTGCCTCTCTCTCCCTCTCCCTCTCTCTGCCCTTCCTCCCCCCCCCCCAAAAAAAAAAAAAAAAAAAAAAAAAAAAAGAAAAGAAAAGAAAAGAAAGGAAAAGAAAAAAAGAAAAAGAAAAAAAAGTTTAAAGAATAAAATAAAAGTTAGATAAATAACCTTAAATTTAGTTAGAAAAAAAAAAACACCAATTCATCCTTCTCTTCTCTCTTTCCCTCATCTCTGAAATATTTGTTATATCTTCGTCCCTCCTCCACCAACCCCCACCCCTCAGCTCCAGTCAGAGCCTCCATGTTTTCTACCGATGATGTCCGCTCCTCCACGGGAAGTCCCCGCCCTCTGACAGGTTCACTGTGGATTAACAGATCTCCAGTCTCTACCCCTGGCCACTGCTCCCAGGGAAGTTTTCACCGCAATAGGCCAACTTGGTCTGGTTAGCTCTGCCGTCAGGTTGGGCAGCCACAGGTGATTCCCGCTGGACAGCCACCATTCTCATGCGTTTCGTATTATTTTTGTATTATGAGAGGTGGGGAAGATTTTTTATTTACATGATTCCATCGAGAGAAATGAGAAAATGAGATAGGAAGACTGATGCAAAAATGAATGAGTTAGGGGGGAAAAAAGAAAATATAGATTGTAATACAAAAAATGTTGCATTTAATGTCAAAAACTGGTTCCGTAAATTTTTTATTGTCAGACAACTTCGATGAAAATAAATATGATAACGCCGAAAAAAGGAGGTTTGATAAAATAGCCAGTAGTTGATTGAAGGAGAGGGTGGCGGAGAGAGAGAGAGAGAGAGAGAGAGAGAGAGAGAGAGAGAGAGAGAGAGAGGGGAGGGTAAGAGAGGGAAAAAGGGGATGAGGGGCGGGGAAACAGGAAAAGACAAAATTAACAGGTACAAAAAGTGTATAATACAATGATTAAACAGGTAAGATTCACGTTAAAGTAAATAATCGGATAAATTAACTGCTAAAATTGGAAACTTCTATACTTTATCAGGGCGGCTTAAGAATAAAGGTATCAATGTGTAAGAAAAGTCATGGATAATAAAATTAAAGCTCAAGGTTGTTTTTCCGAGTCCAAGTTATTGAAGAATCCTACACTAGGAGAAGTGCGGGGAACGTGGTGGCTGAATACTTCAACTCCTAATGCTACTCGGTCTAGGAGAGAAATTGAGGCTTTAAAGAGCTCTTATTAGCCTTACGTAACGATGATATCCTCACATCCAATAGCTCACACTTGTACTAATTGGCTCTTCCGCTCTGGCCATCAGTCGGGGGTCTTTACCTGCTCCACGGTAACTCCACACAGTCAGGTCAATCATGGCCAGGCAGTGCCGCCCACACCTGATCCATGTACTCACAGCCATTACCACCCGGACTTCTATATCTGCTTTCAGTAGGAGAGTCTTCTCGCTGGAGTATTCAGCTGGAAGTTTGAGCAGATCCGAAACACAATATAGAGAATAATTATAGTATTGTCAATAATCCATTCAAACTAAATACCTTCTCTGGTGATACTGTGGGCCGCCATCGATAAAAAGCCTATTCTCGTTCACATTGTCTTTCTGTTTGTTTTCAAGAATTCTCATCAACCGTCATTGTCAAAGCTTCTTCCTTAAGTTTTCTAATTTAACAAAAGAAAAAAAATGCAAAGTTTAATAACAGCTATACTATATTACTATAATTTGGTCTCCTGTCTCATGCAATCTGTCATTTTTGACTAGATTGGATAATATAAATAAATAAAGAGAACAAAAATGTCATCATTGTGTTTGGGTTAGAGCTGTATTCTTGATACTTATCACTTCTTTTGATTTTCGTTTTGGATTTCAAGCGTTCTGAATCCCTTCTGAATTCCTTGATCCCTTATTGGTAATACATTTTAGAAATTTCATCAACAAATCGGTGCTTCTTTTAAGGAACAGAAGCACTTTCTAGAATACCGATTTGTTGAAAGCATAAAGGGCCAATCCAACCAAAGATTATTTCAAATACGAAATAGAGGAATGTGTCATAGAATTGGATAGGAGAATATCGTTCAACTACAAAAGGCTAAATCGAAAGACATTTCAAGGAATTGACCGGAAGTTTATAGTGTTGAACGGAAGAGTAAGGTAATAATAAAAATGGAATTGATTTCTTCCATTGAAAAACTCTCAACGAATAAACTGAACAAAATTTTCGCCAAGCCTTCTCATAGATTAAATGGCTTACTTTGGATTCAAACATTGTCAGTTCTCTTGACAGGAAAAAAAAAGAATTTATCTTGACACTGGTGCAAATAGGAACCCTGCTGGACATGTGTACTCCAACACTTCAAGTATTAGCAAGGTTCTCAGGTGGGCTACATTAAAGCATTGGGAGCGACAGAGGCAGCCAGAGAGCGAGCGAGCGAGCGAGAGAGAGAGAGAGAGAGAGAGAGAGAGAGAGAGAGAGAGAGAGAGAGAGAGAGAGAGAGAGAGAGAGAGAGAGAGAGAGAGACAGAGAGAAAGAGTGAGACAGAGAGAAAGAGAGAGAGAGAGAGAGAGAGAGAGAGAGAGAGAGAGAGAGAGAGAGAGAGAGAGAGGAGAAGGGGGACAGAGACAGTGACAGAGACAGACAGACAAACAGATAGACAGACAGACAGATAGACAGACAAGATGGAAAGAGTAAGTCGAGAGGTGAGGAATGAAAGTAACAGATGGGAAAGGCCATAAGTCATTGTAAAATCAAAACATTGTTTTATTTATGAAAATGCCTTTTTCTCCTTTAATAAAAAAATTGAAAATTTGATATTATTCAAAATTTAGATAAACAGCTTACAGAAGGCAGATCACTGGGATATAAAAATAGAATTGTAGAGTTTGTTCTTCGATAGAAATCAGTTAACTTTGCTGAAAAGGGACAATCAAGGTTGGGGTTTTTGTGAGTTTCGTGTGGTTGCATCAACATTTGCCACTTTGGGCCTCAATTGGAGTTTGACTCATAACACATCACCAAGTACGCTCTTTTCTTCATTTTAACTCAACAGTTTTCTAACTACAGGCTCAATGCGAAACAAAATGTGTTCATGGAAGAGCCTGCAAAAAAAAAATTAATAATATTATGAATCTTCCAATAAAACCAGCTTTTCTTTCTAAATACTTTTTCAAAATGGGTCCGAATTTATTGAAAAAGATTCTGCAGTGTCATGATCAAAGACCATTACTTTCTCATAACGTTTGTTCCGTAAATAGATTGTTACAGGACCATTGAAATATCAAGCTTATAGGGCCGTTATCAAATTGACAATTAGAGGAGAATAAAATAGAACTAAAAGCAGCAAAAATCGCAGATTAAGAGGCAAAAAACATTACAGTTTACGAGGTCGATGAGGCTATGGCTATGATATTCAGCATAAAACTGCAATATAATCGTTATGTTAGATAATCCTGGGTTGCATCAAAACTATCCCTACAAAAATGATAAATGGTGTCGATTCCGAACTGGCTGAAACAGAACTTTATTCTTTTTCAGATCAATAATTACAAACATGTTTTACGAAAAGTGTCGCCGAGACTTCATAATGCTCAAATGATACCGATATCAGTTAATGATTTTGGAATCTAACGCTGTCATCTCTCCCGTGTCTATTTGGTGGCTGAGAAATATTTGATAACTCTTTAATGGTCGAGCCAATGTAAAACAACCTAACTGCATGTAGCACAGAGATTGAAGACCTGTTCGTCAACGGCAGAATATTAAACAATGCACCTTGCTCGCTCGCATCATTGATTAAACCTAACGCACTTCTCGTGAGCTGCTCAACAAGTTTACCGTTTTTCCTTTTGAAAATCACATGAAATCATTGTGTTGCTCTTTTTTATGGTAAGAAGATCCAAGGCTATACTTTAGGTTTTTCCTCAAAATTTAAATTAATATAGTTTGATTTTCCTCCCTTGTTTTTGCAATCCACTGTAATGGTGGTGATGAAACTCAGAATATTGATAGCGTTAAAGATTGCGAATCCGATGATTATAATTGAATGCATTATCCCACAATTATAATAAGGTAATGATAAACAGCTATTAATAATTGGAGAGATGATGTCAATGATGATGATCATCATCATGATCATAATGCTGAGTATAGTGTTTGAAATATACGTAGAGTGTGGTTCATGAAAAGAAACAAATTAAGATCTCATTTTCTTTGAAAACATCCAAACTATATTAAACAAAAAAACAAACAAACAAAAAAAAATAAAAAACCACACAACATAACAAGCTTTAGTGGCGATCAAAACCAACGCCAACATATCAAACAACATCCGTGCTGGAAACATCTGACTCCCGAACACAACGATTCTTGGAATCTTGGGATGAAATTCTGGCCTCAATCGATAAACGACCGTTTCTAGGACAAGAAGCCATCAGCACGTTATCCGCCCGAGAGATCGAAGTCAGGATCAAGCGAAGCCATCGGCAACACGATGAGGGTTAAGTAGATTTTCAGCCTCATCAGAAAATTGCATTGTCTCGAGGCGTGAAGCCGGCCGGCCCCCAGCTCGCGTCAGATCAGATGTCGCAGACATTACAATGAGGACAATTAAGTTTTCGTCTCCTTTCCCCGCGTCCCATTCCATGCCATCCCACTCCATCTTCGGGGGTTTGGGGCCTCTACAGTTCCTCCTTACTTGGTTTTATGGAGGAAGAAGAATGTAGGTGACGTCCAAGCTTTGAGCGTGGTAAGTATACAATAGACAGTAAAGGAAGGAATAAGGAAGATTAGAGAGAAAAAAAAAGATAGTTTCTAAGAAATTTATCATTCTACCTGGCTACACAAGAATATCTACCTGTCCGTCTATCTGTCTGTCTATTTATTTATGTATCCATATGTTTATACCCACAATTCTTGACGTAAGAGTCTCCCGTCTGCCTTTTCGTCTATCAGCCTCCTCTCTTCAGCATACTGTTATGTTGTCTCTCTCTCTCTCTCTCTCTCTCTCTCTCTCTCTCTCTCTCTCTCTCTCTCTCTCACTCTCTCTCTCCATCCCAACCCTCCCTATCTCCTTCTACTCTATCTCCCATTTTCTCTCTGTACGACTTTGTCTTTCTGGCTCTCTCTCACAATTTCGTCCATTCTATGAAATTTAGAACGCTTATGAGAAGAAATTTCACACATACTCGAACATTTCAAAAGAAATCGTCACAATTTCGAGTAAAATTCATCATAAAATCGCCCACGTCTTTCGTTAGAGAGGTCTGAGTTCATGTCAGGTATTGCTTTAAACAAACCTTTTTTTATTTTTACGATCATCGTAAAGCTGTTTTACACTTACTTATATCGGCACTAAATAAATTTAGGTTTATGTTGGAACCAGTCAGATTTTGTACTTACATACAGGCTGCATTTCAACGGGAACGTAACAAAGAACCTTCAACTTCTTTTCTCTGCTATGTGTTATTGGCATGATTGAAATCTATGCTTTCTTTTAGTTGTGCAGCAAATCTGTACTCAGTCTATGAAGCCCTCGCTGCTCATCTTTTCCCCAAATCTTCATGGTTTTGTCGGTGCGACTGCCTGTCTGCCTGTCCGAGCTCATCTCCCAAGGTCTCATTCTGTGCCCCACGACAAGCACCTCTTGAAGAGAAAACGGAGCCACAGATTTTCAATTCATATTTCCCCCGCGGAGCCTGCTTGGGCCGTATCTCACAGGCCGCTAAATTAGATTTGGTGCCAGGGCTGGCCTCAACCAGGAGCCTCTCTGGCAGATTGCGCGGCCGGAAACAGGAGGTATGAGATGGAATAACGAAAGTGATAGATCGCCAGGAGCAGTTGATCTAGTCGTGACCCTCACTGGTGACGCCCGAGATAACAGTCTCACCACTCTCTTACACCACAACGCTTTTACTCGATTACTGGTCCGAAATGGAGTCCCTGGTTCCCTCCCTCTAGTTTCTCTACACTGGTTCTATTTTCTGTCATTATAGCCCAAGTTTGAGACTTTTTTTTTTTGCTACTTTTTGTTTATTAGGGTATGCATCGAAGGGTAACCCTAAAGTCTTGCAGACTTTCTTAAAATTTCTTTTCCTTGTACATTTTATTAAAGAATTATTTCTTGTGTAACACGTTGGCAAGGAGTAGAATGGGCGCTTTTCTGGCAATTCAGTTAACTCTTATATTTTAGATAAAATAATCAACAACCACAGAAATTTAAAATTTAAAGAACTATAAAGAACTATTTTTTAATCGAATCAACGCGGAGACTTCGAAACTGAAATCTACCCAGCTTTATCTGATGAAATGTTTCAAAATGGCTTGTTCAGCAATGCATGCACTGTATAAAGTAAATAGAAAAGTAAGGAGAGTATGAAGTCAGGGGCATGTATTGAAATAATAGACATGTTAGAGAGTCAACCGGCACGGAAAAGTCAAAATAATTTACACCTTTTTTTTCTTTCAAGTTTAAATCTTTGACTATTTGCCATTTCACACTGTAAGGTAGTGGTGGTGGTGATGGGGTGGGAGGGGGGGGGGGAAGGGATCTTAGTAGCGGGTTCGAGCCCCCGTGATTGTGAATTTGGCGCCTCATCTTTTCCGTTCGGCCCTAGACGATGGAGGCTTAAGTTTGATAAACAAACATTCCTTGGATGGCTCTGTTGTGGACGGGCTACATCAAACAACAAACAAAATTATCCAGGGCGCGTCCTCGCGCCATACCTTATTTGATAAAATAAAATTAGTTTGAAATGTCATGTTTACCTAATAACAAATCTTTCTTTTTCTGTCTCGCTGCCTTTTGCTCTTCCTCTTAATCTGTATCCATAATATATATATATATATATATATATATATATATATATATATATATATATATATATATATATATATATATATATATATATATATATATATATATATATATATATATATATATATTTTTTTTTTTTTTTTTCTTTTCTCCTGTCTCGATGACTATTTTACTATTTTTCTATCTATCTGATGATCTTTAAGTCTCTCCTCCTTTCCATTTCTTTATCTACCAATCCGTTTCTATGATTTTGTATCTCCTTCTCTCCTTTTTCTTTATTTTTAACATCTGAGCGATGATAAATTGCTGTTTAAAACATCTCATGCCAGCAGTGTTTGCTCACGCCTGTGTAGTACAACTATAAGAGACTCAGTCTGTGGTAATTTCCTTTTCGAGATATTTTCCCTCCTGTGGATGACGTTTTCCCACTACACCGCCCATGTTATTCCCTCCTAATTTTACCCTCGAGCTTCTCCTCTTTACTCCTTTTTCCCTCCTTTATCCCTCCCTCTCTCTCTCTCTCTCTCTCTCTCTCTCTCTCTCAGCATCACTCATTCTTTCACCCCCTCCCCCTATCCCACTCCTTTTTTCTCCCTATCGTGTCCCCTGCTCAGGACTCATCTCGGGACATTCGGTGGAGCGCTCTAACCTTATTTAGGGCCAGTCGCCTGCAGGGCGAAGCAGAGCTGCAAATAACATTAGCCACGGCAGATAGAGTATTTAGCCTCGGCTATCACCAACAATGGCTAACTGGATCTTCCCCTCACCCTAGTCTCAATAGTGGACTGGAAAATCCTATCAGCGTCATTTGGCAATGATCACCTAGGGACAAGAACTGAAGATACTCGCCCAGCTCTTGCTAAACAGCTCGGAACGCAACTCCTTCTCAGTGCATTCGTTTTTCTCTTTATTTTGCTTTTTTTTTTTCGATGGGTTTAAATTGAAAGCCCGATACTCTAGCTGGGCTAATCGTTGCATACTGGTGTGTTTAACTTTCATTGTCGTCAAGACGCTCTGAAGTACCTAATGCCAATGTTGTCAAGTTAAAACAACTTACACTAGCTATCGATTTTTCTCCACAGCAAAACTGTTGTTGCTTGCAGTGTAATCATTCTGTCCCGATTAAAACAGCGTTACTGCTTGTCTTTATGTATATAAGAAATAAACATAAAAAATGTTTTAGAATCGCATAACGTTGTTTTAGTCAAAACCATCTAGATTTTTGTAATAGGCAATTGAACATTAACAACGGGATGTGATTCAGCATTGCATAAAGGGATAAAGTTTATGCAAAGATTCAACAAAACAAGTAATAATAAATCAATATATCTTTATTTGTAGAAGAAGCAGCTGTGATAAATAACTGGTCAAATAGTTTACTCTCAAAATCTGTCAATGTCTTCACTTGAATACCCTTTTTATGAGGCGAGCATAACAACAGATTGAGACTCTCTTGATACGCCGCTCGTGTTATGAGTTTACCACACCTTATAACATAACAGAACAAGGTTGACCTTAAGTCTGTTGGGACAAATTGCTGATCTAACACCACATAACGTCCAGTAAGAGCAAGATTAGCCTTTGTTTGTTAGGACAACTTGCTGTTTTAACACCAAAAAACATCCAGCAAGAGCATGACTGACCTTAGTATGTTAAGACAACTTGCTGTTTTAAAACCACATAACGTCCAGTAAGAGCAAGACTGACCTTTGTATGTTGGGACGACTTGCTGTTTTAACACCGCATAACGTCCAGCAAGAGCATGATTGACCTTAGCATGTTGGGACAACTTGCTGTTTTAACACCACATAACGTCCAGCAAGAGCAAGGCTGACCGTAATGTGTTAGGACAACTGGCTGTTTTAAAACCACGTAACGTCCAGCAAGAGCAAGACTGACCTTAGCATGTTGGGACAACTTGCTGTTTTAACACCACATAACGTCCAGCAAGAGCAAGACTGACCTTAGTTTGTTGGGACAACTTGGAGTTCTAACACCACACAACTTCCAGCAAGAGCAAGACTGACCTAAGTCTGTTGGGACAAATAGGTGTTCTAATATCACATAACGTCCAGTAAGAGTAAGATTAGCCTTTGTTTGTTGGGACAACTTGCTGTTCTAACACCACATAACGCTCAGCAAGAGCAAGACTGACCTAAGTCTGTTGGAACAACTTGTTGTCCTAACACCATAAACAGAGAATTGTTTAGCACTAGTGACTGGGCGTCCC
>JAWDGP010006684.1:2312500-2350407 GCA_033675545.1 Elysia crispata
AGGTAAAATAAAGTATGCTTCAAGGTCTTGAAGTTCTACGAACATAAATTGTGCCTTATGGAGATTTGTCTTTTAATTTTAAATTCAAAACGGTCTTCCTGTTCCCTTTTATTTAAAATTAATGATAATAGTTTGTTCTGAAAGAAAATTATGATCATTATCGTAAGAGAAGAATATATTCCCAACTTAAAGGGCGATTGAGAAGTTTCACAAAATATAGTCACAAAGCCTTGCTTGAAAACCCTCGATCGAGGCGGTGGAAAAAAATGACCATAGCTTGAGAAAGATATGTATAATAGGACTATTATGATAAACTTAGGGTGGTAGATTCCAACCGCTGATAACAATTTATTGCATTGGTGTAAACATATTTGTTTGGCGCGTGCCAGGTCCTTGGCAAGCTCTCGCACAAAACATTCACACTCCATCGCATATCTCAGTCCATCTAATTAACGATCATTCTGCTCGCTTTGGCCCCACAACAATAAGCTACCGAGGAACAGAGAGAAAGGAAAACAAAAACTGCAACAATGAACCACTTGCACCCAGATTACATTCACTTTCTCAAGTCCCCGAGAAAAAAGTGTTCAAGATTGTTAGAGTAGACATAATAAAAGCTGTATGCATGAAACATCTCATCTGTTACATTGCCCATTTAACGATTTGAAAGTATATTAATATGTCTATATTTTGTGGCCAATGAGAAATTTATTAATGCTGTTGATAATGGTGTTTAAAGAAATCCTTTTTTCCGCGTGAAAGAATGGGCGTTCTTTTCTGTTGTATTCTCATGAAAGAGGAAGGTTTGGGAGTGAACACGACAAGAGGATCATCCACACTGCTCGCGTTGTACTTCATTCCTTTTAGCAATGAGAAAGCAATAAAGTGTAAACGAGTGAAGATAAATCCTTTAATTTTCTGCCCATTTGTACACGAACAATAAAAAAATAATTAAGTTATTCTTGGCAAAAGATTCACTGAGAGAGGCTTGTTGCATTCTTTTAGGCTTTGAGAATTTTTCATTCTCTTCATTGCTTTATCTTTTGAGTGCAATACACTTCAATAAATAAAGATATCTAATATGTCTATTAAATTACACTTGGGTAACTTAAGGGCATTTTGTATGCAACATAATCTTGATAATAGCCGATGCTAAAAAGATGCTAACAGTTTGGGTGAATTCTTATTACTAATATAAATAAAACCATGCCCTCCTCATTTCTAAAGTCGTAGCTATGTTAGGATAAAATAGGTTACAGTAACTCCCAGTGTAACAGTTTATTGGTGAACTTTGGACAAGAATACTGATAATAATCAACGCGATTGTCTTGACTTGTTTATGCAACAGACAAAAAGAGCATTTGTGTAAATAAGGACCGCATTGGAATTTAAACTTGAATTTTTAAAGCAGTTCTTTAACTCGTTAATTTAAATATAATTATGCAAAAACCTGAGGCGGTTGCTTTTATCTACAACATCCAAGATGACGTCGATTTAATTTTTTGGCATACGATTATTTTTTATCTACTAATATAATTCTCCATAGTGGTAAATATTCACATGTCTGTCCTCACGAAATTTAACGGCCACTGAATTTATTGTCTCTTCACAAACTTTTTACGCAGTAACATTTTTTATCTTTGTCTGAACTGTTGAAGCCCTAGGGGACCTGGTCGTGACATGCGAAAGTGTATTATTTTTTTGTATCGGAAATGATGGCTGAAGTTATGCATATCAAGAGAATCTTTAATTCATTAACTACATCAAGCTCTCTTGAGACATGTCACATTCAAATCTACGAAACAAGCATTCAGATAATTGAGCTTGTTGTTAACAGTTCAGTTGAAAACTTACATATCTTGCTAATATTTTTTGTTTTGTTTTGTTTTTTGATAAAAGGTTTACACTTTCAGATATTTCTAATGGATGCAGTAACAAAGCAATTGAAAAAAGGAGATGGGGAAATAAGAGAGTCTGAAAGAGGTAACAGGTTAGCAATAGAGAGAGAGAGAGTGAGACAGAGACAGAGACAGACAGAGAGAGTGAGACAGAGACAGAGACAGACAGACAGACAGAGGCAGAGACAGAGACAGAGAGAGATAGACAGACAGAGGCAGAGACAGACAGAGACGGACAGAAAAAGAGAGACAGAGAAAGAAAGAGAGAGAGAGAGAGAGAGAGAGAGAGAGAGAGAGAGAGAGAGAGAAGGAGAGAAGGAGAAAAGAAGGGGTTGCAAAGAAAGAAAAAAAGTGGTGGGGTAGTATATAATGGTTAATAGACGAAATTTAGTAGGAAAAAAAGGAAAGACAGAGGGAGAGAAAGAGAGAGAGAGAGAGAGAGAGAGAGAGAGAGAGAGAGAGAGAGAGAGGGGGGGGGGAAGAAAGAAGAAGAAAGATAGAGAGATTGAAAGAGCTGCAATATGAATGTTATTTCCCATATATAAGAGTGAAGGAATGTGAGGTAAGTGCATACGTTTCCAGATGACTATTTGACGACACTTCTACCTGTCAAAAATGGGTAGTTAGTAACTACATGTTATATATCATTAACAGAACAGAGCTAACAAATCCTGCAGACAATTAGATGACGATTGAGAGAGAAACTGGGAAAGAATTAAAGTATAAAATAATTATGCAGATAATACTTTTTTTTTCTCTTTTTGGTAACAGAAATGGATTTTCAAGAGTTGACAATGACATTAAAACAACTCATTGTTTTTCAGTCTGAAATAAAAAGTGGATTTTTTTGCCTAACTCCCTTGATTTTATATTACCAATATCATTGTAGCAGATTCATCAGCATTCTTTTTGAAGATTCAATTTGCGGGATTTTGTGGGTTACAAGTTTTAAGGGATGGTTTATTAAAATTTCCTTTTTAGTGAATACGATTTCAGAAATGAGAAAAGCAAAATTCCACGGAATTCTTGGCTGTATGCTTCCTGTTTATAGAAATATTTTCTAGAGAGAGATGAAAATTATTAATGTCCTCACGAGAGTTGGCCACGAAATATCGAATCAGGACTGCTTTAAAAAGCGGAGGGTGGGTCTTTCTTTCTCTGCCTTTTTTTAAATTTCAATTTCAAAGCATCATTATACACCTGTGTCGACAACTTATGAAATTTACGCAAAGTTGTATCTCAAAATCTTTTAAAAGACAAATAAGAAAACACTATACATGCTTTTACGAAAAAAGATAAAAATACAATCACACATTAAAGTTGAATAATGTTGTTTTTCGAGTTAACACAAAAATTATGCACAGTCATAGTGACTCTAGATTTTAATTTCGTTTCGTTTTTTGTTTTTTTTATATATACAACTTGTAATTTGACATTTGACAGTTCGCCCTCCCTCCCTCTTCCCTCCCCCCCCCCCCACCCATGACCACCAAAACACTAAATAATAAGCAAAAAATATAGACACCTCAACATTTTGTAGATCATATCATTTCCGAAAAGACTCTTGTCTTCATAATTATTCATTCGCCCTCGGGGAAAGGAATTCCAGTCTAGTTAAGAGCTCTGTTATGTTCTCTTTCCCACCTGAACGTAAATAAAGAATTAAAGATCTATTGATAGCATTTGACTTTCAGATCTATAACACCAGAGCTCAGGTGAACAGTACTGTAAGACAGAAAGATTAGGCAAGGCTTGAAAACTAATTCAAAAAGTTCATTTTAAAATGGACGACGCAAAACTTTCCAGTGGCAAACATTACTATCAAATTGAATGTTTCTTTAAGTAAAAACACAAATTATTCAATGAAAAAAAATAGAAAAAAAATATGCTGAAAATTAAGAAGAATAATGATATCTGTTAGAAAATTTTCAACATTTTTCAGGTACCCGCAGAGAGTCAGAAACCAACAAATCATTAAAAGTTATCGGTTACACTTAGGATGTGCGAGAGACCGCCTGAGCAGCACACATAGATACACTGTCTAGCCGTAACCAATCAGTGACCACTCAACAGAGAAAGGAGAAGCTCACGTGTTTAAATGCTTCTCACACGGGTTTTCTGAAGAAGGCTCGGGTTTCCTAAAAGATTAACAGAATGTCAAGAATTTGTACATTGTCTGCAGCATCGGGAGGTTCACACTTTGTGATTGCAGGACCTGAGAAAATTATTGGAGTCATTATTTTATAAAATCTGAGCTAATGTGAACTGCTGCTGTGCTTATCATTGCATTAAACTTGAAGGTTATAGACCGCGCGTATCTCCTAAATTTTGCAAACTTATTATTACAAGGTAGAGGTTTAGACGTAAAGCGTCACTTACTCTGGAATAAGCTTTATACTGGTTCCAATCATAAAGCCATAATTATAATGGTGCCAAGTAAAACCTTTTCACTTTTTAAACCACAATATATTATCACTGTGCGTTGAAATTTATTACATTCGACCAATTTTACTGCCGATGCTCCTTTGAGCTTCATTAAGTGAACTTTAATTTGTAGAGATTTGAGTGTTTCCAGCGACGTTATTTGTTGTAACTATTTCGAGAAGATTGCAACCTTAAATCGTAAGGAATGAAACAATCAAATTGCTTTTCTTGCTTTCCTAACAGGATTTCAATTGCTTTGGCTTGAATTGTTATTGTGCACAAAAAATAGAACTAGCAAGAGAATAAAATCTGTCTTATGAGATCCCAAGTATACGTCGCAAGGTCGACTTAGGCGCCGTTAAACAAGTTCAGGCTAATTCAAAAGTTGTAATAATTTTCATAACACCGCCTTATAGAAACAATTGTTTTTGAAACAGACAAGCTCTAAGAATTACATACAATCCCAGAGCAATAAACTGTTACCGAATTATATCTTTAATGATATTCGAGGTGATTTGTTGAGAAAGTTCAAAATCCAATTTAGTTATGCGTGTTTTTTGTTTTGTGGGCAGTAATTTTCATGCTTGTCCGCCACTTGAGAAACATTTTGCACCACTGATTTCAGCTTCTAACGCCTGCTTTCTTGTCAATTCACATACCTCCTTCATCATCATTATCATTATTATCTTTATCTTTATTTTTTTTTTTTTACAATTTTTTTAAAACACTTTCTAAGAGTATTCCCTAGAATGACAACTTTTCTGACCATAGGTCCAGGAAATCGCTTGAAATTATCGCCCTTTCGAGGAAGCGCCGTAACTAGTGTAGGAGGCGGGATTGTTCTAGATCTAACGCCACAGACCATTATCTCGCCCAATCTTCTCATCCGCGCTATTCTCTGGTCTCTGGGATTTTTTTTTTTTTTTTTTTTTTTTTTTTTGTATTTTTCCTTCGCAGAATGTTTTTCCCTCACTGGCACTATATCATCTTCATTAAAAGGACAAGGCTTCACGGCTCTGATTGGTCAGTTTAACTCTTTTAACCGAAGGTAACTTCTGCGTTGTTCATCCAATTGTCTTAGCGAGAAGCTGGCAGCAATGTTTTCATTAACTATAACGGGAAATTCGTATCGAAAAAAAACAAACAAACCCAAAATGTCTGAATTTCGTGTTCTCTAAGTGGCAATATTTGAGAGTCAGGAAAAAAAAATAATGAGGGCTGCTTTCCAATAAAATGATTATCGGAATGTTTTTTTTTTGTTTTTTTTTTGTATTATTTAAACACAAAATGATATAATACTTTTATTGGCTTTGTTGTTCTTAAAGTTGGGATACATTTTTTTCTGCATAGTCTTTATTAACCCTCTCCACGCTCTAAAACTGAATAATGGAAAAAATAAAAAAAAAATAACATCGATAGGTTATCTTTTCCCCTCCTGCATTCACAAAATTCATCTGATAGAAAAATGCTGCACACAAAGACACAGAAAAGAACAGCAAAAAAAAATCAGCAACAATAAAAAAAACCCAGAGAGGAGTAAAACCATCCCGCCACTCTCTGTACGGGCCTCGGCAGAGATAATAGAACAACCATTTAGGGCGCGATCATATCTCAAAGAACGAGAAGTGACCAAGTTAGATCCTCTAGAGCATCTCGCCAAGTTCAAAGACGTTTACAGTACTGTCGGCATGGTAAGAAAGAAAGCAAGAGAAGGAAAAAGAGATAGAGAGAGATAGAGAGAGAGTTAGAGAGAGAGATAGAGAGAGATAGAGAGAGATAGAGAGAGAGAGACAGAGAGACAGAGAGATAGAGATAGAGACAGAGAGAGGGAGAGACAGAGAGAAACAAAGAGAGATAGAGAGAAAGAGAGAGAGAGAGAGAGAGAGAGAGAGAGAGAGAGAGAGAGAGAGAGAGAGAGAGAGAGAGAGGGTGGGGGGAGGGGGTGGGATGGGGAGATAGGAGTAAATAACCTTTCTCTTTAAGAAAAATCAATTTTTCCATCTGAGAGCTATATCCGTCCGCTTATCCCTTCTGTTATTGAATTATTCCTTCCCACCATCGGGTGAGGTCTTTTTCCTGCTGAAATCACGTTTCATCTCTATATACCTGAGACTTTCAGCAATTGGTTGTGATAAACCTAACTATCAAATACCTTGTCCATCTACCAATCTCCGGTGATCCTACTCTCAGCCCCATGGCTTGATTGTCCAATTCGAGAAACCGATGGTCTATCCAGATATCCCTGTGTCATCTTTGGGACTTGCCGCTATCACGACACAAAAGCTTAGCATAGTGTTTAGTCTTTGAAAATGTTTATTTTTTTCCTCTTTTAGTCTATTGTTTTAGAATAATATCTTCCGAATAAGTCAAAGCTGGTTTCTAGCTTAAAGAATTTTACCAACTTTTCTCTTGTTAAAGAATGATCATTTTTCTTACTAACGCTTAGTAAACTGGTAGATTTGGAAAATCTGACAACAAATTGACGGACAATTAAACTACAATAAATAAAAAATTAGCCAAAAGTACACATTGTCTTCAAGAAATCACCACAGAGTCTAGAAAAGGACCTTTCGGGGTGACGTCATCAAGGGCATTTTCTCGTAAAACACCAGAGACGAAGCTGGCCCTGAGGCGCCTCTCCGTCCTTACATGAGATATTAGGACTCTATTACGATGGTCCAACGCACGGGATCTGATAAGCTGGCTCGACAAGGTTCAGGGTTTGTACCCTACCTATCTACTGACAATACAATTATGTTACTTCACGCTGTAAAGGTGTAGTCCCTGGGGATAGTGTGATTCACAGTGATTCTATCATGCTGTGATCACCTGAGACAATAGTACAGACCGCAGCATGAAGGCTGGGGTCCACAGACAGCTAAATTTTATTGTTTAATTCTTATTCAAAATAGAATAAACGGCTTTTTTGTTGAATCTGGAGATGAATAAATTGTAATCCACCTATAATGACTATTTTATTTCTTTAACTCCTTTTCTTCTTGCCTCTGTCTGTCTGTCTGTCTGACTGTCTGTATCTCTCTCTCTCTCTCTCTCTCTCTCTCTCTCTCTCTCTCTCTCTCTCTCTCTCTCTCTCTCTCTCTCTCTCTCTGTTTTCTTTTTGACAAGTTCAGTATTAAGATATGAAACAAAATTGTTCTAACTAAAGAAAAAACAATGCTTATTGAAAAAAGGGATAATTCCTTTATTAAGGATGCTAAATTTCTCTCAAGTAAGGAAACTACTTGTGATTCTAAAGTGTTTATCTCCCATCATAACTCTCTCAACCAAATGCGAGGAACAAGCTCTTCACATTATTGTGACTTCCAAATTTTCAGATGTACATTTAGAGACAGAATCAAGATCTAGATCAATATAAATTTGGACAGGAATCTTTGTGGTCTGAACGAGTCAGGAAATCGACGGTCAATGCTGATTACTTTCAGAGAAAAAAACAACAACTATACAACTTAAGGTATACGTGGAAATACCATTGAGACCTAAGATCGCTGACCGTTGGTCATTCACCGATGGAATGTCCTCTGATTGATCAGCTGGCGATGTTTTGAAGATGAATCACGCCGGCAGTGACCACAAAGATGGCCTGATAGTGTCTGTCCAGTGTCCAGACCTTCTCAGCGCCGTCACCACCGTTGATGATCCAGCAGCGAGTCCAGACAAGAGATAGATCTGGATGAAGCCTGCAAACAAAAGGAGAAGACATTCTCTCTGGAGCCTAGGCTTAGCTTCTCAAATAGTTTTTACATCCTGGCTCTCCTAGGCTTTTAACGGAGAATCATTTGGCGGGACCTAAGTAAGTTATTTTATCTAACAGTGTATCCGTCAAAAAAAAAAAAAAATACACAAACACTTCATTAACGTAATGCGGTGAATACAAAGTTGCTGTGAAAACATACAGACTATCTGAACGAATTCTTTCGGGTTATCTGATGAAATCTGAAGTTTTTGATGGTTTTTAAATATTTATAACAACATTTACTAAATATGTAAACAGTTCAACAGTGTTGACACCTGACACAAACTGAATATCATTTTTACTATCTTAGCACAAACGCTCATCACCTGACGTTAATGTTATTTCTTAGTGTATAAATATTGCTTTGACCCAACCAGTGGAGTAGTGAATTATAATAAGCATAATAAGTATTTTATCTTCAGATCTTATGATGTCACTTTTAAGATGGCCTAATTTCTAGTTAAAGCTCAGGGCGAAAAGGAAGCTTTAAGTTTTTAAAAGTTGCCTACTTTGAAACAAAAAGACATCTAAGATAGCCATCTGGTTTTGTCATAAACATTTGGGAAACCTTAAAAGTTTTAAAATTGGTGAAGATTACTGCGTTATGAGCCAGTATTAATGCCCCTAGCTGTCATTTGCATTATTGAAATTACGATTAGTCGAAAGTTTTCTTACCGAGAAGTCTAATGGAGATACTTCTCGAGATTAGCGTGTTAAAATGATTAATGTAAACGAGTTTCAAAATAATGTACTCTATCCTTTTTTCTGACCGTGACAGAAGAGTCAGGTTTGTTAAAGATATTCCCAGCCTCTCTCCTTCCTTCCTCTTTGCTCTTACAATCTCTTTTTCTTTTTCTCGTTCCTTCTCTTTCTGCCTATATGTCTGTCTGTCTGCCTGTCTCTCTCTCTGTCTCTGTCTCTGTCTCTGTCTGTCTGTCTGTCTGTCTGTCTCTATCTATCTATCTATCTATCTATCTATCTATCTATCTATCTATCTATCTATATCTCCTATTTGTCTGTCTCTCTTTTCTTCTTATCTAATTTCTCCACTTTTCACTCATCATCCTTACCTCAACTAAAAAAATGTGTGATTCTATAATCTACAAAATCATCTTCTCTATTTCACTCTACGGTTTAAATCTCAGATAAGCTAGAACAATACAAGAGCACCAAAGGCTATTACGAAAACCTTACACTTGAAGAGAAATGTTTTGTACCAAGCAAAGGATAGAATTAGATTGGTAAAGCGAAACACTTTAGGATATTGGAGTTACTGTAGGAAAATGTTAGCTTCACAATTCGCACATTTAAAAAACACGATTGCCACCTTTTGATCATATAGATTATACATTTCAAGTCCAACTACATGATGTTCTTGTGCATTAAAACTCCTTGCCGATGCGCCAGAACGGCAGGGCAGACAAATAACCATGTACATCATCCGCCTTTTAATTTGCATGGGGGAATACGGTAACTTTTCTTTTTGAATTAACAAGAGATATGGACTATTATTTCTAAGACAAAGAGAGACGTGCAACGTTAAAAGACTATATATATATATATATATATGTGTGTGTATGTGTGCAGAGCGGTAGGATAGACAAATGCCGATGTACTCAATCATCCGATTTTTTGTTTGCATGGGAAAATAAGATTACTTTCCTTTTTTTTTATTATTTACAAGGGATGGACTATATACATGCCACGTTAAAAATGTATTCTTTGTGCGGGCAATAATTCGTGGAGTAAACAACTATAACCAAATTACTGTATCGCCTAAGTCATCTTGCTCTCTTCTCTAAATTCCTACATGAGTGAGCCCTTTGTTACTAGACGTGTATCGCTTCTGTTTTTTTTCTTGTTCTTTATCTTTATCCTGAGTTTCTAAATTCTACTTTTTCTTTATTTCATTTTCTTTAAAAATGAATTTCTCAAACAGGGATATGATAATTAATCAAGTATGCTATTCTTAAAGTATGAATCTCGCCTCCTTTATCTTCTAGATGGATTCGTTGCTTACTCAGTGGAGTCTTATTTTAATCAAATGGACTTCAGAAACCTGGAAATACTCTCGCATTTTCCTCAAAGATCTAGCCTGAAAACTATTCATGCATACCACTCAGTCTTTACATCCCATAAAGGGCCATCGAGATGCTAAGAAGCTGCTGGTGGGCGATCTGTTTCAAAGAAGGGCGATGACTATACAGCAATTCGGGGTCTAATGAAGTGGATGGTTTCTCGGTCTTGGTGAGAAGCAATGACTTTCCCGATTACAAGTAGATCTACAATTTATCTTGAATAATAGAGTTCAAAATAGCTCGATTAAATCGGTATAGTCTCTGAACTTTCCACGTGAAACGTTTGACGTCCGTTTCTATGAACCTTTAAGTGCTTCGGAAGTCGCTGATTTCTGATTTCCGTTTATTATCATTTTAGGCATGCTTACTCTCTTTTGTTCACTCCATGAATGCAAAGCCATGCATTTCTCACACATAGATTTATTATAATCAAGTGATATTTGAATGATGAACCTAAATTAACAACCTGCAATGCTCTCTTTGAATACAGATATTATTTTGAGCGATATGCAGCATTCAAAGCTAATAAAGATCTCTGGATATCAATTTTCTTTAGAACGGACCAAATGGCGGCCTATCTCAGATTTATGGTAAACAAAAACAAAAATTGAAAGCTAAAATATCAAACTTTATTGCCTTGGTTTTCTTTTAATATAAATTACTTACTTATGGAGTGTCTAAAGGTAACTTCTAGCATACAATTTACAACTTTCCTTTTTCTTACCTTAAGTATCTTTTATTCAAAACTGTGATAGTAGTAGTAGTAGTAGTAGTAGTAGTAGTAGTAGTAGTAGTAGTAGTAGTAGTAGTAGTAGTAGTAGTAGTAGTAGTAGTAGTAGTAGTAGTAGTAGTAGTAGTAGTAGTAGTAGTAGTAGTAATAGTAGCAGTGGCAGTGGCAGTGGCAGTGGCAGTGGCAGTGGTAGTGGTAGTGGTAGTGGTAGTGGTAGTAGTAGTAGTAGTAGTAGTAGTAGTAGTAGTAGTAGTAGTAGTAGTAGTAGTAGTAGTAGTAGTAGTAGTAGTAGTAGTAGGAGCAGTAGTAGTAAAGATGGAGTTTTACTAAAAAGAAGCTTCAGCTGATGCGTGAAGCAACCTGTTGCTTGTCGGTACAGTCCCGTGATTTGTAATGATTATGATAACAGTATATTAGCTGATAACAAGAAAACACGAGCACGCTAAAGACACCACTTAACCGTGATGAAGAGGACAAAAAATATCTGGTTCACTTTCTTGTGACTAGAAGATTAAGTCATCTCATGATCTCTCTTAAACTTCACGTTCGTTCATGTATATTTATCAAATTGCATTGTATTATAGTTACATATATATATATTTTTTAACCTACTAATTTTTCCTTGCTCATGGCTCCGTAATTTTATAGTACATCATCAAATACCATTAAAATTTTCTTTTAAATATCATTAAGTACAAACTATTTAGGCAATTCAACTCATTGATCTTTATTTTTACTTTTACTTTCATTGATTCATTTTTTTATTTTTTATTTATTCATTTTATTAATTAATTTAATTTTGTTTATTTATTTTTATAAAAAGGGGGGGGGGGAATAATTCGCATCAATCTCTATTATTTCAATAATGATTTTAATAAGTATTCTGCAGAAGTATGATACTAGCAGCTTGCCCGTCGTTCATAGTGGTACACAACATAATAATCATTGTATATTCTTTAAAAAAAAGTCTTCGCTCACTATCCTGTCCTCTTTCCCCCCTTACCCCTCTCCCTTTTTTTCCTATCCTTTCGGTGTCTTTGCCTTTCTTCATTCATAGTTACATTTTCTTGTCCTCCTTTCTCTAATTTTTTTTTTCTGGATTTGGTTTGACCAATATTATACTTAAACTACATGAATGCTCATTGTTTATATTCATAAGGCCCGAAGAAAGTTCCGTTTCGACATGACATTGTTTAGGACTGTCACAAACCTTTTTTTTTTTTAAATAACATATTTCTTCCTACTTCTTGTTCTTTTTCTGCGACCTCGCTCACTAAATAAACACTTATGTGGCTCTAATGTAAGTTGACAGTGCTCGGGAGGCCTCAGAGATTGCCATACCATCGAGCACTGCCTTCAGTTGGTTAACTCCTGTTATCATAATCTCAATATCTTGCTCAGACAGGGACGGTGATTTTGATATAGATCTCACTGTCATTGAATTATCACTTGAAATCTGCACTGCTTGCACACAGTGGTACGAAGATGAACACAGCCAGCCCTCGAGGAAACTAAAAGATGAACATCTAAGAATCTTAATCTTTCTTTAAGGACAATGAGATAAATAAAAGATAAAAATGATTGTCTCAAATGATTGCCAATCATGTTGATCGGATCTTTTAAGCGTTGTGTCACCAGTTTTTATCAATAGTTAAGGCGAGGGATGGAGCACGATAGCGCTTTTATGTGGATGATCCGCAAAAATTCTTGTTTACGGTTTTCGAACAGTTTATGAAGAACCCTTCACCTACAACTAAAACCAGACTGAGGTTGTCCTTCGCCGACCTGTCCGAGCAACGATTTCTCAAGAGCCCTAGGCTGGCTGACAATACTTGTAACTCTCGATGTTACTTTTGATTGCTGAGTGGTCCGAACTTCCCCATGATTTCTCTGAAGATATCATCCAGATCACAAGAAACACTTCAAGTCGGATATCAAAGATTTCCGAAAGGTTCGCTGACACCGCGCACGTAATTGTTTCAATACATGCCGGTGTCAGTTTTCGACATCACAGAAGATGACTTTCGTTTTTAGCCAGATAACAAACAACAAGAAGGTATAGATTCCCAATGCATACAAGTGCATATTGACAAGGGAATAATATATCAGACAATGTCATTGGCAATCTATTAATTTTGTACGAAGCACGAAATGTGTTTTCTTTTATCTCATAGGCTATAATAGATGACGCATTCCAGAATAAAACTATATTATATTTGTGTCGATTTAATTAGAAAAGGCTTTTGATAGAACTTGCGAAAGACTGGTCAGATTTGATAGTGTAACAGAACGATAGTTTGGACAAAGGAAATGCATTTTCAGGAAAAAAACACACACTCACACACACACACACTGACAAAAGGCTCGAGTCCTAGAAGAAAATCCTTCTTGTTACTTTCCTTTCTAAATGTTAAGCGTAGCTAAAAAAAAGTATAATACAGCCAGTCCTTTGTTGGTGACCGTGTCCTTGGTGTATCATGTAACATACATACATTTTCAGGTTTCGAAACGCCCTTCCGAGATTTAAGCATTTGCCCAGTCATGAGTTGTCAATATCATTAGAAAAAAAATGAAGTCATTCAGTCTTTTACACAAACATGGAAAACAGAGAATGAATTTTGAATCGAAAAAACAAACATACTCAAAAATTTGATGACTCAAAAATATCCGGAGTGTACCTCAAGCAAGAGACTTACATGGAGACTGAGGCCGGTTTAAAAAAAAGAAAAAAAAAAGAAAAAAACAAAAAAAAAAAACAAAACAAAAAATAAAGTTACCAAGAACGCAAAATCGATGTCTTGGAAAAAAAAATAACATGGGGGAGTTTATCTGGTGTAGGTATGGCTATAGCAATCGTATCTCTCTCTCTCTCTCTCTCTGACTCTCTCTCTCTCTATCTATCTATCTGTCTATCTATCTATCTATCTCTCTCTCTTTGTCATTGTCTCTCTCTCTCTCTCGCTCTCTCCCTACCTATCTTTCTATCTATGGCTCACTCACTCTATCTATCTATCTATGTATGTCTCACTCTCTTTCTATCTCTCTATCTATCTATGTCTCTCTATATATTATAATTGTCTGTATATCTCTATCTATCTATACCTATTTACTCTATCTGTAACTCTCTCTCTCTGTCTATCTATGTCTCACTCACACACTCTCTCTCTATATCTATCTATCTATGTCCCACTCTCTTTCAATATATCTTCCTATGTCTCTCTCTATCTATCTATGTATATTTCTCTATATGTCCCCTTTATGTCTCTGTTTATCTATCTATCCATCTATCTATCTATTTGTCTATGCCTTTCTTTTTCTTTATGTCTCTCTTTATCTCTATCTATCTATCTATCTTTATCTCTCAATTTCTGCATGACACTCTCTATCTCTTTCTATCTATTTATCTATCTATCTATCTATCTCTTTCTATCCATCTATCTATCTATTTATCTATCTATTTATCTATCAATCTATCCATCTACATATATTGTCTATGCCTTTCTTTTTCTTTATGTCTCTCTTTATCTCTATCTATCTATCTATCTATCTTTATCTCTCAATTTCTGCATGACACTCTCTATCTCTTTCTATCTATTTATCTATCTATCTATCTATCTATCTATCTATCTATCTATCTATCTATCTATCTATCTATCTATCTCTTTCTATCCATCTATCTATCTATTTATCTATCAATCTATCCATCTATATGATTATCTATCTATGTCTATCTATCTATCTATCTATCTATCTATCTATCTATCTATCTATCTATCTATCTATCTATCTATCGATGTTTCTCTCTCAATATAATTATGTCTATGTTTCTCTCTCTCTTTCTCTCTATCTCTCTCGACACTCATTATCGATTAAGCCCCATAAAATTTCTGGACAATGTTGCTATTATAACCAGAGTCAAGAAAAGCAACAACAAACAAACGTACAAAAAAAAAATTAAAAAGATAACTATAGATTTAAGGCTGGAGCATAAAAAAATCAAGAAAATCAGGGAGATCAGGTGAGGGGAGGCAAGCAGGTACATGACTGTAACATTCTGTTTGTCGTGACAAGCGTTTATCGAGCGTATTATATCTCTCGACCGCCGTGACTCAATTACCAACTTACCCGCTAGAACGTCTCGATATAGAGATGTTCTGATCACTTCACATTTCATTCAAGTCTCAATCAAAAACAAACTTTAGACCCCAAAGCCGAGGCATAATCAGCTGAGATGATTTTCCTTTTGATTCCCAATATCCCAATATATTCATATAGATTATGTTACATATAATCTAGATAGACTGTAACTCTGCGATAATTGGAAACACACTGTCTCCTACGGGAGTCAAGACTTAGTGTCCGTGAAGAATGATAATCAGATAAGACCTTGGAAGCTGACGTTGAAGAAGTCGTTTCAAGAAAGCGAGGTGTGTACACACAAGACTTAGTGTATTGTCCCATTACTGCTACATCACTAGTTTTAGACCTCGCGAGCTGCAGCAGTAAGGAAGTGCATTAAATGTAATGCTTCTTGACGTTGTTAGCCAATAACACTCAAAGTGAAACTTTTTTTTCTCTTTGTAGACATTTTAACCTTTATCGTTCTCCGTAACTGATGGAGCAAAACAATGAAATTCAAAAGATGAAATTGTCACTAAGGGATAAATAAATAAAGTGACACGTATTGAGATAACAGGCGTTGAACCTTCCTGTTTTATCTCCTTGTGTCTCCAAGCAGGCCCCATCTAGGAGATAGTGTAACTGGTGGTTATGACGGAAGGGAAAACATTGTCATCAAAGGTGTTCGCTCATAAGTTGAGCTCTTCGGACGCAATACAGTGTAGTCTTTTGACATCTCTCGCACTGGCTCTGTTTAAAAAAAAAAAAGTACGCGAATTGAGCTTACGAGCAAGTTAACGGGGTAGCTGCTATAGCCGATTAAAGGGTTGAGTGAATTTGGTTTCTCATACCATTAAGCTACTCTAACCCTATCAGACATAGCTTACGATGTGAACAGATACTGATAGAAATTTATACAGTGTGATATCTGACTTGCTAAGGATAATCTGAGTCAGAGGTGAGGTATGTTGACATCATTATACTGTCTTCGATTTGTCTAAAAAATGCTTTCAAATTTCCTCATTCTCTCTGTGTCTGCCTGTCTGTCTTTCTGAATGTATATCTGTCTGTCTTTGTCTCTGTCTCTCTCTCTCATAGAAAAAATGGTAAATACCTTGAACGATATTATTATTTTAATAAAAGAGTAAAAAAGAAGATGGATCAAAAAAAAAAAAAAAAATTTAAAAAAGAAATAAAGTACATTAAGGCAAATTATTCTATATACTAAAAATCAACAGATTAACAGGCATACTGAGATTTACAAGTGGAGAGAAAGAACGATATTTAGATAGATATGTATGTATATAAAGAGACGCAGATAGATAAATAGACAGACTGACAGATAGATAGATAGATAGATAGATAGATAGATAGATAGATAGATAGATAGATAGATAGATAGATAGATAGATAGATAGATAGATAGATAGATAGATAGATAGATAGAGATAAAGAGAGAAACACAGTCCAACAGGAAGTTAAATGTACTTTTTTTGTCTTGAATGTAAATTGTTAAGTTAATAAAAGAACATACCGAGCAGTATAAAAACTGTTGAAATGAAAATAATAAAGAAAATAAAGAAATAACGTTTTACGAGTTCCTAAATTATTTTACACTGCATGAACAAATTGTCCTCGATTGATCCAGAGAACTGGTGGTCTGTATAATTAAGTTTTTTTGTTCTTCGCTATTTAAGTGGTTCACACAATTCTCTTTAGTCTTCAGAGAACAATTTCTCACTAATTTGATCCACCCACACACTAGATGACAGTAAGTCAGACAAGATTGAGGTTGATATTGTCATTGCAAGTGAGAACAATCTCTCTCTCCCTCCCTGCCCGCCCCTTTCTCTCTCTGTTTCTCTCTCTCTCTCTCTCTCTCTCTCTCTCTCTCTCTCTCTCTCTCTCTCTCTCTCTCTCTCTCTCTCTCTCTGTCTCTCTCTCTCTGTCTCTCTCTCTGTCTCTCTCTCTCTGTCTCTCTCTCTCTGTCTCTCTCTCTGTCTCTCTCTCTCTGTCTCTCTCTCTCTGTCTCTCTCTCTCTCTCTCTCTCTCTCTCTCTCTCTGTCTCTCTCTCTCTCTCTGTCTCTCTCTCTCTGTCTCTCTCTCTCTGTTTCTCTCTCTCTGTCTCTCTCTCTCTGTCTCTCTCTGTCTCTCTCTCTCTCTGTCTCTCTCTCTCTGTCTCTCTCTGTCTCTCTCTCTCTCTCTCTCTCTCTCTCTCTCTCTCTCTCTCTCTCTCTCTCTCCCTCTCTCTCTTTCTCTCTGTATCTTTTTCTGTCTGTCTGCCTGTCTGTCTGTCTCTGTCTCTGTCTCTTTCTCTCTCTCTCTCGCTTCCACCCCCAATATTCAATCTTTCTGTATATCTCTCTTTCTCCCTCTATCTATCTATCTATCTATCTTTGTATCTATCTATCACACATCTTATGTCATGTAACTATTCTTGTATCTACGTGTGATGTATGCATATCATGTGTTTACAGTTAACGCATGTGTATAATGTACCTATCTATTTATCTATCTATATACCAGTTCTGTCTATCTATCTTGTCCTTCTGTCCTATTTGTCTCTGTCTAACTGTTTCTGTTTACTGGTCTCTGTAGGTCCTAAAGTCACTGTCACTGTATGGTTGTATGTTTTGATCTCTGTTTCTCCACTCTGTTTCTGTTTACATGTCTATGTACGTCTTATAAAACTGTCTCTGTATAATATGTTTGTATGATTGTTTGGTCTTTGTTTCTCTCACTCTGTCTCTGATTGCCTGTCTCTATACTTCCTGTTGTCTCTGTCAAACTATGTGTTTGTATGTCTTGGTCTCTATTTCCGCCACTCTCATTCTGTTTGCTTGTCTCTGTGTGTCCTATTGTCTCTGTCTTTGTTTGTGTGTCTCTGTTTCTGCAAGTCTGTTGCTGCCTGCCTCTGAATTCGTTTCTATATGTCAATGGTTCCCCCCCCCCCTCCTCTCTCTCTCTAGTCAATGTTTATGTTTTTTTGTGCTTGTTTTTCTGCCTGTCTCTCTCCCTCATCACCCGACCCCTCTCTCCTTATTTCAATCTATCCATCTTTTTACCCACTCATTTATCTATCTTTTCTCTTAATTACTTATCTATCTATCTATCTATCTATCTATCTAATCTATCTATCTGTCTGTCTGTCTGTCTGTCTATCGTACTGCCTCTTTCACCCCTTTTATCTCTACCTAAGTTTGTCTCTGTCTCTGTCTTCCAATTTCCTTGACTCGTTCATCAAACTCTCTTCAAAATCTCTCAATTTCTCTCACTATTCTGTATGTCTGTCTTTCCTTCCGTCAGTATCTTTGTGTTTGCCAATCTGTTTCTTTCTCCCTCTCCATCTAGATCTAGCTCTCGCTCTGCAGTTCCTGTAGCTCATAACGGAGGCTACCCTAATGCTGCGCTCCCATGTGTACGGAGGACCACCACGATTCGTACCTATTTAGCGCTAGCACTGGAACTCTGAATTTCTGCGCTGTGTGTGACTGAGTGACGGGCGTCCGCTAAGCCACGCCCATTGATTGGCACCGAAGGCGGGGCGAGCAGGCAATATGGGGTGGCGGTCGGTCAGTAGCAGAAATGGTATCACAAGCTATCGCTTCTCGCTTCCTCCCGTCAACAAGGACAGGCTGTCTCCATAAGAGCTATCAGTTCTTCGCTCCTCCCAGCCCCCTTCTCCCTTCCCATTCCTTCAGTGTTGGATTTTTGGGAGGGAGCACGATAGATTCGCAGCGAGTAAGAGAGAAGCCGCTATCAGTGGCTGTATAACCTGCGGTCGCCACTCAGCAACGCTGGACACGTTACTTGATTCGAGATACCTCCTTCCCCTCTTCCTCCGCCCTCCCCTTCCTCCTACCCCCCCCCCCCCCCCCCCTTTCGCAAAGCTTCGTCTCGCTAGTATCTCTATAGCCTTCTCGACCGCTTCTCTCTATCAATCCGGCGTCACGGGATAGAGCAGAGAAAAGAAAACACTGCGGTGACAACAGATTCACGCGGGGCTTGGCTATCATCGTCAACATCATCTGCAGCATCATCACAACGACCAACCGCCTCTCACCGTTCGGCCATATTGTCGGTGGAGGGCCTGGCAGCTAGGAGCACCTTTATCATTTACATACCCAAAGGGATAGTCTCATTTACCTAGACGAGCCGAGTTTACTATCTCATTCGTCAGGCACTCTGGTAACTGTCGCGACACAACTTCAGGGCTCATTAGCGCTGAGACGAAAACCCACACACTAGAATCTAGATATAGACAACTTCACTCTTAGCCAGTGATTCTTCAGTGTCTCCAAAATTGTGCTATAAATCAAATTATATATATATATATTAAAATAGGTCCTGGAAAGACTATAACTTTCTTTTCATTAATTTCAGGAAAAATTCTGTGGACTTTGTGAATGGTGTCTTGAGATCTTTTATTTTACGCTTGAGAGGTAAATATTTAAGTTTATTCTAATCACGTCCTTTTTGTCCAAGTGCTAACAGTTACAAATCACTTTATACAAATTTAAATTTCTTGATATTTTCTTGCTTATTCTTATTTTAAAAAAGTAACCAACGATATGCTTTAATTGAAACTCTAAGAAAAAACTGAATTGATGGTATTTCAAATAGGAACTGTGACAACATTTTCGGCCAAAGATCTCAATCTAGACTTTACAACTTTATTTTGTTTGCTTTCCACAACGTTATCTTACTTATGCATGTTTTTTACCTTCCACAAATTATATTTATCTTACTAATTCACATTTTTTGCCTCCCACAACGTTATCTTCCGTTTTCGACACCTCAGACCATAATAAAAAATTATTCAAACATTCTAACGTCTAATCACCGCACAGTTTTTAAAACTAATATCAACAGGAAAATGCTAAGAGAAAGTCAGAGTTAAAAGGTGGTTTAAAATTTTTTAAAATTCACTATCCGTATTATTGTTAATGTTATTATTATTATTATTATTATTATTATTATTATTATTATTATTATTATTATTATTATTATTATTATTATTATTATTATTATTATTTTTACTATCATTATCATCATCATTATCAGCATTATTTTTGTCATTGTTGTTGTTGATATTGTTGCTGTTGTTATATTATTATTATTATTATTATTATTATTATTATTATTATTATTATTATTATTATTATTATTATTATTATTATTATTATTATTATTATTATTATTATGATTCTTCTTCTTCTTCTTCTTCTTCTTCTTCTTCTTCTTCTTCTTCTTCTTCTTCTTCTTCTTCTTCTTCTTCTTCTTCTTCTTCTTCTTCTTCTTCTTCTTCTTCTTCTTCTTCTTCTTCTTATTATTATTATTATTATTATTATTATTATTATTATTATTATTATTATTATTATTATTATTATTATTATTATTAATGATTGTCTTCAGTTTACATTATTCCATTGTTTTATATAGCTCAATCACCAGAATAATTAACATAAAAAATTTCTTCAACTTTTTTTAAAGAACAGAATGTAATTAAGATAAACTATTATCGTCCTTTGTAAGGGATGGTTCAAATTAATTCTGTGGCAAGGAAAAAAACTGTTATTTTTTAATATTTTCAATAAAAATGTAAGGTTTTTATGTGTTAATGCTTCATAACATTGTATCATTTCATTTCAACGTTTTTTTGAGAGCTTTGCCAAACTAAGTATAAATTCAATTCGATGAGGTGAATAAAAAAGCTATAACAAGTTAATTGTATTTATTCTATAACCATGCAAATAAAATAAGGTTGGAACAGAAATTCAAGAACCCTTTTTTTTTTGTAACATAATTAAATTTCTACTCATAAAATGATAAATTCTTTGGAACAGCTTGCGACACCAAGGGTAGTAAAAATGTTACATGAATTAGATAAAGGTAAAATTTTTTAAAAGAAAATAAAATATTGAAAAATTATTGAAAGCCAAAAAACAGAGTAGAGTAAACGCCACGACAAACACAATAACAACGTAAGAATGGTGTAAGATATTTTTCGTTCAAATATATTGGGAGATTTATCAATTTTCTTGTATCCTGCGAGTGGTGTATTTCCCAGTTTATTGATTTGGTTCAGATCACCGTTTTGAAGGGGGGGATAAGTCGACAACATTAACAATTATATAAGTTAGAATACGGAAGGGAAAAAAAAAGAACAAACTAGAACTTGCTCCGTTCAAATCTAGTCGGGTGAGATCATTCCTTTTCCCCCAATATTTTATTTAGAGTTTTTCTAATTTGCCTATCTCAGAACTACGGGACACTGATATCAGCTATTGTTTCCAGACTTCGCCCTTTAATTTGAATTTTCTTTAAGATCTTTGCTTTGTGCTTTTTTATCGGCACGTTTTTTTTTTTTTCAATAATAAATTAATATATTTTTAGACGATCAGTTCAAGCAACCCATGTCATTACTGTTAACTTTGATCTTTCTTAACAGGTAGCACAATAACAGAGCAGTGAGACGGTGGCATAAGACCAACAATCCACTATTTACCCACGAAATCTGTAGTTCAACAACTCTAACTTTGCTGCGCCATTTATTGATTCCTGCCGCTCCACACACTGCCAGTCCCGAACAAAGTGACTTCTTCAACTGGGAATACTCATCGATCTTCCATTCAATTTTTTTAAAGAGAAAGTGATATGACTATGATCGTCTTGGGCTATGTGGTGCACAGAGCCGTGAGCCGACAGGTTTGTCACATTGTGAAAGTGTTTCATTGATTTCTGCTCTCACAAAATCAATCTAGCTTGTGACGCACTGGGGCCATAATAAGTATCCCCATCTCTGGCTTTGCTGCAGCAGTCAGGAGAAAACTGTTAGCTCTCGCACCGTCTGTCAGAGCTCTCGGTAGCAACCGCTTGTGACAGAGGTCTGCTGGCCGCTCAGCGACTAGCTGCTGTTGTAGTAACTTGCTCTCCTGTGGATGGATGGATCTGCGCTGCAGTAACAAGCTGGCTGTGCCCTCGGGCCTGTCCCCATCTCAGGTGGCTGGTGGAGCCGTCAAGGGAGTTTCTGCTTCTGCCGCCGCCGCTGCTGCTGCTGCTGCTGCCGCTGCGGCATCCTTCAGCTTCCAGGGTGTGTTCCCTGCCGGAGCGTTTCCTGGGGCTACAGCCGCCGCGATGAACATGAACGCGGCCGCCATGTTCGGCCTGTACGGCCTGGATGCCCCGATGCCCGCGCTGCTGCCTCCAGCGCTGCCTACACTGCACTTCACGCCGCACCAGGTAGGCTTTTTAGGTTTTCTTCCTACTTAATTCTTTGGTTTCAAAGTCCCAGAATTAGTCTCACTTTTTCTCCCATGATTTATCAAGTCAGATTGTTTTAACAATTAGTTTCTAAATTTTAATTGAAGAAAATTTTTAATTGTTCTAGAGTAAACTCATTTGTCTCCTATGGAAATAAAGTTATATAGTAATGAAAAATAACAGAAATTAACAAAAGCAGCTCTCCCTCTGCCCTTTTGTGTATATAATAATGAGAAATAACAGAAATTAATTAACAAAAGCAGCTCTCTCTTTGCCCTCTTGTGTATTTTTCAGCTTAACTTGCTAATATGTGCTTGTTTCCAACAGGTAGCGAAGGTGTGTGAGACGCTGGAGGAGTCTGGAGATATCGAGCGACTGGGCCGTTTCCTGTGGTCACTTCCAGTCAACCCGAGCGCTTGCGAGGCCCTCAACAAACACGAATCCGTGATCCGAGCTCGGGCTTTGGTCTCCTTCCATACGGGAAACTTCCGGGACCTGTACCACATCCTGGAGCACCACAAGTTCACCAAGGAGTCCCACGCCAAGCTACAGGCCATGTGGCTCGAGGCCCACTACCAGGAGGCCGAGAAACTAAGAGGCCGGCCTCTGGGGCCTGTGGACAAGTACAGAGTCCGCAAGAAGTACCCGCTGCCCCGCACTATCTGGGACGGCGAGCAGAAGACACATTGCTTCAAGGAGCGCACCAGAAATCTGCTGAGAGAATGGTACCTCCAGGACCCGTACCCAAACCCAACCAAGAAGCGCGAGCTGGCCCAGGCAACAGGGCTCACGCCCACCCAAGTTGGTAACTGGTTTAAGAACCGGAGACAGAGAGACCGGGCAGCGGCTACAAAGAACAGGTCAGTTGTTGCTATCATTATATTGAGGTTGTGTCTTTTTGCTTTCTTTCTTATCCATCATTCTGTACTCAATTCAGCTGCAGCCGTTCCCACTTATTAATACAGACCCATTATTCTTCCAGATTTGGGTTTGATGACGTTTCGTTCAAAACTTTTCGTTCAAGCCCGCGAACGCATTTCATACTGCTAGCTCTCTGAGTGTCCCAGATAAATAGACAAGGTTGTAGCGTCCCACTGATGTTTTTCCGTTCTCCCTCTCTTTCCTCTCTCGTCTCTCTCTCTCTCTCTCTCTCTCTCTCTCTCTCTCTCTCTCTCTCTCTCTCTCTGTCTGTCTGTCTGTCTCTCTCTCTCTCTCTCTCTCTCTCTCTCTCTCTCTCTCTCTCTCTCTCTCTCTCTCTCCCTCTCCCTCTCTATCTCTCTCTTTTTTTTCTTCCTTTATTCACTCTCTTATACTTCGACATCCAAAAAATAATGTGACTTACTGAACTAAGCATTATTTGATTTTTTTATATGTTATTTTCCTTTCTGGAAGTTTTAGGAAGTAGGAGAAGGGGATGAAAACTACGCGAGGAAAATATACTTTTAATTAAAAAAAAAATGGGGCAAAAAAGAAAAAAAAAACAACAGAAAACCAAGCCCTAAACTAATTTTAAAAATTTCATAATTATTTTCTAAAGGTGAAACATTGGGTGATTGAATTGAAAAAAGGAAATCTGCAATGTTCATCAGTTTATTTACACCAGTCTCTTCTCACCTAGAGAAGAACGCAAACTTAGCAATCATGAAAATAATGAATGTAATTCAATTGGAGGATTCAACATTTTTCTCCCTTCATACCTCCTCTCTTGACTCCTAATTGACTCTTATCTGTGTGTGTGTCTTTGTCTGTCTGTCTGTTCTCTCTCTCTCTCTCACTCTCTCTCTCTCTCTCTCTCTCTCTCTCTCTCTCTCTCTCTCTCTCTCTCTCTCTCTCTCTCTCTCTCTCTCTCTCTCTCTCTCTCTCTCTCTCTCTCTCCCCCTTTTCTTACACCCCCTCCCATCTCCTTTTCCTGCTTCTTTACTTCTCTCATTGCCTGTGTGTGTGTGTCTCTCTCCCTCTTTCTCTGCTTTATAATGAAATTTAAGTTTTTATCCTTTTGACTTCTGAAAATTTCGCTGAAGTAGATGAGGCTTATCTAAAAACCAAGAAGTACCCGATTCATTGACTTTTTATTGCCTAAAAGCTAAATATAAATTAGTACATAAATAAATTATTAAAGAAATAAAATTTAGTTCAATTGTTACAATTTAAGAGAAAGAAAGCAGTGTAATGCAATGGTGCTTTGCTTTGTACTTCAATCTTATGCACTGAGTACAACGTTCACTAAATTAAATATTGTTGCTAAAGGAAGGGATTTTTTTTTTGTTTGTTTTAAATTTTGTTTCTTTGGAAAAAAAAACTTTGGAATATCAGATTGGTAGAAATATCAAGACTTAAGTTAGCCAAAATTTTTAGAGAATGGAAATAAATTGAAGGTGGACAAGAAAACAATAATAAAAATTAGACCAAAATAAAGTTTAACAATAACAACAAAGTAAATTAAACAAAAAGAACTTAGATTGTTTAATACATAAAAATTGTAAGTTTTTAATGAAATCTGTTGTAGATACTAACCGCAGAAAACACGCGTGTAACAGAAAAAAAAAGTGATTGATTGTTTTAAAAATTCTTGGCGCGGAAAAAATTTACAAATCTTTCATAAAATTATTGTGCATTGGTATCTGTTTTATAATAAAAACTAAGCAATTGCGAATTCACTCTCAGGAATGAAAATTATCAATTTTGTGCCTTCTGTTCTTAAACTTTGAATCGCGCTTTTACGTTTTTGGAGTTTGTTTGATTCTGTTGATGTTTCTTTATCCTATGTTGATTTTTAATTATTATTATTATTATTATTATTATTATTATTATTATTATTATTATTATTATTATTATTATTATTATTATTATTATTATTATTATTATTATTATTATTATTATTATTATTATTATTATTATTATTATTATTATTATTATTATTATTATTATTATTATTATTATTATTATTATTATTATCATTATCATTATTATTATTGTTGTTGTTGTTGTTGTTGTTGTTGTTGTTGTTGTTAATAATTTTTTTTTCTAATTTATTTAAACTATTTTTAAGAGAGTATCTTTTTTTCCTTTTAGTTTCGTTACATTTTATTTAATATATTTTCATCTTTACTTACTTTTATACTGACGGTTCTGTTGTTGTTATTTTTATTATTATTATTTTTTTTTTTTAACTTTCTTCTTTTTTCTCTTTTTCTTTTAGTTTTCGTGGTTACAATATTTTCAATATTTCTCCTTACTTTCACACAAGCTTAAAATGCAATGGATCATTTTGTAAAAAAATCGTATTTCGATTTTTAAAAAAATGAAAAAAAAATATTAACTATAAAATATAAAATTTGCAAGACTGCTCATTAACAGTGCAATAACCACAACATATTAAAATGGAAGTCACTGCTATTTTCAGTTTTATAAACAGTTCATTGAGTTGAAACATAGAGGCAGTGGTTTGTTTCTTTTTCTTTTTGTATATTTTTTCCTGCCAATAGTTCATAATGCAATATTTTAGAAAGCTTTTCACACAAACTTACCTCAGTGATTATTATAAACAATAAATATTATTTAATTACAATTTCAACGACCTCTAAAACTTTCATACTAGAGTCTTACACGGGAGGAAATTGTCATCCTTATTGTTCTTTTAAACAACTCTTTTTTTATTGGTTAGTTTATAAATTTAATCTTCTTTCAAATAAGCCCTGCAGTTGAAACTGAATGAATGGTCTTGATCAAACAAAAAAAAAAGCCTCTTGCTCACAGGGTTTGTCATTTCCACATCTGAATACTTGTGCAAACGATAATTCTAATTTGTGCTGTCTTCATAATAATTTTATCAATTTTCGTCGTTGGGTGAGGTATCTCGTGTTTTTGGCTTTTAAAAAAATAATTTCTAGCTCCTGCTGAAAAGGTTCTCTTAAATAATGCTTCTTGCAAAAAAAAAAAAAAAAAAAAAAAAGAAAAATAAATAAAATTGTTCGGCGAACGGATGGCTTGGCAAATTTCATGCACTGCTTTTTCTTTTCTCAGCAAATCAAATCAGAATGCGTGTTTTGTGATAAGCGAATATGATAATTTACGTAATTTCAAACTTATCCAGATAACGCAATTAATAATTGGCTAGAAAAAAAAGTATAGCACATATGTAAAATATAAATATATATATTTATTTATTTACTTATTTCACCCCAAAATGTGGAAAATTGAAAGGAGGACTGGTACAATAAATTCCGTTTTTTTTTTTTTGTTCTGTTTTTTTTTTTTTTTTTTTTTTTGCTTTAATTTTAAAAAAAATTCCATAGCATAGTGAGAATTAATCTTCTCCATCTGTTTGAGCATAGGCATATTATCTTACTTTACAATAAAGCCACTGAAAATGTTGCTCTTATAATCATGATATTTAAATGGCTTTATAATATAATGACCTCAATAAATTCATTTATTTATTCTTTATATTTTCCACGTGGGATATCAATAAAAAGAAAAAGAGGATTTGATGATGATAGTCATCATAATCATCATCATCGTCGTCATTAATGCATTATTATTATTATTATTATTATTATTATTATTATTATTATTATTATTATTATTATTATTATTATTATTAAAATTCTCATGAGTATAATAATGATGATGATGACTAATTATGACTATCATCATCGGCAGCATCATTAGAGAGGGAAAAAAATATACCTCATGTACATCAATACATTAGGAATTTTTTTATTTTCATGGGCGCCCACTCCATTCCTATTACTTAATATTTAAAGTTCAATAAATTCGAAACAAAGCAACTTACTGATTAAGTACACAAAGATAATTATAGATTGGTAGATTAAAAAAAAAGGAAGATAAAGTAAGAGACAGAGAAAGAAAGACAGTAGATTGGTAGATTAAAAAAAAAGGAAGATAAAGTAAGAGACAGAGAAAGAAAGACAGGCAGAAAGAAAGAAAGAGAAACAACAGAGTAAGTGATTATGAGAGAGAAACAGGGAGAGAGAGAGAGAGAGAGAGAGAGAGAGAGAGAGAGAGAGAGAGAGAGAGAGAGAGAGAGAGAGATATACAGATAGAGACAGAGAGAGAGAGAGAGAGAGAGAGAGAGAGAGAGAGAGAGAGAGAGAGAGAGAGAGAGAGAGAGAGAGAGAGAGAGAGAGAGAGAGAGAGAGAGAGAGAGAGAATGATTGTCTTACAAGAAATCAATTTGGACAATTGTAAGAAAAACAACCTAATATTATTTTGAAATTACCGTGTCTAAGCCAGTACAGAAGGTTGCGATAATTTGATTTTCGTAAGCATAATACTGCAAGCGGTATGTTTATTAACACTTTGCTTTAAAGCCTTTAGGGTTCTTTTTAAAGATGTATTTTATGAGAAAACAGAGATGAAACAACCAGTATGCGCCCCCAAAACCTGTTACAAGTTCATTAAGACAGCGGCAAGAAAGTGGCTGTTGGTTGGTACAAATCTTCGCCAAACACTCAGCCGTGGTAAATGGTTGACACTGCTCTCTTTTACTCAAGCAGTGTAAACACTGGCTGCAGCTGATTTGGGGATCGATTGTCTATTATGTTGTTGTTTCAGATTCGCTTTTTGTGCGCTGTACTTTGCACTTTTCTCTCTCTCTCTCTCTTTCTCTCTCTCTCTCTCTCTCTCTCTCTCTGTCTCTCTCTCTCTCTGTCTCTCTCTCTGTCTCTGTCTCTCTCTCTGTCTCTCTCTCTGTCTCTGTCTCTATCTCTGTCTCGCTCTCTGCCTCTCTCTGTCTCTCTGCTCTCTGTCTGTCTCGCTCTCTCTGTCTATCTCTATCTCTCTCTGCCTCTCTTCTACCTCTGTCTCTTTCTCTCTATGTTTCTCTCTCTCTCTCTCTCTCTCTCTCTCTCTCTCTCTCTCTCTCTCTCTCTCTCTCTCTCTCTCTCTCTTTCTCTATGTATGTATGTATGTATGTATGTATGTATCTATCCATCTATCTATCAATCTATCTATCTATCTATCTATCTATCTATATTGAAATTTTAGGCCTACTAATGACATGCATGTATCTAACATTCTTTCTCTGCTCTCTTCGGATGAGTTACTCTGCATTTTTAGAAACAGTGCTCAGAACATGCATGTCATGAGTTAGCCTATATGTAAGTAAAACTTTATTATAAATATCTCAAAGCTCCTTTAGCTGAGCACTTTGCCCATTACAATTACTCGAAAAAGATATACTTATCCATCTATCTATCTATCTATCTATCTATCTATCTATCTATCTATCTATCTATCTATCTATCTATCTATCTATTTATCTATCTATCTGATTATCTGTCTTTCTTCCTATATCTATCTAACTATCTGTCTATCTATTTATCTATCTATCTATCCAACTATCTACCTACCTATCTCCTCGTTGCATCTGTTACCTTGTTCTCACTAAAACTTTAAGTACTTTATTTGTCGATATTGAACGAGGTTTTTATAGGTTTATTTAAAAAAAAAAAAAAATCCGGTAGCAAACATTATTTGCACTTTAAATTTACAATATCGACATCCGCGACCACCTCATGTTTTTACTCTGCCTTTTACAAGTTCGAGGCACTGATTAATTGTGACAGTAGCAAACATTTTGACGTGTTTGCTTCCTTGTGCAAGAGGTGCGTCTGTTCTTATTTCTTTCACAAAATTTAAGAAATTGATTTAAAAAAATGACAAGTACAACAGCAATTATGTTATTTCGAAGAAAGAGGCACGCGTTTACTTGTTTCTTTTTTTTTTCCACCTTAGCCCTAAAGGCAGGCTTTACAAGCTCACCACAATAGCGGTTTTCTGGTGTCGTGGTAACAAAATAGTCGCAGACGTAGTAAGAAAGTATTGTGGTGTAATCTGTTACCGCGCTTTCTTTTCTTCACACATTAACACCCAATAATGTATTAATTGGTAGCTTGGAAGGAACTACAGCTGAAAAACAATAAAATAGAAAAGAAAAGAGTAAGAGAGAGAAAGGAGAACGGCGTCAAGTGGTTTATACTCAGTTGAGACAAAGCTACAGTTGGTTGGTGGGACGGTAGAGCTGGGAACTGGGCGTGTGAGGGATGCTTAGCACACACAGCTCGTCTACTCGCTTCTCGCAGAGATTAATAGTGTTGTCTCAATTTGACACGTTCCCAGATGCCTTATAACCCTAGGGGGGAAAAGATTCCGATTGGAGACTAAAGAAGAAAATCGTTCTGATTTCTTTACTGTCGCCGTTTCCAGATTTATTTTATTTGTTTTCATTTTCACATCGGCGAAGACTTGTAGTAGCAGCTGCTGCTTTCAATATTTCTGTCGCCCTTTCCTTCCAGTCTTTGTTCAGAGTATTTTACTCTGTTTCCTGGAGAAATGTCCTTTTTCTTTTATGAGCCTTCCTTTGGTTTGGGAGGAAAAAAACAAGCAACCCACCATTATGCATAGTGATTTCAAATGATACGACTTCGGCTAAATTGAGTGCTAAGATCAACTTCATCATTCTTAAAGTACATCTATTTTTTCACTTAATATCATATTTTAAATCAATTTTTTTTGCGCTGCTTAACTGTTGCGTGCTGTACAAATTTTCCTAGGTGAAGCGGAAACTCTGTCTGCCTTTTTTAAATTTATACCTACAGAAATCTATAATCTTTTTCATCATAATTTAAAAACTTATATAAAAATAAGAATTGCATTTTTTTGTCTCTTTAAAAAAAAATGTGGAAATGTTACGAATATCAATAAAATTGAAGAGCATCATAGAGTTATTTGCTTCGTCAATTTTCATAATTGAGGATAATCATTTAAAGAACAATTAATATGCTAAATCAGCTATGAAAGAGATAGAAGAGCACTTGAAATCAACTTACAGACGACTTTAAATCATTTCAAGTGCGGCTAATCCTATGCCCCCCTCCCCCGCTTTGAAAAAAAGTGTTAGATGCGTGAAAAAGAGACTGACATAACTAGGCTAAACATCTGTTTTTTGGTTTGTTTCGTGTTTGTTTCTGTTATCAAGAACAAGCGGGCAGCGATAGCCGAACTAAAGCACAATTTGACCGAAGGCAGCGGCAATTGTTGAAGGTTTGGAGAAATAAAAAAAAAAAAGAGAAAATTTAATACAAAACGGATAGAACTAAATTTTCTCACAACTTGTCCATTCAAAGCATGATAGTTTATTTGATTGAACATATCAATTAATTTGATTTAGGTTCGATCCTGTTTTAAATAAATGGAAATACTATTGAAACGGCTATGCATGTAATTGACTGCAACGCCTTTCTGTTCAAGTGAAAAAAAAATAAAGTTATATTGCCAAAGCAGCTCTAAAAATAATTGAAGAAGCAACATTTTGTATAAAATTATTTCAAAAATCAAATCAAGTTAACTTTAAATTATAATAAACTACAAAAGTGTGTAAAATAGGTCTGCGTCCGTTGAAATAAAAAGAAACCAAATTCTTTAAAGTTTGAAATAAGTAAAGAAAAATAAAATAAATTTAAGCCGATAAATAATTTTCTAATATTTGTTACTTCGAAGATAAAACAATAGATCTATATAATAATTCTGGTATTATTTCTACAAAATTTCCTTCCGCGGATTTTCAACTTCAATTTACGGACAACCAGTAGGAATGAGAAACCACTCGCCTCTGACCCTTCATTTTTGTCCCACACTGTAATTCATGATATTCTTTTTCGTATCTCATCTTAAAAGGGCTCAATTTAAAGTTTAAAAAGCAATAAGGGCTTCAATCTCTTGTTGTTGTTGTTGTTTTTTTAATTTATTAAAATTTATTGAATACGTGTTGTATGATTTTATTTTCCTCGTGCATTACTTGTTGTTTCCGTAAGTTTGATTCCTTTTTCAAGGAATGATCATTAATTTTTATTCTTTTCAGAGGATATTTTTCCTCAGAATCTCCAGAAAAATGATAAAAAGCAAACAAAAATTTATTCCCCTTTAATTTTTTTAATTCATCACAGTCATCAACAGAATTACCATTTACGCGGTGTTTTCCTATGTTACTTTTGAAACGCCTATATTTTTTTCCTCCTATGTGAGAAATTACGTTTACCTTAAAAATCATATTCACACCACAAACGAGACAGTATTAATCTGAGACTGTTAGTTTTCCTCACTCTCAACGTTGCTCTCTCATTGACCTTTCCATCTACTCCTCCATGTGAGTTACGATCATCATCATCATCATCTCAACCTCCAGGACTGACAGCCTGGATGATGCTACTCGATGGATTTTTTTATCTGATTTATTTTTTTTTAAACGCTTTTTTAGTTCCCTCTTCCCTTTTAGAATAATTGTGTTTTGAAGTGGCTGAAATTACCAGTGATTTAGGCAAGTTGATTGGAGCGGTGGCACCCACTTCAAAGAGCCTTAGGTCTGTACGTGTCAGAGGCGAGCTGTGAGAGGGCACAGACTTAGCTCAACAACCATTTAGCATTATCGAAAGTAGCCGGCTTCTCCCGTAGTAATAGTGATAATAATATAACATGTAATGACAATTATTATGACGAGCAAAAAAAGGCAAAAAAAAAAAGCTTTTTTTTGTCGCGATCATAACTTGAAATAGTGACTGAGTGAGCGAATGCCCGATTGAGAGCTATAATTGATACCACTGTAGTTTTCTAGCTTGTGTCAGAAAAAAATCATTGATGGATTTGTCAAAAAGAGTTTATTATTTCGGATTGCTGTCTGTTCGGACAGATAGGCATGCAGACTGACTGACTGACAGAGACAGAGAGAAGAGTTTTAACCTAACGCCAGTTTTTGCATTATTCTTGGTAAGGAAAGAAAAAAAAAATGTTCACGACAAGATCATTTCATCGCTCTTGAAAATGTCAAACACACAATTGTGGGAGACGTGATAGAGAGAAGGATCGGCCCAGGTGGGTCTCATAATCAACTCTTCTAATTGCCACACCAAGTAGTCGTGCAGCCCTAGTTCTGTCCATCACACACCCACATAGGCTTCCCGCTGACCCTCGAGATAATGATGAATTCATCGAATTAATTTTATTGTCACCGCGGCTAAAGATTTTCTTCCACTAATTAATAACAATAAAAAAAAAATAAATTATGTCCTTATTATTATTTTCAAGAATTAGAATGAGATCCAGAATTTTTTTTTTTTCATTTTTACTTTCTTTTTTTTTTGTTTTCTCTTTAAAACCTTTGGCACCTTTATTTTATTACTGTAGTATGTAAATGAAAAGAGGAGAGATTCGCCCCCCCCCCCCCCTCGAAAATCTGGAGCTGTCAATTAAGAGCTGGGAACCTGTCAATGAAATCAGTCTAGAAGACATCAGCTGGTACTAATAGGATAATTAATTGCATTCTTGACGACATGTTGGTATCAATCGTTTGTACAATTTTTTATTCTACCAATTTTCACCATCTGGATCGAAAGAAGAAATAATATTATTATTGAAAACTGAGTTGTTAAATGTTAAGGAGACGAGGAGACTCGTTCTATTCTTTGTCTTGTGCCACCTAAGTACCTCTGAAATTGTAATAGTAACATGGATCTATCATTATTATGACAGACAAGGAAAAAGAAACTTACTTGGAGAAGAAATGAAATTAAGAACGATGGAGACTGGATAGTCTGTAGCCAAAATTTGTCTTAACAGAATTCAGTCCAACTTCCTCCCGCACAAGCTAGAGATAGGTCATAACAATTCAAACAAGAAAGAAAAGCAACGGCTTATACGGAATCAACACAGATGTAAAAAAAAAATAAATAAAGTGAAAATGAATTGCATTCTCACATATGTAAAAACAACAAAACAAACAAAACCGTGTCGGTAAAATCATACATTATGCTAGTTTCACCCCGTAAAAATTGCGACATTATTGCACAACTGGCTCATATTTTGCTCGCTGTGGAGGTAGACCCTATATTTTTCTAAGCTTCGAAATGCCACTCGTCACACAAAATACATGTTCACTTCCATTTGCCTGGAATATCGATAAGTGCGGCAAATGATAGCCCTGCTTCTTTCCACACCATGAGGAAGTCTCATATAGGAACTGCAGGAAAAAAAAAAACAAACAAAAAAACCCACTAGACTGGTACAATGATATTAATGTGTCACAGGATGCTTATAGCGTGGCTACTTGTTCTTGTTGAAATTACCTGCACATTAACTATCATCCTTTTTTTTTCAACTCTACTAGAAGGAGTCACAGTAAAATTTGTAGATCTACTCTTCACGATCTTTAAACTTGGATATGTATTTCGCTTTGCAACGTGATTTTTAAGTTCATTTCCACTATTCACTTTAACTCAAAAGTAAACAAGTGGTGAAAAAGTCTTTATTAATACAATTTATTTCATACACTGTTGTAATAATTATATTCTAAGATTATTTAAATCGTGAACTTTTTTGTAAAAAAAAAAATAGTATATTCTCCCTTTTGTATAAGTAAGACCGCTATATTTTGTTTAAATTTATTGGAAGGTTGATCAAAAGAAACATTTAATTAGAAAATAAAGTTGGCTAATGAGGGCAGTTTATCGAGAAATCGCCTTAACATAACTTATTTCATAGAGTCGGAAAAATACAAATTAATGCTGTAACCGTGTAATGATAATAATAATAATAATAATAATAATAATAATAATAATAATAATAATAATAATAATAATAATAATAATAATAATAATAATAATAATAATAATAAAAATAATAATAATAAAAATAATAATAATAAAAATAATAATAATAATAATAATAATAATAATAATAATAATAATAATAATAATAATAATAATAATAATAATAATAATAATAATTATAATATTAATGTTAAATTGAAACCCTATTTACGAATTGTGAATGATACAATATTACTGAAAATATGCATCAGCTCAAAAAGAGAACACGAATGAAGACAGTTGTCTTACAAGGCGAAAAAAGGTCCGACAAAGATTTGGCTTGTCTGAGCTGGCTGTGTGCTTGAGCACTTGCCTTCTCCCTCTATTCCACAACAATTAGCTGTCAACAGTTACGTTTGTGTAACTGTCCCACCACTTATGTAATAGAAATACTGTTTCGATACTTTTTCCAGCATGGCTCCCTCCCGTTTCCTCCATGTCCCCCTCCATCCTATTTTCTAAGCATGCAATCAATGCACGCACTCCTCCCTTCTCCCCCTCCCTAAACTGACACAAACACAACATCCTTTTCTCTCTCTCTCATAATACTGCAATGCTCTCAGTTAACCAAGACTTTGCACAGCTCCAGCCCAGCTCCTGGCACTAGCACCACCACCACCACCACGACCACCACACCTCGACCTGTTCCGAGATGTTCAGTCCTCCTCCGTGAGTCGATCGACTAAATGTGACGGTGTACAAACATGCCCAGCGGCAGCTCCCCTAGTTCAAACAGCCATAACTTGTACAGGCCGATTGCCGGTAAATTGTCGCTCTGATTGATACCACTAGGAGCGCGACGATAATTACCGTGGGGAGGAAAGCCAGTTTACCCTGCATAGATCACAAAAGTCAAGTCAAAATGGCCATTGGAAGCAGTTTGGAACTTAGTTTTGTGCCCTCATCACGAAAATGGGTATCGAACTCGTACACGTGGAGGAGTTATTACCGTGACAAATTGTTGTAGGTTCCAATTTCAAGATCTTTAGGTTTTTGTTCGAAATCAATTTCAGTTCTACTAGGTCCTATACACCTGTACAGATTGGCCGCATCGAAAAACGTTTCGTGATAAATTTTGTTTTATTTTAAGAGAGTTAGTTCGGAGTTTGCCTCCGCATGAGATTCATGTAGAAACTTATGAAAGGTAAAATAATGAAACTCACTGCAATTTCGAGAATTGGTCTTTATGCAATTTAAATCTAACTGCTACTTGTTAAGCAAATACACTTAATTGAATATATTGGTTTCATTGTCTATCGCCAAATCAAATGCTAGATTCTTACAAAGCTTGTTTTAATCTGCAATAAACACTATTCAATAGAATGCACAGGAACCATTTTTTTTGTGTTGCTTCACCGGTTCTTCGGGGCAGTATTGTTTGAACGATCAATGAACCTTATCACTAAACGTCTACACTTTTCCCTATTGAAATTTGTTTTACCTAAAGTGATCGGATTAAAGCTTTCAAGATTTGATTTAGACTTAGATGTAGCTCAAGACAACTATACCTATCAGCAAGAAGATTTCCACCAGGTCTTCTTTGCTAGCCCTATCTCTCTGAGCTGAAGACCGCAAAGCCAGTAAGAGGGAAGTTACACGCCTACGTGTCATCTGGACAAACAGACAAATCCAGCAAACAGGCCCTTGACCCGTGCTGCTAATCTGGTCCTCGCTGATAGGACGTCCAGTGAGGAGAGAGCCTGGCGACCGCGGTGGTCAGTTCTATAGTCTTCCTCACGGTCCCTGACCAGTCCTCAACTGATAGGGGCTGGACACTTGCACAACACTCACCTGTGGACTTTAGGATAAACACTAGGCTCCACGGACACGGCGCTCTGACGTAACGGTCGTTTTGATTGGCCCATGAGAGGTGTTCCTGGGGCGTTTGCTGATAGCCAGGGACTTTCAATGATGGCATAGAACGCTCTTCTCGATTGGTTAATTGTTGGTAATGGCGGCCGATTGCTTGGAAGACTGGGGGTCCTAACATTGAAGTTCAATTGTCCAATAACTCGTTTGAGGATAATGAGATCTGAAACTAAAGGCACAAGTTCAGTACGAAAGAGAAATTAATTAAAAAATCTTCGTTAGCAATATTCTTTTACCTCTTATCTTTAATCGCTTTTTTCCCTACTGGATGCATCGTTCAAAATTTTATGTTAAGAAAGGGAGGTATAAAAAAATTGTGTTGGCTGAACATTTTATGATTTTTGTACGATATGCTCTCCTCTGTAACCCAAATTCCATTGCATTATGTTGTTTGCATTTTTATAAGAAATGGAACAAAAGAACTTTTGGAATATTGAAAAGATTTTAGATAGTAAAAATTTCAGCCATTCCAGAAAGGCTTGAACAAAAAACTCCTGGATATAGGGCTTTGTTCTAACAACAGAAACCAGAAGATCTTAAGTCCTGCCGAGTTAAGGAAAAAAAAATAAGCATTCAAACAAACAATCAGGCAGATCCACACAGTCTTGATCTATCGCAACAAACTTCTCTAACACAGAAGAAACACCAGAAGATATCGACACCACCTTAACTCTTTCCTTTCAGCTTTAATTAATAGATGAACAAAACACAATTTCTATCAAGAAAAAACGGACACCTTTCGTGAAATCCTTATTTTTTTTTTTTTTTTTTTTTGTCTCAGCCCGTCTATAGATTTCGCCCCGTCGTTTCTCCTCTTCTCCACTATTATACTAGAAGCTTCGTGTAGGGCTTTCCCCCGTTTGCTTCCGAGCCGAACGCTTGATTCCCCTTAGGGGGTTTTAGGTTGAGGAATTACCTTAATGGATAAAACAATCGATAGAGATAATTTCTGGCTTGCTGCTGTGACTCTTTCAAAACTACTTCTGCGCTACAGTTAGCTCCTAACCCTACCCACCTCCTCTGTCAATATCCTTCATCTATGAATGCCTAAAATTTGTAAGCATTCCGGATTTGCGGGCCTGCGCTTTGTCTAGGTATCCATTTCTTTGTCTTTCTTTATCTTTATTCCTATTTCAATAGTATATATTTATTTGTGTCTTTTTTCTGTGACAACTTGATAGGTCGTAATAGTCTGTGTTCTCGGCACTCCACCCCCACCCCCACTTCTCTCTTCTCTCTCTCTCTCTCTCTCTCTCTCTCTCTCTCTCTCTCTCTCTCTCTCTCTCTCTCTCTCTCTCTCTCTCTCTCTCTCTCTCTCTCTTTTTCTTTCTTTCTTTCTCTCTCCCTCTCTAATTAAAAAAAAAAAAAATCTATGACTTTTCTAACCCCTACCTGGTCAGATCTCTACGTCCACAACCTCCCCCCCCCCCCTTTCTCCCCCCCCCCCCCCCCCCCCCCCCCCGCCTTCACCTCTCTACATGTCTATTTCCTTCTCTCTCTCTCTCTCTCTCTCTCTCTCTCTCTCTCTCTTTCTCTCTCTCTCTCTTTATGACTCTGTTTTCACCACAGTTTCACACAAACTTTTCTCTCTCTGTGTGTTTTCCTGATAGCCATACATAATCCATAATTTTCTCGAATGGACATGTGTGTTATTAATCTCTACAATTATAATTAATGTTGAGCACAACATGAAAAAAAAGCACCCAACAAACCTCAATATTTTAAAAGTTTTATTGCTTGTTTTCTTATTGTTTTCTATTATCGTGTCAAAAGACGACTGAAGGCTTGCTTGTGGGGAAACAAGAACAATCTGTGTTTATAAGATCTCCCACGGCATGTGGCTGCGAGAAGCTTTTGAGCAGGATAAACACGCCGTAGATCGGCCTTAATTGTAGACGCAGTGGTGAGCAAAAAGAGCCAATTACCGGCCTAAGTAATTTGCGAGCCAGTCTTTCAATTATCTCTCCAACCTGCACTGAGAAGGAGACGTTTACCAGCAGCGCCAACGTCTCTGAGGCTGGAGTTAGTCACGTCTACAAATGTCACCACCATGGCCTGCCGGTTTCACCAACCTCGCCTTTTCATTTTCTTTTCTCTTTTTTTTTCTTT
>JAWDGP010006687.1:0-36506 GCA_033675545.1 Elysia crispata
ACTTATCAAAAGACTAATTTTCCTCAATTACTGAAAAAACATAAAATCACTGAGTTTGTGTAGTAAAGAAAAGCTGGTCAGCACATGTTGTCTTCCGTGAGTCTCCGCTTCTTTCCGGAACAAATCAAAATTCACATAATGAAAAAGCTTGGCTCAGCATGGCTGGCAGGCATGTTGGAGAAGGCGTATCAGAACGCCAGTAGAAACCCAAGACCAGGAGTGATCTGCCACAGACTTTCAAAAACCAGTCATATCCCTTGTTCCTAGTAACCCGGAATCTCTCACAGCACTGGGCTCCAGTTTCTCAGCATATCTCGTCAAATCTATGCTGGGGAAGATCAACAAACTCAGGAAATAGCTGTATGTTCAGATATGTCAGGACACATAAAAAGAATATTTTTTGGGATTGGAAAATCCTAATTTTTCTCAAAAAAGTTCAAACCAGACTGCCCTTCCATAGATCTATACTTTTTTTATTATTTGTGGCCGCAAAGAATGCAGATAACAGTTTAGCATGGCGTCCCTTTGCTCACAATGGCGCCAAGGCTGGATGAGCTGGCATATTATTCCAAATCTAAAGTTATAAGTTTACATATATGGGCTACAAAAAGAACATTCGATATATACATCAAAAAGCATTTATATACGCTGTGTAAGTTATCTAAGGGAAAGTGAAAATGGACAGAAATTGTATCGTGTTTTTCCAGATGCAAAGATTTTTTTTTTCATAATGACAATAAGACTAACTCAAACACAAGCGTTGCACACTAATCTGGAATCTGCCCAGGTTCAGGTAAAACCTCAGTTTGATGACTGAAACCTTTCATCCACAGTCTTAGCAGCATATACAGGGATTATGGTTCTTCTGCAGCTGAAAGCAAGCAGTTTCGCTTCCCATGTTAAAGAAATTGTGGGCGCATGATGTAAAAAAAAATCCACGTGATCCCCGTTTCACTTAGGGACTTCCAGTAATCACTGAATTTCCTAGTGATCACACGAAATTCCTAAATTAATACCTACCATTTTACGTGGTTTTACTATTGGCGGTTTACTGAATTTGCGTACAAAACCTCGCCATTATACAGTGATCATGTTCCCTCTTTAAAATAATTATTGGTGTGCCAATGTGTTATGACACCAAAATTGGCATTGTATTTGTTTTGATCAATTTGTTAGATGCGGTCGTCTCGCTTCATTACTCGCCTTCCTCAAATAAAGCCAAGAAGCCTATTGAGGAAAAGTTTACACAAACGCTCACGGATAGTTTTAAAGAAAACAAAGGAGGATTAATTCCATAATGTGAGTACCAGAAGACAATTGATACCTGGAAAGTAGCACGCCAACGGGCGGCTTGGATACTATCTATTGGAAAAGTAAGTTTTCTCTTTAATATATACAACTTTTATTTCTTACAAGCTTCTCAAGCAGAAAAGGATGGTGAAAAGTGGTTGTGTAAATCTGCAGTCTGGCGAACAAGATGACAACGTGGCTGTGCCAGTTCCACTTATGGCTGTTGAGATAGGCGATCCTAGAAATATTCTTGGTGTCATAATTGATAGACGAGAAGACAAAGACCAATAGTAAAGACATAAAAGCTGGTATTCTCAATGGTCTGTATTCCAGAAATTAATTCGATTTGTGTCCAAGCGTTTTCTACAGAAATAAAAAAAAAAATCACTGCGCTCTATATGCTTTCTCAATCCTCTTCATGTGGCCAAGTTTTCACACGTTCAACTGTACTGGTGCCACAAATCGTAGGTAAAAGCGGCAAGGCGATGGATGCCGCTTTGAGGTGTAGGTTCATTCCTGTTCATTTGATACTTCTGTTCTTATGTTTTCTCGTCTTTCGTCTTATCTGTCAGTCTCAAGCTATATTAAATATGTGTGTATGCGTCTGAGTGAGAGAAAGGGGAGAGAGAGAGAGAGAGAGAGAGAGAGAGAGAGAGAGAGAGAGAGAGAGAGAGAGAGAGAGAGAGAGAGAGAGAGAGAGAGAGAGAGAGAGAGAGAGTATCTTTTGCTTTGCTCCATTGTAATGCCTTTTTTAGACATGTGTCACGTTTGAACGTAAGAAATGTAACTGTGTATATCTTTTTTCAATGAAAATTGTCGTTTAACGATTGTTTACACTTTGCTCTTTTTGTATATACAAGCATGATTACCCGTTTATATGATGAGGTTAAGAAGAACAATTATACACTGAAAAGAGCTATTTGGAAAGTTCACACAAATATAACACTTCTGTCCTCCGGGAATCATACAACTACAGTGAAGAAAAGTGAATAGATGGGGAAAACTACTATATTGAAGAAATGTAAACCACGAAAATAATAGATAGATCTCTTCTGGAACCATACAACTACATAGTTAAAAAAAATATTCACAACGATATCTTTCAAGAGCAATACAAACAACTACATAAACTGATAAAGACAAAAAAAAAAAAAAAGACTTTATTACAAACACAGACTAAATCCAGAGTCACAGAACTGCATAAAGAAATTAAAAAAAAAAAAAAAAAAAAAAAAAAAATAAATCCAATTTTACATTTTGTGACACTAAAAGAATTGTGTCCTCCAGAGTCACTGATAGTAAAGTTTTGAAAAATATAGAACTCTGAAAAAAATTAAACATCGGATTTCTTCTAAAGTTGACTTTCTTTAAATGAAACAATGGTCTCAAGCGAAACAGTAAACCAAATCTGGGCGCACTCGTTTAAGCAGCCATCTATCCACTGAGACCATATGCACTTCCTCTATCATCGGGAACTAATTCTAGAAAAAAAAAATTTGTCACAACAAAGTATAAAAAAGTAAAGACCTTAGAAAGTTTAGTCTGGATCTACCTAAAGTTTGTAAAAATATGTGTAAATTTCTAAACCCTTGTATTAAAAGAGTATTAAAATCAATATTACTCAAAATCCTCACTTGATTTTTGAAAATGTTCACTCTGGAATGGAAAATTCATTTTCATATATTTGTTGAAAGGAGCAATAAAAGCATTGCAACCCAAAATATTTAAAAAATCAAATAGTTCTAAATCTAGTAATAACAAATTTTGATGATCGAAACATTTGTTTCGATTGAGTGTTAAAACAGTTATAGAATTCAATGTGTAGATCTTTTTAGATAACGATTGCATTTAACCAAAAAAAAAAAAAATGAAATCTTGCGATCAATACTAAATCTCAAAGCTATGAAAACGTTCTGTTTCATAGGCAAGCCAGTGAGACTAAGAGAAAGAGCGCGTGGCGTGAACAATAATATCGATGACGCTTTTGTGAATCCTATTAAAGAACTTTGTCACAAAAAAAAAAGTATAAACAAGCCAAAGGCATTAGAAAATTTTGTCTCGATCTACATAAAGTGTGTGGAAATAAAAAAAAAACAAAATATGTTTACAATCCCAAACACTTGTAGCTAAAGAGTAGTAAAAATAAATTGTTATGAAAAAAAATTCTGACTTGATTTTTTCTAAATTTTTACACCAAGGAAATCGCAACAGATGTTGATACATTTCTTGAAAGGTTAAACATTTATTCTTTCCGAACATACTTCATAATTTGTCGAGGGATAAAAATGAAGTGGCTCCAGATCTAGACCTTGAATTTACTCACGGCAATCAAAATTTTGCTTTGTGTAACATTTGTTGCGATTGATAGTGAAAATTTTGAAGATCTAGATCTAGACTCTGGCAAATTTATCAAGATCTAGATCTATATTTTGACTGAGGATAAATTTATATATCAAGCCTTGATTCTAAATCTTGATCTAGATTTTGGTGGCGAACATTGGTTTGAAAGTCTTCCAGATTACCCTAATTTTGATTCTATGTTTTAAGAATGACACCATTTTTTTTCTCTTCAATAGAATGTGAGGCTGGAAGCTATGGGCATGGCTGTTCACGCCGCTGTAGCCCACACTGTGCGGGGTCAGACGGTGCCTGTCATCACGTCAATGGGAAATGTGATAAAGGTTGTAACCCTGGATACTATGGAGAAAGATGTTCCTGGACCTGCTGCAGTCATTGTGCTGGACCATACAACGCCTGTGATAGTACCAGTGGAGCCTGTGAGGCAGGCTGTGATGCCGGGTATTATGGAAGCCAGTGTAGAAAACGTTGCAGCAGCAACTGTGCAGAAAACAAAGCTTGTGGTCGAGATAGTGGAGCCTGCTATAGTTGCAATCCAGGGCATTATGGACACTTTTGTCACCACAAGTGTAGTCGCCACTGCGCCGGATCACACAACGCATGTGACCGTACCAGTGGAGCCTGTGGGGCAGGCTGTAAGCCAGGGTTCAGAGGACTAAAGTGTACTCAACGTAAGTAATCTTTAGATCTTTGGTAATAAGGAAAAAAATGTGATGCACTGACAACAAAATTGTCCTGATTCATCTAATTTTGAATGCTCTTGGATCATTCTTTTATTTAAGAGCTATTGCTTATAGTTTAAATGAAAACATAAAGTCAGCTTCACTTATAGGATGTGCCTTCGTGGATTTTTCCTTCTATATAAAAATAAAATAAATACATTTCGAAGATAGTAATGGTGAGAGCATCAAAAAATATTTCAACCGCATGAAGTTCGACAAAGACTAAAGGATGTAAAGAAATGTTAGCGAGCCGTCTAGATATACAAAACATTCTCTCGAAAGGTCTAAATAGGACGGACTACGTCTTAAACTAACACTATAAAATGTAGATAATTATTGATTTGTGATTTTTGTTGGCAGGAGCATATGTTTACATGCTTTCTTTATTACAGTCTAAGTTTTAAAAATCATGAGTCTGAAATAGTTTACATTTAACTACTTGAATAAGATTTTTCACGATTTTTTTTAGATCTTAAGTGACTTATGATACAAAAAGAATTCTTAAAGATGTTTTTTTTTTATCAACATAGGATGTAACAAAGGCCGTTACGGGGAACAATGTAAGAGAACCTGTAGTGTGCACTGTAAAGCGACCTCCTGTCATAATGTCAACGGGACTTGTCACCATGGCTGTGACCCTGGCTACCATGGTTCTTTATGTATACAGAGTAAGTCGACTATCTAGAAAGCCATTAATACTCTTCAGATCATATTTTTGCTGGACGAGACGTGAGCAATCTGTATTCGTACATTTTATTCATTTTATAAGGGATGTAAGTGGACGTGTTTAAATCAATAACAGAATAATATGATGCATTATTTACTTTTTTGTTTCATTTGATTTGTTTTATTATTTTACATTCATTCTGAAAAAAAAAACAGGTGATATTGATCGACTCGTGAATCGCCTGATAAACAATGTTTCTGTTTCCATCGATTTTCATTGCTAAACTTTTCATTTCCAATGGTTTTTGTCTAAGAATCAGCATCTAGAAAATGTAGGAATCCGTTGTTTGTGTAAAAAATATATTTCTCTTAGGTTTGCATTTCTAAGAACATGGCTGTATATGACGTAACCTCTGCTTCAGAAAAAGAGAGAGAGAGAGAGACAGAGAGAGAGAGAGACAGAGACAGAGAGAGAGAGAGAAGGAGGGAGGGAGGGAGAGAAAGAGCTAGAGAAAGAAAGGAGATGATGATGATGATGGCTGCATTTAGTGCAGTGGCGAGGAACTAAACCATTGTGTGTCGTCTTTAAGGGCTAGACCGAAGAAGTAAGGAAAGTCACGAGCTAATAATTATTAGATCAGAGTTGTCATAATTTTTATCATCAGCGTCGCACACCGAAAGCAGGTGCTGAAGATTTAAGAAAGAAGCATAAATTGACACATACCTTATTTTTTTTTAATTACATACCATGGTACAGTCACACCAGTAACTCTAGAGTAGACAGAATATCCCTGTAGTTAGGCTGGGAGTGACCACACTAGTAACTATAGAGTGGATAGCCACTTTCTGTAGTTAGGTTGGAAGTGACTACAACAGTAACTGTGGAGTGGATAGCCACTTTCTGTAAGTTATTTGGAAACTGACTATACGAGTTAATGTAGGGTGTGTAGCCAGTCTCTATAGGTAGGCTGGAAGTGACCACAACAGTAACTGTAGATGGGGTAGCCAGCCCAAAGCTCTCTGGCTGGCTCATAACGATAATGACGTCACAGCGGTGGGCCGAGAATAATGCTACTTGATCTATGTTCAGTAAGAGGCTTGAATAGGCAAGAGGCATTTTCAAGAGTGGGATTTGTGTCATACATTTTTGGAAAAAAAAACAACATACAAGTAGAAAGAGAGAGAGAGAGAGAGGGGGGGGGGGAAAGAGAGATAGAGAGAGAGAGATAGAGACAGAGAGACAGAGAGACAGAGAGAGAGAGAGACAGACAGACAGAGAGAGAGAGAGAGAGAATTAATCTGGAAGAAGAAAAGCAGAGATATGGAGAGATAGTGAGAGATGCAGTATGGCAACCTCAGAAAATTAGAGAGAGAAGAAATGACAGGTAACACACATGTATAGTGAAGGAGGGGGTACACATTAAAGATGAAACAGAAGAAGAAAAAAGATGAATGAGTAAATTAGAAGGAGGAAGAAGAGAAGGCGATGCAGAATATTAAATCGAAAAAAGTAGATAAAGATTTAGCCTACATTTGATGTATCATCATTTTTTACAAATTATGAAAATAAGTGTCTTCAAATTTCTATTACCGCAGACACGTAAGTTATAAGTAGTCGACTTGTTCACATGGGTTTTTCATTTTGTCCTCGTCAATAACACACACACAAACACACATATCATCAGGGATAACGTTTGAGGTGCGGTGTATGTTAAAGCGCTTATAATGTTTCGATTTATTACATGGGCAGGAGGACTGTTGCCACTCCTACTACTACTAACACCACCACTGCTACTACAACCACTAGTACTACTATTACTACTACCACCAATATTACTACTTATATTACCATTACTACTATAATAATACTACTACTACTACTACTACTACTACTACTACTACTACTACTACTACTACTACTACTACTACTACTACTACTACTACTACTACTACTACTACCACTACTACTACTACTACTACTACTGCTACTACTACTACTACTACTGTTACTACTACTACTACTACTACTACTACTACTACTACTACTACTACTGTTACTACTACTACTACTACTACTACTACTACTACTACTACTACTACTACTACTACTACTACTACTGTTACTACTACTACTACTACTACTGTTACTACTACTACTACTTACTGCTACTACTGTTACTACTGCTACTACTACTACTACTACTACTACTGCTACTGCTACTACTAATGCTGCTACTACTACTTCTACTACTACTACTTATTCTACTTCTACTTCTACTACTACTACTACTACTACTACTACTACTACTACTACTACTGTTACTACTACTACTACTACTACTTCTACTACTACTACTACTGCTACTACTACTGCTACTACTACTACTACTACTACTACTACTGCTGCTACTACTACTACTACTACTACTACTACTACTACCACTTCTACTACTACTACTACTAATAACTGCTGCTGCTGCTGCTGCTGCTGCTGTTGCTGCTGCTGCTACTATTACTTCTACTACTACTACTACTACTACTACTACTACTACTACTACTACTACTACTACTACTACTACTACTACTACTACTACTACTACTACTACTACTACTACTACTATTACTACTACGTCCCTAGGTAGGTTGGAAGTGACCACAACATTTACTGTGGAGCGGGTAGCCACTTGCTGTAGGCTACTTAGAAACCGACCTCAAGAGTAACTGTAATGTGGATAGCCAGTCTAGGGAGTAATGGTAAACGGATTCCTACCCTTACAGAATGTGAGGTGTCTTTCTACAAAGCAATTATTTCAACAAATGTCTAAGCAACCGATTTCCAAGTCTAAAAAAAATTATTCTCAGGCCATTTTTATTTGAAATCCTGTTATTTGGAAAAGGAACACCAATAGCTTCAAATGAATAATATTACATAATGACGAGCATGCTTTTGCAGCTGAATGGAAAGAAAAATTCAGGAGAATAGTCTAAAAATGCTTAATACTCCCTTTTACTTGGCTTGAAGCAATTATCTTTCAGCGTCTCCACAATATCAGAGTTGTGTGTTACTTGCCCATAGAATGCCCTGCTGGGAAATACGGCGAAAGATGTTCGAAAAACTGCAGCAACACCTGTGCTGGACCAGACAATGCCTGTAACCATGTGGATGGGACCTGTCGTGCCTGTGATCTTGGTTACAGGGGGAACCAATGTCATCTGAGTAAGTATTGTCGCAACTGGACTCGGAGATTTCAATTAAACTGTAAAAGAGAAAATTAAAGTCTAATTCATTTTGCATTTAGTGACAATTTTTTTCAGTTTCAAATGTCGAAAAATATGTTCAAAATTGTAGTATAAATGTTTCCGCTTAATAGATAACGTGAATTAGGATAAAGAAATCGTGATTTACGATAGAAGCGGACCTTAGAAATAAAAACTGTCTTAACTGTATATTGTATTTCTTGCAAGGAGGTAAATCAAATTGGAGATTCGAAGATGCATATTCTGATGTTTTCTCGTCTTTCGTCTTATTTGTTAGTCTCAAGATAGATCTAAGTTTGTGGTCCATTTAACTATAATATTATTTCTTAATTTACTATTACTTGCATCTTTAGATCCTCAGATCTGCCTCCGTCTGTCCCGACCTCTAACTTTGTTTGACATCTTTCTTTACTTCTATATTAAGTAGTGTGTGTGTGTGTGAGAGAGAGATAGAAAGAGAGAGATAGAGAGAAAGAGACAGAGAGCATCTTTTACTGAACTGGCAATTTAAGCAGTACAATGTTGCATAATGCACATGACGGTAAATTTTGCATTGTGTGCTAGTGTAATCGAAAATTATTTCAGTGATTACTCGAAACTTTCCAGTAAAAGAAAAATCAAACGTATTCACTGAAATATTCAGTACTATTCATGAGTTCATAGATACATTTTCTTACTGAAACATATATACCCACAAAAAAGTTTATAATGGCCTTATTAACAAAAAAATGCTTATAATTATGTTCAGGAATGTTATAATTGTTCATTGATATCTTTTGCTTTGCTTCATTGAAATACCGATTTATAAAAATTAAAAAAAAAAATTAATATGTAAAGTTGGTAGCCAGTTTTGTGAGTATTGAAAAACGGATTTCTACCCTTGCAGAATGTCAAGTGCCTTCCCCCACAAAAAATTTTACCTAAAATTCTGTTTAAGCACCCGATTTCCAAGTCTTAAAAAAGATTAGTTCTTTAGGCCATTTTAATTTAAAGTCTCTTTAGCTGTACAAAATATACCGATAGTTTCAAATGAATAATTTTACATAATAACGTGCAGGCTTTTGCAGCTTATTGGAATGACAATTAAGGAGAATGCTCTGAAAATGCTTAATATTCCCTTTTACTTGGTTTGAAGCATTTGTATTTCAGTGACTCCACAATATCAGAGCTGTCTCTTACTTACACATAGAATGTCCTGCTGGGAAATACGGCAACAGATGTTTGACAAACTGCAGCGTCACCTGTGCTGGACCGGACGATGCCTGTAACCCTGTGGATGGGACCTGTCGTGCCTGTGATGCAGGTTACAGGGGAAAACAGTGTAAACAGAGTAAGGATTGCTGAAACTGGACTCGGAAATTTCAATTAAACTGTACAGGGGAAATCTAATTTAATTTTTTTTCGCATTCAGCGACTATTTTCTTCATTTTCAAATATCAAAAAGTATTTTTAAAATTATAGTGTAAAGGTTTCCGCTTAATAGATAACGTGGATTAGGATAGAGATATCATGATTTACGATAGAAGCGCACCTTAGAAATGAAAACTAAATCAAATTGGAAATGCAAAGATACATCTTCTTGTGTTTTCTCGTCTTTCGTCATATTTGGCAGTCTTATGTTAGATCTAGGTTTGTGGTTGATTTTTCTTTATTATTGTTTCTTTATTTCCAGTCAATTGCATCTTTAGATCCTCAAATCTAGCTCCGTCTTTCCCGACCTCTAAGGTTGTTTGATTGCTTTCTTTACTTCTATATTAAATATGTGTGTGTGCGTGTGAGAGAGAGCGAGAGAGAGAGAGTGGGAGAGAAAGAGAGAGAGATAGAGAGAGAGCATCTTTTACTGAAGTGACAATTTAAGCAGTACAATGTTGCATAATGCACATGCCGGTAAATTGTGCATTGTGTCCAAATGTAATCGAGGATTATGTCAGTGATTACTTCATTTTTTCCAGTGAAACAATGATTATACGTATTCTCTTAAATATTCAGTAATCCTCATTCCATGGATACATTTTTTACTGTAACATATATACCCAAAAATTATAATGGCTTTATGAACGAAAAATGCTTATATGTTTAGGACAGTTATAATTGTTCATTTCTATCGTTTCCTTTGCTCTATTGTAATGCCAAGTTATAATATATATATATATGTATATATATATACATATATATAAAGTAGCTAATCTAGGGAGTAATGATAAACGGATTCCTACCCTTGCAGAATATCGAATGCCTTCCCAAAAATAATTACCTCAAAATCTGTCTAATCACCTCATTTCCGAGACTCGAGAAAGCTTAGTTCTATAGGCAATTTTAATTTAAAGTCCTGTTTGTTGCACAAAGTATACCGCTAGTTTCAAATGAATAATTTTACATACTGGCGAGCATGCGTTTGCAGCTTATGGAAAGACAATTAAGGGCAATACTCTGAGAATGCTTAATACTTCCTCTTATTTGGCTTGAAGCATTTAGAGGGTCGCAACATAAAATGAAATGTAATGATCCACCTTTACTCATTTTTGTTTTTAATGTGTAAATATTTTGTGTAATTCAACTAACGATATTTTATTCAACAAAAATTCACACGTATTGATCGTATCTCAATTTAAGATAAACTTCATAGATAATTTTCACACGTATACTATCGTATGTTATAGTTAGGATAGTTTACGTATAAATCATATGTCCTATAGACGAGCTGCGACAATAATAAGAAGCAGTATTAAGAAAGAAAATAGTAGCAACACTTTTATAATTGTTTTAAGCGTTATATATGATTTTTAACAAATTTTATCCATATAATTAAAGGATACACGTTTTACTAAAATGATTAGAGCATGTTCAGAAGGTTATCATATGTATAAATTTCAATTTGCACAGTCACATCATTGATACTTTAACCGTTGATTAAATCATGGACTTGAAAGGCTGGATTCAATTTTGAACAAGATAAAAAACTGGTGGTGAGTTATTGCAATAACTTGACTTTTACGGAGGGATTGAGGGACATTATACTTGTCTATGTCTATGGCAAGACGCTTTCCATTATTTAGAATATTGAACTAAATATCCTTGAAATGCACCTTTGTCTGCACTTTCTTTCCTAATTCTTTTTGACATGTTGAGACGATGGAATGCACCATCAAAGTCATACTGAATATGTACAAGATTCGGGTATTGACTAGTCAAATTCGACGATTTGATGTTAAGTCACTTCATCTTTTGTCTGTTTTTATCTAGGACAAAAATTTTCAGGTTTGAGGCAATCTGTTTGAAGAAGAAAAACTGAGATTCATCAGGTTTCTTCACAATATAGTTCTCTCTAAACTGCTTTGCCATACTGCTAACTCCTGCCAAATGAGAAGTGGTATAAACATCCAAATGCCTTTTTCACTTTTTCTATTGTTGCATACACACTGTCATTCTCATTCTTGATGTGGCCCTTTATTTAAAAAAAAATATGCTCAATTTCTGTAAAGTTGAATTCGTTCAGTGCAAACCAAAGCATCGCCAAAAGATATCTATTCCGGTTCTGCCCGTTACATGAATCTGAATAGAGTTTTAACATGAGTAACCCCTTTCTCACACACCAAGCAAATAATTGTAAACACATGAACCAATCTCAATTGACCCTCTTACAGCTATCCCTCCATGTCAAACGTTGCCGATAGCTTGACCTGATCCAAGATCAAATATTGAAAGCTTGAAAGTATTCAGCTCTCTCTTATAATACAGTTTCGATGCATTGGAATGAGGAGTCATGATCACTTCTTGAAAAACAAAATTGAAAGTTTTGTTTTGTCTTGCTGGCTTTCTTCTTTATCTTTAGAAAGTTTTGCTTTCACTTTCATTTTGTTCCTGTGGTGTCCATCATACTGTTTTTGCGTAGCTGTTCTGCCTTTTCTGCATCCGTCAGATTTTCAAAACTGACGCAAAAGTAAGAACTGTCCTTGCTCGGGTCGTGAAAACCTAAATTAAACTCTGTCCTAAATATTTCACAATATGTGGTGGAGTAAGCTGGTTCTGCTCCAACCTTTTTTCCTTCTTTCTTGGTAGAGGCGGTACATTTTGACGAGTTCCATTGACGCTCTTAAGTACATGCTCTGAGAATCTTTCTTGCAATAGTAACTCTTTACAGTGGGAAAAGATGTGATCTCTTGACGAATGAGATTTTTTTCCTCTGCTGACGGCGGAGTTATCTTTGAATGGCGACCTCTCGTATCAGGAAGAATATGACCACCACTATCTTTTTTCTTAAGGGCAATAAATACTGCCCGCTTATTCACAAGAGCATAGTTTTGTACATAGCTTGCTTCGGTCCTTTTATCTCTAAATGGTATTTTAAACACTTTTGGCACCTTAATGGTACACCACATGCCATTTCGCTCGACTCTTCCAAGTTGGTGCACAGTTAATCTCTCCTTTTGTGAAAGTCCCCAGTACACCAAAAGTAATGGAATACAGTCTCCTTGTGATCTTTACCGATACGATCTTGGCACCTTATTCTGCACTTCTCACCATATCCAGCCTTCATTGTCTTTCTGGGAATCTGTCTGTCCTTTCTAGTGACATAATTTTCTCCTAGATTTTAAGTTCTTTTTCTGTTGCTATCCTTCCAATTAGCATCATTACGTTTTCTTTTTCTACTCCTAGTTGGAGGCTTGACATTAGGGCTAGCCAGAATGGTGGAGTCAGGTGTATGTTCAGATGTCGAGGCTGTGTAGAAAATATCAGCACATAAGGCATCAATTGTGTCATTTACTGACATAGAGACTACCACTAAGTACGCGGCGAATGAAAATAAACAAGACAATTGGTGGATGGCTCTGCTAGTGATGCTACCGTGCATCCTCTGATTCTGCGAGTCAGGTGTAGATGCAGCCTCTGGGCACGACTACTGTCATCCTCGATTTCTGCTGTTTCCTGAGTTTTGGTGTTTGGCCTTAACTCAGTTTCCTGAGCTATGACTCTCAATGCATCGATCGAAACTTGCAGGTATTTTAGAGGAGATGTAGACAAAGCGTGGTGTTGCTCTTCTTCTGGAAGCACAGGAGAGTGTTGAGTGCCTTGAGCTGGTAGATAGTCCGGCTCGTTGTCCGAGTAACATACCAGTGAGATATCACTGAGACTTCCACTGGAGTCATGCCTTGAATCTTCGCCTTTCACACGCAATACTTGCAAACCGCCTTCCTTTTGTTAAAAATCAGTGCAATGTCGTCTGAATTTGACGACAAACAGGTCGTTTGCGATTCTTTGCGCGCAATGTTTTTCATTGTTGCGAGAGTAAGATCACCTGAATCAGACGATTCAGCTTCTTCAAGCTTCTTTTCGGTAAAATGAAGATTATCAAGATCAAGATTTCTTAGTTCAGAGGGTGTGATCTCAAATTGAGCTCACACCAAATCTAAAGATGCAGATACTGGGTACATACTGCTAGAGATGAGTAGTTCGTAAGCACAGCTGACTCTTCTGCACAAAACATGCCAGCTGAGTCTCTGCCGTGGGGGTCAAACACGAAATAAGTATCCAAATGTTTGATGACTGACGTAAGATCCCATATTGGTGTATGTTGGAAACTGCTTTTTCGAAATTATAGTATGGATGGGTATAAGCATTGGTATCAACTAATCCAGTGTATGATTCACCTGGACTTGGACACTCAGCTCAAATATGTCGCAGATTTATGGAAATGAAGTAACAAGGGGAAACTCATTTGAGCTGTTCATGAAGATTCTCGAATAAACAGCATCTCCGTAATTCAAGATAGCGTCAATCTCAGTACTGTTCCCAATGTCACAGATTTGATGCCATGATGCACTGCCTTTTGCTGTTTTTCAAGTTGAGATCAGCTTGGTGGTAAATACCAGTGACAGGCATCGTGTCCTGAAAAAACTAAATAATCAGACTTATATAAGAAGTCAATTTGTATAGTGCATGCATAAAACTGATACTAGGGTACTTTCGTTTATGGATATAAAATGAATCCTGTGTATGAGATCACATGTATGGGCTTAACACAGAGTAGATTTCAACAAAATGAAACTATCGTTGAGTATTACTGAACTCATATTGGCTAACCTTTCATTATAGCTCGAAAAATTAAGTGAAGAATTCTATTAGCTCTTGCAAAAGCCAAAGATAGAGCCAAGGGTTTAAAAAATCACTTGCTGCATTCATGTAATAAATGTCTTTAAGTCTTATTATATTCAAGTATTTTCATCGATGAATTTTAGTATCACATAACAAGTGTGCAAAATGATCCTTAAATCAGTCTTGCAAAAAAGAACCAACTTTGAGATATTAAAAAAGAAACCCCAAAAACAGACAAATCGAAAAAAAAAAATAGGCAAACTAATTTACTTTTACGAATGAATCAAAAGATTTTAATGTAGAATTAAGAATTTAGAAATAAAAACGAAATATTAAACATACTCACGTGATTTTAAGTCGGGGAAGTCTTGATTGCAAATTGGCAGAATACCTTTAAATTTGGTGGCTTCGTTCACGAAGTCAAAATGCTTGCATGAGTGTGTTCAGGTTGATGTTCGATTCCCGCTGGTAAGAAGAGAAGTGCTGAGAGCAAAATCTGCTCCCAAACTACTCAGATTAAATGGAAAACATGGGCGTTTTGGAGGTGGAGAACGTGTGATTATCAAAGATGGAAAAGTTTGATAAAAAAGGATTATCTTTGGTTCATCGAGTCCACGGTTGTCACAGCGGATATCACTTTTACTGAAAATCATAGTTAAAGATGAATTCGGCCAGCCTAACGGTTTAAAATCTGGTATTAAAGTTCCTCTTGAAGTTCAAGAAGTTCAGGATGTCTTTATATCCTCATTTTCGTCGGTTCCATTTCTTACTTAAGGTCATAAAAGTGGAATGATAGGTGTGTCAGCTAAGGCACGCTAGCAATGCTCTTTATATATAGTGACTTCCTATTACATCAACTTCGTTACAAGTGAACCATCGCAAAACACTCTCTTTCATCCATATTCTTTATCTTTTTTATCCTTGGTATAAAAAGTCAAAAAAAATATATATGTATATTAAACAAGAAATAATTTTTATGATAACTAGTTCGCTCTTTCAAACGTCAGGTGATGAAGTTAGTTTTCTAGAGCCTCTCGTGATCGGCAAAATCAAGCAATAAGTAGCTTTTCATGAACGTAGAAATAAATAATTACAATGTAGTAATTTTATGTGGCCAAAATAAATGAGACCTTATCCCATCCAATGTTTTTTCCTCCACTATAACACTAGGTTAAAAATAGAATTCATAAGCAATATTGACTTCCAGTATAAAATTGAAATTACCAAGAGCTCTATTGTCATTATACTCTAAAATAATCAGAAAAGATGATTTAAGAATTTAACAGCCGCATACTGTCGCATCTCGAGTTATAAGCTAAAATATCTCGCGTATACTATAGCAAGTCAAGTTACGATAGCATACATTGTGGATTTTCACAGAGTTCAAGATACGATATTTTGATTAATTGTAATTACGAGGTCATTATTAATGATAATACTCACAGGTTTTGTCACAACATGCGCAAGGTCATTGTCTTTATTGTATCAAAAAATCTCGATTTCTGAAAAAAATTCGACTTACGATAGTTTACGTTGCAACCCTCGTTTTGTCTTTCAGTGATTCTATAATATCAGAGTTGTGTCTTACTTGCCCATAGAATGTCCTGCTGGGAAATACGGCGATAGATGTTCGACAAACTGCAGCGTCACCTGTGCTGGACCTGGCAATGCCTGTAACCCTGTGGATGGGACCTGTCGTGCCTGTGATCCAGGTTACAGGGGGAACCAATGTCATCTGGGTAAGTATTGCCGAAACTGGATTTGGAAATTTCAATTGAACTGTAAAAAAGAAATCTATTTTTGCATTCAGTGACTATTTTCTTCATCTCCAAAGGTTAAAAAAGCTCTGTTCAAAATTATAGTGTAAAGGTTTCCGCTTAGAATATAACGTAGATTAAGATAAACAAATCATGATTTACGATAGAAGCGCATTTTAGAAATGGAAACTGTGTCTGTACACGCATTGTATTTCTTGGAAGGAGATAAATCAAATTGGAGATGTAAAGATGAATGTTCTTATTCTTTTTCGTCTTTCGTCTTATTTGTTAGTCTCAAGTTAAATCTAGGTTTATGGTTGATTTTTCTTCACTATTATTTCTTTATTTCCAGTCACTTGCATCTTTAGATCCTCAGATCTAACTCCGTCTGTCCCGAGCTCTAACGTTGTTTTACTGCTTTCTTTACTTCTAAATTAAATATGTGTGTGTTAGGTTGTGAGAGAGAGAGAGAGAGAGAGAGAGAGAGAGAGAGAGAGAGAGAGAGAGAGAGAGAGAGAGAGAGAGAGAGAGAGCATCTTTTACTGAACTGACAATTTAAACAGTGCAATGTTGCATAATGCACATGCCGATAAATTTTACATTGTGTCCAAATGTAATCGAGGATTATGTCAGTGTTTACTTCAAATTTCCCCATAAAACAATGATTATACGTATTCACTTAAATATTCAGTAATAATCCTCATTCCATGGATACATTTTTTTTACTGTAACATATATACCCGAAAATTATAATGGCTTTATGAACGAAAAATGCTTATATGTTTAGGACAGTTATAATTGTTTATTTGTATGTTTTGTTTTGCTCTATCTAATGCCAAGTTATAATATATATATATATATATAGTTTACAATGTCTTTATGATCGATAAAATTGCTAATATGTTCAGGAATGTTATAATTGTTCAGTAGTCACTTTTGCTTCGCTTCATTGTAATGCCTTTTGTTTTAGATATGTGTCTTGTTTGAACGTAGGATATATAATTGTATAGATTTTTTTCAATGAAAAATGTCGTTTAACGATTGTTTACATTAAGCTCTTTGTATTTATCAAGCATGAATACACGTTCAAATGAACAAGTCAAGAAGACAAATTATACACTGAAGAATAGCTAATTGCAAAGTTCACACACAAAAACAACTACACTGAAGAAAAGTGAACACGTGGGGAAGACTACTATATTGAAGAAATGTGAACCACGGCAATAATACATAGATCTCTTCTGGAGCCATACAACTACATAAAAACAATATCCATAACGATAACTCTCAAGAGCAATACAAGTACATAACCCGATAAAGATAAAAATGGAGAAAGGGAAATAAAAAAAAAAACAACTTTTCAACAAATACGGACAAAATCCAGAGCCATAGAATTGCATAAAGAAAATTTATATTAAAAAAATCCAATTATACATACTGTGACTTTAAAAGACTCGTATCCTGCAGATCCATTCAGTTTTGAAAAATATTGAACTCTGAAAAAATGAAACATTTGATTTTTTCTCAAGTCGTCATGACGTCATTATTGAAATGAATTTTTATGAAGCAAAGATCTCAAGGTAAAAAGTAAACTAAATGTGGGTGCAGCCCTAGTTTTAGTTTATCTCTCCATAGCTAACCTATCTGGTACTAAAATGACACACAGTAGATACAGTGTAACTTGTTCCAAAGTACCATATTGAAGAAAAGTTAAATACAACAATAACAGTTATACTTATATCTCCTTCAGATACAGTGTAATGTGTTGCAAAGTACCATATTGAACAAAAGTAAACCACAACAGTAACAGTTATATCTCCTCCAGAGTCTAACAAATGCAGTGTAGTGTGTTCCAAATTACCATAATGAAGAAAAGTGAAGGACAACAATAATAGCCATATATCCTCCAGAGCCATACCACTACATGAAGAAAAAAAAATTACAACAATAACTCTCAAGAGCCCTACAACTACATACAGGAAAAAAGAAGAACAAAAAAGAACAAAACAAAAAAAGGAAGCAATTTTACAACAAATACAGAATCATCTCCAGAGCCACAGATCTAGATTAAAAAAAATATTTTTTTTCAATAATACATGTAGTAGAATTGTAAGAACCCTGAAACATCGGAATTCTTCTCATGTTGTAATGAAGAGCTTCTTTAATAGAAGTAAAGACATTAAAAAATTCAACAAAATCTGCATGCAATTGTTTAAGCAGCCCGTGTTTTAGTTTATCTCTCCACTGAGACAGTAATTATGTGGTTCGGATTTGACCCACGGCAGGTAGAGTGTAAAATGTTCTTAACACACATAGGGTAAAAAGCGGGTACAGTTTTTGGATTACATTTTTTTGCATCCATTTATTTAGGGAAGCACAGCGAATACATGTGAGAATGGTTCATCAACCGATGATGTTCCATTGATTCATCTAGTTTCTCAAGCTGGTATTTATTGAAATGACACTTGCAATACTATTGATTTGCAAATATGTGTTGCAAGGGCATTTCAAAGTTGTTTTGAGAATTGAGCAGATCGCCAAATTTCTCCTAGACATGACAATATTTCAGAATGCAGCGTAGATTCAGAATACCATATTGAATCTGATGATGATCCAACATTTGTGCCTGGTCGGTTTGAATTTTCCAAGTGAAAGAAAAAAAATTTTACGTGTGTTGTTTATTGGTCAGCAATTTGTGTTACGACTATTTTACTGATGATAACCCGCAATGTAAACAGCATGACGAGTTAAAACTGTTATGCGAAAAAAGAGGAGTACCCAACCTAAACACAAAACTATTAGGTAATATGAAGAGTAATGACGCAGCACTGGAACGTGAGCTCTTTCTTGTGACTTAAGATGTAATTGAAGAAACGGTGCTAACTGCTGCAGCAAGGTTATCAAATAAAGAATTTGTAGAGGAAGAGAAATGGGAGGAAGACAGTCACACAGAATCCAACAGAGATAAAAGATGGTCCGTGAGAGAGTGCTTGGTATTAATATATACAATTATGATTCCTTTGCGCGGAATCACTTCATTCTTAATCTTCCTCCTTGCATCCGGACCTAACTCTGCCAAAAAAGGATTGCATGTTTAAGAACAGTACTCTAGAACAGTCAAGCCAAGTTAGAGCACCGAGAATTTCAAGAGCAAAATCTTTCCTTTCATCTACCCAGAAAGGACCAAAGCACATTGTGCATGGCATATATATTATCAGCCACAGGAACGACACTTCAAGATAGAACACCAAAGAAATTTATGTTGAGGAGAAAAAAAATGAGACAAATAAGGCTGCCTATTTACAAGGGGAGGCTGTCTAAATAAAACATAGCATTCTTTAACATAGCAGATCGCGTATCTGAGGTGTGACAGTTTTACTTGGCACGAAGAGCAGAGTAAAAGGGGAAGCTGTGAGATATCCACTGCAGGCTATCTAGCCCTGAAGAAATACGACACAACTGGTGCTACCATTGCTTATCAGTTATTTGACTGTGCCCTAGATGATATTATTCATAACGAACAATTCATCGATTATCTAGGAGATTTGTCTGCGGTATTTTGGATCCTCCCACAGCCCAAACGAGGGTTACTTTGTACACAGTACAACAAGCAAAGCGCCGAAGGACGCTGGTGATGTATTTCTCCCTACTGAACTAATCCCCATCTTCACTCTGTCCAGGGGGCAGAACCCATACAGTGTGCATCCTGTGCAGTATAGTGATTACTTACACCACAAAATGCTTCCCTAGCACGTGTAAGTGTTGAACTTGAAGGACACAGAGACCAAAGAAATGGTGAATTTGAGTAAGATGAATCAACTGATGGCCAAAAAAGAATAAACCACTTTTTTTTTTCTAAACGAGTCACATAGACAACACATGAAAAAAAAACTTTGACTTTGAAACGTTGACAAGCCAATATTGCCTCGTTTCAACTTGAGAGATAAAATACTGAACTCATCAAGACCCCTGAGGCGAAGTACAATGGGTTATTGTCTATGTGCTCTGGTCTAACAGCACTTGTCCGACACAACGATCGCAGTTACGTAATGCTTTTTCATTTGCTGACATCAGAACTGTCCATTTTAAAGCAATGATTTTAACTACAAGTGATTCATACGGACTTTAAACGTGTTCCCTGTATTGTTTTTAGTTTTCATTTTGCAAGAGCAACAATTCATAACAATTGATGATAACAATGAGGCTTTACAATTTTTTTCAATCCTTGAAAGAAGCATATTTAGAACATTTGTTAAGGATTAAATGTACATTTATTGTGATCTCAAAAGCAGAACGCTTTTTTGCATGTTTAAACATTTTTTTGTTAGTTTAAACTTAGATGAATATATTTATATAATTGACGAGAGATGGTATTTTAAATAAGTTTTTGGTTTGATTCTTCATTAAAACTTAAAAGTTACGAAATATTTATTACACTTTGATGCAGACTTGAGAGATCAATCAATCAATAGTTTTAGGTGGTTTTTTTTTTCTCACGAAGTGAATAAAAAACATTTTGTCATTTTAAAATCATTTTCTATTTCGCATAGCTATCAATGTCATAATGATCCTACTTTGTGCTGTGTACGTAATGTTAGGCGCTAGAAGTGAATGAGAAATGCAATCAAAATAATTCCACACATAAAGACGTTTGTGGAGCATATAAACTGAACTGAATAACAAAGTGGCGTATATAATTTTGTTCGTCTTTTCAAGTTACTTTGTGGAGAGCTTGCCAAAAGAACTAGATAAGTAGTCTCTAAAGAGTATCACAAACATCGAAAAAAATAGCAACAAATTAAAAAAAAAAATGTTCAGGGCAATAAAACATTATTTGTCATACAGAAAACAGTCTGTGAGATGGGCGACACATTGTGTGTGGTTTTTTTTAAGAAGTAGGACAAATAATCAAAGGAAAGCACAAATTATTAATTATTAGATCAGAGGGGGTCATAATATAGCTCAAATTTCGCACACCGAGACCAGTTGCGTGTGAAGTCTGTGTTCAACGACATTAATCTATACCGCATTCGTTTTTATTTACCATGACACCGGCATGGAACTTTTGAGTGGGTAGCCAATCACTCTTAAGTTTTACAACACTATTTACTATTTACAATGTCCAATATAATCTCTGAAGGCAGGCTGAACAAACTATAGCAGTGACTTTTGAGTGTTTAAACAATCATTGTAGATCGTAGGCTGGAACAGACAACAACGGTAACCTTAGTACGGGCAACCAATCAAAAAGATAGACTGGAACTATGTAACTAGATACACTCTCCGATGGAACCAAGCAAACCGGCATCTGTAGTAGAGTGGGTAGCCAATCTCTGTAAGTTGACTGCAACTGACTATCTCTGTTTGATATCCCTAAATTGTTGCCCTTGTTCGGCATGTCATTCACTGCACTTCTCTTGGCTTAATAACACCTGCTGAGGTTGAGTGAGGATAAAGGGGTTCCTTGAATTTTAGAATGTTGAGTGGATTCTTTCTTTTTTACAATTGCCTGAGATAATCTGTCTAAGAACGCGATTTACAAGTCTCACAAAAATCTGAATTTATTGAAACCATTGTAATTTCAAGTCCCATCAGTTTCATAAAGTATACCGGTAGTCTCAAATGTATTTTTTCATTCAATAGTGAGCATGCTTTGGCAGCTTAAAGGAAAAAAATAATAGGATGAATCTGTAAATGGTTAATACTCTATCTTACTTAATTTGAAACACTCGCCTTTCTATGAACATATAAAATCAGAGCTATGTCTTAATCACCTACAGAGTGTCCTGCTGGAAAAAAAATAATATGATCTCTCGTTGTGAGCTTTGAAATCCAAATCTGAAGCCATGTATTTTTTATAAAGACCTCTCTGATTAACTTAAACATCTTCCAAAAACATATACTATAGAAAGCATACCCAAAATTATACACATATCTATTTACATAAGGAGGGTCCACAAAGTGTAAGATTGGTTTTATGTGCATAGCATTTGTAGAAAGCTTAGACTTTCCAGTCAGCACTGAGCTATTTTTTTCCGATTGGAGCATTAACTTTTTTTTGTTGACAGTGAATTGACAGCACAAATGGGATAATTTATGTACAGGCGGAAACATAATATGCCCATTTACTTCGCGGAGATATAGATTGTTCAGACCGAGCAAGGGAAACTACTAATAATCAGCCTATATTCTGGCTACCTTCTATGGAAATGTCTGTCTTGTATCAAATGTTTTGTTTTCTTCAACAGATGACGTGAGATTCCATTACCGTTATTGAAACAAAGAGTACAATATAAAAATAAACATAAATATATTTTTTCATTCATTTGTTTGTATCACATGCACTTGATATTCTTTACCGATGAAAATAATATTTTTTTGAGTTTGCAAATTGAGAAATAAACCAAAACAATTTTTTTTTTATTACAAATTTCTCATTCCGTGAAATCTCCATTGTATGATTGTGTCTCACCCTTGAAAAACTAGAGCAAAATCGGTTATACCTTTGTTTAAAAATGCTTTTAAACTCTCTTATGAGAAAAAAAAGTCTGAGGACATAATTATTAGACCGAAAATCAGTTTAACTCAGGAAAAAAAGCTTCAGAATGAAAAAAAAATAAAATGCGTTTTTTAATGAGATTATTATTAAAACTATTATGATTGGATTAATGTTTGGTTTCAAATAAATTATAGCTTTTCATTCGTCAACAGAAGTAGTGGCATCAAATTTTGCCTTGCCAGAATTTTTGTTGTTTAACATTTAAAATTGTATTAGAGCAATGTTATCAATTAAAGATGTCGAATTTCAAAATAATAAACTGTCAATAAACAAGGTGATGGTAGTTTTCAATGAACTGTGAACTTTTAGGAGCCTCTAAATATGATTAAAGTGCGTTGTCGCTTTAGTTGTAATTAAAGTTTCCATATATATATTTGAAAAAAAAGTGTGATGAAATATATCAGAAGAGAAGGGGGTGGAAGGAAAAGAGACAGAAAAAAAGACATATAGATAGTGACAAAGCATAATTAAAAAAAAAAACAAAAAAAAAAAAAAACAGATAGAGACTACAAAACAGTTTTCTGCAAAAAAAAAGATAAAAAAAGATTATAAATAGTGAATGCTTCGAGATATTTAATAAAAAAATTGCTATTCGGACCGTAAAGTAGTTTTAAAAAAAGTTGCACGTGTTTTTGTTGTTTGCTTGCTTAGTCTCTATCTCCGTGCCATGCATTTTTCTCTACATTTCACACAACAGGAAACTCTTTTTTATTTTTAAGAGGTCTTATCTTTTTATTCATCATGCTTTTTGCAAGACATGATATTAAATTACAAAATTAATTATATTTTTTACTTTTTTGTGACAACTGTGATGCGGTAATCGTATAAAAATCTAAAGAAATAATCCATTGCACGAAATGAAACTTACTTTGTTCAGAATTTGTTGTCATCGAACTTTCTGCCTTATATAAAAACATTATTGCACAATTATACTTATCACCGTATTTTATATTACACCAACGGCCTAATGAAGGATCAGGAGAGACGACATCAAGCATCTCAGTTCTGGTGATGTCTGTTATTGCTGCTGCTGCTGCTGTGATTGCGATAGTGACGGTATCGAGGTAATTGATCTTCTTTCTTTGAAAAGCTTTCAAACATTGATTGGGAACCTAATATTAATTAATGCAATGTCTGTTTACCATTTACATTCTGTTTTACTGTGACTTTTAATTTTTGATCCCTATATTTCATTGAAGTCCTTTTATCGATTATTCTTGAATTAATTAATGAAATATACATCTATATTTAATCTACATTTCTGTTTAAAATGTTAAATGCCTTTCTCAGGTAATACAAGTCAAAAAAGGAAAGGATTATGCTCATCTAAGGTTTCTTTTGTTTTCAAAGCTTTGTACTTTTTACTAATTGATGATAACAGATTAAAGCTCAGTCTTTTTACATTGTTATGAAGGAGTCTTCAATGAGCCGGAGCAGACTTCCCCTTGTGACAAGTTCATCAGGTAAGAGGATATTGGTGCTCCTATCATTGCTAGGGGACGCGACAGTCGAGATCTTAGAAATGTTCGTTTTTCTCAAGTAAATAAACATTCCGCGATAACATGTTATACCATTATTCAAATGATCATGACCATTTTAATCCAGATATAACACAGGTTTTGAAATTGTCAAATCATTGGGCAAGCAGCTTTAGTTTGTTGTTCTTTCCATTATTCAAGCAAAGTGCAATCAATATCTGTAGCGGCCGCACCGTAAGAACAACATCCTCTCTTTGTACTGATTAAAAATAGATCGATACATGTAACCGCAAAGTTGGATTCGATTTATACCCTTCAACGATGAATCGAAAGCTTGACCAGGGTAATAGGCACGGCCTGGTATTTTTCTGCTTATTGTACTATGATTTCGGGTGTTTTGGGCCGGAAATGCAGTTGATTTGAAATTTTCTGCCGCAGGGAATAAAAAGGTAGGCCTACTTCTCAAAATTGATAATCACTCTTCTCTCCAATAGTATTCATATGGCTCACGAGTTATATTTTTTAAGGCATTTTAACTATCTTTTTATTTTTATGGTTCTTTTTACAGTTTATAATTGTAGTGGAGGGAGGGCTTTTGGAAGAATGTTCTATTTGAAACTTAGCATTCTACCTCTCTCCTTTAAAATGCTTTTTTTAAAGTCTTTTTTAAAAATAGCAGGTTTTTTTTTCAATTGACCTTTTCTATTAAATAAAGTTTGAATTCAAAATTGTTTGATAAAAACTGGCATTTATAAAGCAATGTAAAATTAAAGACGTCATACTGTATTATTTTATTCAAAAAACATCACAGAAGTAAGTTTTTAAAAAGCTATATCCTTTTACAGCAAAGATTTTAGATTAAAAAAATATAAGGCTTTGATGTTAAGATGTGTAACAGAGCCAAATTTTAAGACTTTAAATTTGAGATTACAAACTTTAGCATGACATTTTATATTTTCATGTTTTACATATAATTATTATACCAAGTTTAAAGGTTTTCAGTTTTTAAAAAAGTAATAAAAAGCCATAGCGTATTAAAATTACCAGCAATGATATTTTTTATACTTTTTTTTAAACGTATGATATTATTTGACTGTGATTCTTGAATATTGGAGCCTATGAATATAAAAAAAAAATGAATTCGGTCTCAGGTGCAACTTCCCTTTTTAACAGTATAAATACGCTTAATTTACCTGAACAATAATCATTCGTAATACTTAATCCTCCGTCATTACTCTATCAAGTGTACCTACAACGAGACTGGTGATAGTCCAGGTAATTTTGGCATAGTGCAGAAAGAAGGTATTTTGAAATGAGTCAAAAAGGATGTTGTGAAAGGGTAAACTATTATACTGACACTAACAAGTGTTTAACTTGTCTTTCTAGGAAAAAGAAAAGGAACACAGGGGACATTTGGACTGAAGCAATAAACCAACGACGGAAAGTTCTGTGTTAATAATATGATTGTAGAATTTGTATCTATGGCCAGCTTTCTCTATAAAAGGCTTTCAAAAAAAAAAAAACACCTCAAGTTTAAAAACACCAACAAAGTTTTTTTCTAGATTTCCATTTTTGGTTTTTGCACAACTCAATAAAACACAAACTGATAAAGATTTTATATTTAAATTTCTTAAACCATGTTAAGTAGTTTCAATTTTTTTTTTGCAAGATGGAGAATGTATGCATGATTTTACATAATATTTTTCTTGACTTGTAAAATGAGTATCACCTCACACCAACATAATTATTTCCAGTGCTCTTTTTTTTTACTGTTCTTCGAAAGAATGTCAGTTATGGATTTCTAATTGATATGTATCATTGTGCATACTTATGCAATACTCTAACCGTCACCATGATAAAATTTTTTTTTACAGATACTCAGTTAAGCAATGTAAACTCCATGTCTTTCCCCTTTTTTGTAACGCTTGAAACTTAAAATGATAAATCATTTTTATTGAAAAAAATCTCAAAAATCAATTTCACACAGCAACATAGAATTTTAAGGATTTAAACAATCAACTAATTTGCCGAGACTAAAATATATATGCTGATTACACTAAGCTTTTTTATATGAAAATGCTATTTTCTTCCTGTTATCCTATGTAAACAAATTCGTATTCCAATTTTGAACCCTGTCTTTTTGACAGAAAAGTGTGATTTTAAAAGCATCTTTTTTTTTTTCAGATAGATTTGTCCTCTGACTAAGCTGTTTTTGTGTCTTCCCGAGATCTATCCAGTTCCAGTTTAAGATGACAAGCTCAAATCATATTAAAAACGGATTTACTGTTTTCGGATAATCTCGCGAAACAGGCCAACCTAATTTTTAGATATCATTACCGAGTTTCAAAGCAAAAGTTTTTACATCACAGATATATTCAAACGAAAATAAAAGAGAGTTGTTTTTTCATTAAGTGCAAATCTCTTTCAAAAGTATAAAAAAGAAAATTATGATAGATATACAAATTTACAACCCGTTACAAAATTGGACATTGAGAGTTATTAATAACACGCTATTTTTTTGTATGTTTTTTTATGGCACCAGCTATCATGTAATGTAATCTTTATTTTACAGTATATCTGCTTCTCAGCCCTAAATTTAATTGTCGGATCAATGTGTCAACATATTTAAACTGAATATTTTCAAATGCATGTATGTGTGTATATGCATTTTGACAAATTTCGAACCAAAAATTATTATGTTTTGAAAAAATGTACAGAAAAAAATTTTCCAGAAAATGATGATTTAATTTTTAACTTAAAAACACGTAATACATATATCCCTGTGCACATAATATATTAGAGGCTTGAAACATACAGCAAAGGTCTATGCTTTTTTCATGTATTTTTTCTTTATGAGTTTAACACCTTTGATACACTATGGAAAAATATTCATTATACTCGTTTTTTTGCCGAGCTTCGGTCCAATTGTATGTTTAATCAATTTATGTTCTTCATCCACAATTATTCCATTAATAATAATAACACTTTTCTTTTTTATGAGATGAAATTTTTTAAATTGTCAAAATATTTTTTTTTAATTCAAAATTCAATGTCATAACTAAGGCATTAAAATTGTATTCATTGCTGTAATGATATAAAAATTGAAATGAAATAGTATTTGGTTTCTTTATGAGGGTTTTCACAAGTATACTTTTTCTTAATTATGAGCTTTTTTGTACACAATTCGATGTCGATATGTATAAGAGAAAAAAGAATTGATCAAATAATTAAATCGATAAATGCATTTTAGATTAGTTTAATCTTTACTGTTTTTGATTTTTAAGTACATTTTTTTAATATTATTTTTGTAATAACAATATGTGTACAAATATTGAATAATAGCTTGGAAATTTTTTGATGTAAGTTGCTCTCTAGCTCTTCTCTTTTCGGTCTCTCTCTCTTTCACTCTCTCTCTCTATTTCTCCCCCTCTCTCCTCTCTTTTTCGCAATCTTTATCTCTATTTATTTCATCTATTTCATACTTTCAACGTCATTTTTGTACGATAACTTTTTTCCTTTCTTTCTTTCAATATTTTTAAATTCTTTTAGCATCAGCACTCTTTGTTATCGAAACGAGTTAAAGCTTTATTGATAAGTATTTTATTAAGATAATATTTATCCAGCATGCATGTGATGTATATTGCCTCAAGCATTTACCTCAAAATGACGGAAGGATATTAATACTTCAATATTGATTTCAGGTTCATAACGTTTTGAGTTATAGCTGATATTGTATTGGTTTGTTCGTCATCTTTTCAAATCAATGTAAAATATAAAAAAGGTTGTATCGGAGGGCGTAAAGCTGACTGGACCGTAAGTTGGTCAGACATGAATATACACATAATTTATTATCTCGCTAGTTGGTTAAGAGTCAGAACGAAAAAGGGTTAAAATGTGCTTATATTAAAAAAGTAACAGTCATAAATTTAAATTTAAGTTTCGTTGCGATCATGCTGCATTATTCCTTGACTTATTTCTGTACAACTGCATACAATAAAAGCTTGGTATTAAACCGCTTACTTTTTGTGTCTTTGTTTTAAGTAATATAAATTTAAAGCGGAATGAAGACAAGTGTATCAATATAAATAATACATTAGATGTTGGTTTTTTTTGTAATGTATTTGTAAGGAATCTGCTTATAATCTGATCGTCCTTATGTGACATAAAAATAGAATAACATATTTTTAGCTAATCGAAACAAATCACTCACCCATAAATCATGTCAAGTGAATTACACGAACCAAGATCTGATCCAAATTGTTAATCATCGTTACACGTTTTTATGCATATCCAATAGAATACATGTAAAATGTGTTAACTTGATTCAAAGCAAAAAAAAATATATTTTGAATTCAGTGGACTGCATATTGTTACAAACAAGGACTAAATTTCCTTAAGAGAAGTAAAATTATTCGAACAGTTCAATACATTCCAACTGAAAAAAGGAAAAAAAATATGTCTCATAAAGATAGAGCTAGTAAAAGAGAAAAAAACATGAAGTTTACTGTTTTGCTTGTCACAAATTATCGTAATAGACGTGGGTTTTGATCCTCATTGTTAAGACCTCATCAATCTCAAGGCCTCCTTCTCTAAGTGATGCTAGGTAAAGATCATACACAAAGGATACAGATCTTACCTTTTTCTATCCAACTTTGCATCATTACGCAACATTATTATTTTTTCTTTGCCTCTGGTTTTGCTTCAATTTTTTTTGCCTCACTGTGTGTGTGTGTCATTTTGTCTGTCTGTCTGTCTGTCTGTCTCTCTGTCTCTGTCTCTGTCTCTCTCTCTCTCTCTGTCTGTCTGTCTGTCTGTCTCTCTCTTTCTCTCTCTCTCTCTCTCTCTCTCTCTCTCTCTCTCTCTCTCTCTCTCTCTCTCTCTTCCTCAATGGAAAAATGACATAAATATCCTGAGACAAAGATATTCTAAAGGACTTACTTTAATTGCACATTTTAAGCAGGAAACAATAAAATTATAATAGATTACTAAGGATCCACGAAGATAAAGAATATGCAAGTTAAATGACTGAATCATATAGAGAAAGCAAGTTAAATCATGTAACAGTACTAGTCAAAAGCATTTCAGTTAAACAATGAATCATTTACAGCCAAAAATATTTTTAAAGCATCATAATAATGTGGTATTGCGTGTTTTAAACTGTCATGATGAGTATTACATAAACTGATTCACATTGTGTCAAATATTAAAAAAATATGTAACGATGATTAACAATTTTGATCAGATCTAGGTTCGTGCAGATTTGTATTACCATTAATCAAATATTTTGTATATACCCCTCCCTAAGATAAAAATATAATTATTTTTACAGAGGCATATGAATGAATCAGATTCGAGAATGACTTGTGCAAAATCATCCTTTAATGACAATAATAGAACAGATTTAAAAAAAAATATGTATATTTTATCGATTGCATTATTCCCTTTTTACGCTTATTATTTAATAGAAAAAATATTTTATGAGCAGGAATTGCCATTTAATATAAATAATCATTGACTAGTTTTAAAATGTCTACATCATTGCTGATTTATGAAGCATGTAACATGTAATCAAGCAATCCTACTTGGAAGGATGTCTCATGCGGAATCTATAGAGATTACCAGTAAGTATTTTTTGTTTATGTTTAAAGCAAGTTTGTAGTAACATGAATTTTATTACATCAAACAGTTTTAGAAACGATAGTATGGATCTTTTGCTGGAATGGGTTTTACAAGAAGACATTTAGCAAAAATAACCAATGAGAAAAGCAGTTAAATCGGCACTGCTATGCATTGAGGTTAGTATGGCCTTTTTGTGGAGACGTCCAGTCTCCTTTTAGTACACCTTTACAATGAAAAACAAACATATTTCTTTAGCTGTCAGTTGTTTCTTTTTTTTTTCTCACAATTTAATCTAATACATACAAGTATCAACAAAGTATGTCAATTTAAGTATTTGAAATTATACAATACATCATCATGCCATATCCTCTTTAATTACATTTATGCGAAATAGCTACATGACTGGCACTTTCATTCTTACAAATAATTTACTTTTGTCTTAGACTCTTTTTAAAGAGTCAAAAATGAAGAAAATCAAACAAAACTTCGGGGAAACATTAATGATTATATACAATGCAAAAATGAAGAGCAGAAGAAATATTGTTAGTCCGGATTATAGAAAAAAGAGTGCAGAATTAATAATATTAATAATGTATGAAAAGTTTTGCTATTGTCCAGATATTCTCATCTTTCCTTCACGATCTGATCATGGATTTGTCATCAGACACTCAGCATTGTCCCTCCAGGAGATATCTGTGATGCTTTCACACTGCTGCAGAGGTCTGACTGAAGGTGATTTGCCTGAGTATTTAGCTGCAGGTTATGAGGGATACTGCAAGTTGTGAGGTACCACACAAGAAGGTTTATGAAATGCTAGACACGTCTCTGAGATTCCTGTAGACATTCTGAGATTCGTGGGCCAGCTTGAGAATGCGGTACAGACATCTGTACTGATCCTGCACAACAGGGGAGAAGTTCAACTGAGAGAAAATTATACATATATATATATATATATATATATATATATATATATATATATATTTATATGTATAAACTGCAACATATCAAACTAAATTTCCTGCTTGCAATGATAAGTTTGTTTCCAAAAACAGGGTGCAAGTCTTAAGCAATATTTATTTCGATGAAGTTTACAGTTGTTTTCTAGTTACCCACTGCCTATCTAAGGACATGTGTGAGGAATCGAAATATATTCTGAAATAAGTCATGGCTTAATAATAAAGCTGAAATCTGCACTTTTAACAATATTATTGACTGGTATAGGCACACACTTCTACTCAAGGGTGGTTTTCTGTCTTACATCAGATATTGTTTATAGATTTATGGCTTATTTTGTCGAAATACTTATCTCACACTATCCATCTGCTCATAGTATGTTGAGAGACTTATTTTTTTTTCAACAAAGTAACACAATGCTACTACCACCCTTTTTTCTATTTAAAGCACTATCTGTGACGCTCGAAACAGTTGACATAATTTTATTAAATGTCGCTGCCATTGCAAATCTTATTTTCTTTAAAAAAAAAAAAAAATTGAGTCACAGTAATGACCAATATTCAATTCTGAATACATCCCGTTTTATCCAATAGATCTTTCTCGAGCAAAAACCTGCATGATTTGTGAAATTTTTTTAACCCTTTCCCTGCTTAAAAAGCAATACTCTCAGAATAACTTTAACACTCTGTAAGAAATGTGTGAAACAGTTTAGCGTCTTCTAAACTTCCACAAAGATTGTTTTTTTATACTGCATCGAGTTTGGCTCCTTACCACTGTGGAAATGACCTGTAGCCTGATGGCTTTTATAGACCCAACAACAAGAGGAACAGCCAGACACCGGTCACACTTCAGTCTGTCCAGCAAGATAGACTGGACGCACATCAGACCGCAATAGTCAGCACCATTACTGGGTCAAAAAAGGAAAGTAGAAATAATTAAAATAAGAACAAAAACGTTGTGCCAATACTGGCAATATTCAAAATGTTAACTAGAGTATTGTAAAATTATGGAACATTATTGAACTTATTAAAATGAAACATGATGGTTAAATTAGAGCAAGTAAACAAAACAAAATAACACATCATAAAAGAAGAAACTGTGACACGTTTAAAATTAAAGATTCGTATATAGAGAAACTGTAAAGTTTTCAAACCAATTAGGTGAGTGAAATGCTGAACCGGCACAAGAAGTAAAGTGTAAAGGTACGCAGCTTGATTGTGTGTAGTAGTCTAATTGCGGCATGTGATACGCCAAAAAAATAACCTGATTAATTTATTTTAAATACAGGAATGAAGGAATGATATATGCAATAAAAAAGTAGAGCATACAGTAGCTCTCATGTTACCTGTTAGTGGAGCATATATAGCGAAAAAGGCAAGAAGTATTCAAGCCGTGTAGATATTTATTACAAAATTGGCCCTTAGTGAGGAGCAGCAAAAAGTAAGAGTAATTCTAAAAAAACTCGGAAAGTAAGACAGGTGTGAAGATGCGAAGAGAGTGTACAAGTTTCTGAATAGAATAGTCTAAAGCAACAAAGGCTAATAGAGAGGATAAAATATAACGGTCCTCAACCAAACAAGAAAAAAAAGCATATTTTAAGAAATGCGGATAGAGAAAAAAAAAGTAGAAATGTGGGAGAGATAGAGTAATAGAGAAAAAGAGGGAATGTATCTCTTTTGCAAGTCCTTACTCTACACATATAGATGGTGCGGACATTTCCAATAGGTCTGCGGTATCGAATCTGGTCCTGAAGGTCAAGGACAGACTGCGGGTCCAGTTTTAATCTCTTGCACAGGAGAAGAGCCAAGGTCTTTTTCGTATGTGGGATCTGTGGAAACAAATGTTACTCTAATTTTCACACTCTTTTTTTCAGTAAGATGCTAACTTTCTAACTTAATATTTGGTAAAATATTGTATGGATGTTTTTTTTTTTTCTTTTTTTTAAATTTAACAATATAGTCCATGGCTTGTAAAAATTCAAATTTCGATTGCTTCATCCACTTTTCTATAACTGTGTTTGTACGATAATGATTAAACTCAATAACAGATATGTTATTATCAAAAGTATTATTTTAGGCATCTTCTAAATGATATAAGGCCTCTCGGATCTCAGATTCTTAACTAAACATTGTACTACCATAATGTATTAATAAAAATTTCGCATTTGACTGTAAGTTTAGGGTCCATGTCTCCTTTATGCTATGAAGCTGATCTTCATAAGACTTGGTTAAAAATAACAGTATTTTGGCTTGATACATTAGTGCATGAAGTGAATAACAAAAAAAAATGTAATATTTCTTTTTTCATGTAGTTTATTAATGTTAATTGCTTCCTCGAAATTCATCTCCTGGGTATTGAAAGAGATTGAGCTGTGCCACTGAGCCCACTGACCACTTACCGACCTCGTCCATAGAAGCAGAATAATCTTCTGATGGATTGCAGTAAGTGTAAACTCTGCTGACCAGTTTACCTTCTGAATGTTTTCTGGCTTCTACCAAGTAGCGATCATTCTCAAAATGGTTCTGTCTCTCACTCTTAGGGGAGAAAATTCTCCAATTGTCTGGGAGGATAACATCAATTTTTGTATTATTTAAATTTTAGAAAAATCAAAATAGAAATAGTAAGTTGTTGTTTTTTTCAAAAAATACAGATATTTTTCTTTGCTCAATCTGTTTCAAATGCTACCTTTTAAAATAATATGAAATATGTCTCTTTGCTCTAATCAACATTAAAATGTGGTTATTTAAAAAAAAATTGAAACGATAAAAAGCTGAAAATCAAATTGTATAAAAGCAACACTTGAGTGAACCTTCCATTTTTTCCTCGATTGTGTTGAACACATTAAAGCTGTCAGTCTTCACTCAAATATATACATTTTTGTCAATATTGTTGTGCCCTCAACCTTTTTCGTGTTTTCAAATTTCAATGTCTGAACCTTTTTTCTTTTGCTTAAGAAAAGATTTTAAGCTCATACTATCATAATAGGAAAGAAGTAGAAAATGGTAGCCGCGAAAATTCATATTTTAAAAAATGTCATTATTTCTTGTATGGTATAAACGAGTGTACTCTAGAGAACATTTAGCCATGGCTCATTATTACTGAACAAATATATATATATATATATATATATATATATATATATATATATATAATGATAATAAAAAAATTGATTACCCTCATTTAAGTCTTGTTTCTTGCCATGACTCCAAAGTTTCTGAGCCCGTGCGGCTCCCCTTCAGATGGCTGTGGGTAATGGTAATATATATATATATGTATATATATATATATATATATATATATATATATATGTGTGTGTGTGTGTGTGTGATGCTCGATCTTGCCATGTTAACTAGATTAACGTCACTTCTTGAAAAGCGTGAAAAAGGCTGGAAGTTATTAGCTGGATTTATACAATATTAAAACATATTCATATTGTGGAGCTTTGAGCTCTTGCTCCAGGTTAGAACCCTTCATGTTAAATATAAGCCAGTAAAAGCTCACTGTCCTGTATTTACTCCTATTATAATCATGAGTTAACACGATTATTCCAGGAGCAACTGCGTAGTTTAAACATAAGCATGTTTTCAGCAAATTTCAAAGTACAGAATTTTGTGCAGCTAAAAAAAAAATTGCAGATATAATTAATTTCTTTGTTTTATCTTTTTAGCTTTTGCTTAGCCAATAATTGTCAACAATCTGTAAAATATCGTGATCAAATTACGCATGAAAAATATTTAGTTTAATGACGTGCAGTCAAATTTATTTGCTGTAATTCGACTGTATTTGTCATGATATAGTTCATGGCATTGGTTACATATTACCATGGTATTGATAATTACGATGTTCTGACATGTCAAAAGAAACATTGTAGAGCTTCCAAGTAGTATGACATTTAATTGATCTGACGCATCTTCTAAGTAAAAAAAATTGTTTAATTTCAAATCCACTTTGAGAAATTTTGACTGTGCTTTTTTTTTTTCATTTTGAAATCAATGCGCAATTTTGTTTAAGTGGAATTATGTTGTTTCCGTGACATGCAGCTTGCAGAGATGTCGCAGGAGATTTGTTAAATATCTAAAAAATGCATTGAAGTGTCAGCGGTACCTTCTTTAGCTTCATTGTAGCTTTCATGAATCATTGTTGCCAATTTAATTGTAACTGATGCAAGAAAATTGCTCCCTGTTTTTAATTTTTACATTGTATGAGTCAAGACAAAGCATTTGATAAAACTTTACAGCAGTGTCAGCGTACATGTACCGTAATTCTTGGAAACAATGATGTTTAAATCATAGCAAAATTGCTGCTATAATAAGGAAAAAAATATTTCAGCCAATATTTAGATTTAAAAAACGGAAATGTTCACAGTTGCTTGATCCGGATTCACAGTGAAGTATACTTATTATGGCAGCAAGCTGGGAGAAGCGAAGCAAAGCTGTAGAGTAAAGAGAGGAAGAATAATGGAAAGGAAGAAAAACAGTAAGAAAAACGTGTGACTCTGAACTGCATAACATATCTTTATTTCTCTCGATTTAGCTTTGTCTCTTGAGTTTTCTTTTTTTATCTTATATGACTATACACATGTAGTTTACTTTCCGGTTTTCCATCAACCAAGTGTTTCAGGCCTGTCTACCAATAGATCTTCAAAAACACTGTAAGCAAGCCTCAGTATTTCATGGTTTGAAAAACTCTACAGAAAAATAGGGAGAAAAAAGTGATGCCATTTTTGTTTAAGGAGGCTGAGTTGGTAGTACTCGATCTTAACATTGTCATGATGTATTTTTCTATATCTGTGAGTAAAGATAACCAGGAGACAGCTAGGAAGATTAGGATGTGATAAAGCTGGAATCTCTATTGTTCTTCTGATTGTTAAGAACCAACACTGGCGTCATATGTTTTGCCTTTTTCAAGAAAAAATGTCGTTTGGATCAGAGTATGTTCTCACCATCTCAAGTCCTGTTTGCATTTCCCCTGGCCAGCTATTTTTCAACATCACTTACAGATACAAAAGAAACTGAGGGCACAGGAAATGTAGTTCACACGGAGCATGCCACGGGTATGATAGGGGAAAAAAAAAAAAATCAAAGGATAAAGTGTTACGGAGAAGCTGACACAACAACATCACTCATAAATAGAAGCGACGGGCAAACGACCGGAAAACTTGTTAGGCTTCCTGATGAGACGGATAGAAACCGAACATCTTGTGACGACTGGAATGATGAAAGAAACGCAGGAGAGAAAAACGAGAATCGTCGTTGATAGACTAACGAAGGCGCTAAACTTAGGATATAGGACGAGTGACACACACACCAAAAAGCGACGAGAGAAAGATGTGGGAAGGCCGGTCGCCTACCTTATAGAGCTGGGGACACCCCATTGGGGCTTTACTTGCTCCTCGTCATTCGCCGACCCATTTGTTCCAATTTTTTCAAAGCCAAAACTTACATTTTTTCCTCCGCTATTCGCACCTGTTCATCTTTAATTCAATATAACAAGGTAAGAGAAAAAGGTATTTATTTTGTACACATCACGATTAATCTTTTTTTACTTTATTCGGCCGAGTGAAAAAGAATACCAATGCTAAATTGGAAAGTACAATCAAATAACCGAGTATAAAGGTGCAACCAATATGTCATTAATGAAAAGAGTAAATATTTTTGCGTTAACTTGTCCCTTTACGGGTCATACTATCTTCTAAAACAAGCCATGAATATTTGCTTAATTATTGCAAGGCAAGCGTGTTCCACCACAGTCA
>JAWDGP010006688.1:0-17341 GCA_033675545.1 Elysia crispata
TTCTTGTACTTCTAGTTGTAGTTGTACTTGTTGGAGTTGTACTTGTACTTGTACTTGCTGTTATTGTACTTGAACTTTTTGTAGTTGGAGTTGTACTTGTACTTGTATTTGTTGTTATTGTACTTGTACTTATTGTAGTTGTAGTTGTAAATGTAGTTGCACTGTTGTAGTTTTAGTTGTACTTGTACTTGTACTTGTTGTTGTTGTAGTTTTACTTGTACTTGTTGTAGTTGTAGTTGTAGTTGTACTTGTTGTAGTTGTAGTTGTTATTGTACTTGTTTTTAGTTCTAGTTGTAGTTGTACTTGTTGTAGTTGTAGTTTTTATTGTACTTGTTGTAGTTGTAGTTGTACTTTTTGTAGTTGTAGTTGTACTTGTAGTACTTTTTGTAGTTTTAGTTGTACTTGTACTTGTTGTAGTTGTAGTTATAGTTGTGCATGTTGTAGTTGTAATTGTATTTAATGTAGTTGTAGTTGTACTTGTTGTAGTTGTTCTGGTAGTTGTACTTTTTATAGTTCTAGTTGTACTTGTACTTGTTTTAGAAGTAGTTGTATTTTTTGAAGTTGCAGTTGTACTTGTAGTTGTAGTTGTACTTGCACTTGTTGTAGTTGTACTTTTACTTGTATTTTTTGGAATTGGAGTTGTACTTGTTGTTGTAATTGGAGTTGGTACTTGTACTTGTTTGTAGTTGTATTTGTTGTAGTTGTAATGTAATTAATGTAGTTATAGTTGTACTTGTACTTGTTATAGTTGTAGTTCTACTTGCTGTAGTTGTAGTTGTACTTGTTGAAGTTGTAGTTTTATTTGTACTTGTACTTGTTCTAGTTGTAGTTTTACTTGTTTTAGATGTAGTTTTACTTGTACTTGTTGTAGTTTTACTTGTACTTGTATTTTTTGGAATTGGAGTTGTACTTGTGGTAATTGGAGTTGTACTTGTTCTACTTGTTCTTGTATTTGTTGTAGTTGTAATTGTAATTAATGTAGTTGTAGTTGTACTTTTATTTTTTGTAGTTGTAGTTGTACTTGTTATACTTGTAGATGTACTTGCACTTGTACTTGTTGTAGTTTTTAGTTGTACTTGTTGTAGTTGTAGTTGTACTTGTTCTTGTACTTGTTGTAGTTGTACTTGTGCCAGTTGTAGGTGTAATTCTTTTAGTTCTGGTTGTACTTTAACTTGTTTTAGCTGTTTTTGTACTTGGAAATGTACTTGTTGTAATTGGAGTTGTACTTGTTGTACTTGTAGTTGTACTTGTACTTATTGTAGTTGTAGTTGTAAATGTAGTTGCACTTGTTGTAGTTTTAGTTGTACTTGTACTTGTACTTGTTGTTGTTGTAGTTGTACTTGTACTTGTTGTAGTTGTTTTAGTAATTGCTGTAGTTGTAGTTTTACTTGTTGTAGTTGTACTTGTACTTGTTGTTATTGTAGTTGTACTTATTGTAGTTGTAGTTGTAATTGTAGTTATACTTGTTGTAGATTTAGTTGTACTTGTACTTGTACTGGTTGTAGTTGTAGTTGTACTTGTACTTGTTGTAGTTGTAGTTTTACTTGTTGTACTTGTAGTTGTTGTATTTGTTGTAGTTGTAGTTGTTCTTGTTGTAAGTGTAGTTGTACCTGTACTTGTAGCAGTTGTAGTTGTAGTTGTACTTTTTTAGTTTTTGTTTTACTTGTACTTGTTGTAGTTGTAGTTGTAATTGTGCATGTTGTAGTTGTAGTTGTAGTTGTACGTACTTGTACTTGGAGAACTTTTGTAGTTGTACTTGGAGAACTTTTGTAGTTGTAGTTGTACTTGTTGTAGTTGTAGTTGTACTTGTTGTAGTTGTATTTTTACTTGTACTTGTGGTAGCTGATGTAGTACTTGTACTTGTTATAGTTCTGGTTGTACCTTTTATAGTTGTAGTTGTACTTCTATTTGTACTTGTTGTGGTTGTAGTTGTACTTGTACTTGTTGTAGTTGTAGTTGTAGTTGTAGTTGTTATTGTACTAGTTGTAGTTGTACTTGTACTTGTACTTGTTGTAGTTGTACTTCTTTTAGTATTAGTTGTACTTGTTTCAGTTGTTGCTGTTATTGTACTTGTTGTAAATGTAGTTGTACTTGTACTAATTTTTTGTTCTTGTTGCACTTGTACTTGTTGTAGCTGTAGTTCTAGTTGTAAATTTTGTAGTTGTAGTTGTATTTGTTGTAGTTGTAATTGTACTTGTACTTGTTGTAGTTGTAATTGTACTTGTTGTAGTTGTAGTTTTACTTGTTGTAGTTGTACTTGTACTTATACTTGTTGTATTGGTAGTTGTAGTTGTACTTCTTGTAGTTGTACTTGTACTTGTAGTTGTAGTTGTACTTGTTGTAGTTGTAGTTCTAATTGTAGTTGTTTTTGTTGTAGTTTAAGTTGTTAATGTACTTGTTGTAGTTGTAGTTGTACTTGTTGTAAATGTAGTTGTACCTTTACTTGTTGTAGTTGTAGTTGTACTTTTTGTAGTTTTAGTTGTACTTGTACTTGTTGTAGTTGTAGTTGTAGTTATATATGTTGTAGTTGTAGTTGTACTTATATAGTTGTTCTGGTAGTTGTACTTGTTATAGTTGTAGTTGTACTTGTACTTGTAGTAGTTGTAGTTGTATTTGTTGTAGTTGTAACTGTAATTAATATTGTTGTAGTTGTACTTGTACTTGTTGTAGTAGTAGTTGTACTTGTTGTAGTTGTAGTTTTACTTGTTGTAGTTGTATTTGTACTTGCACTTGTACTTTTTGTAAATGTAGTTGTACTTGTAGTTGTACTTGTACTTGTACTTGTTGTAGTTGTACTTGTTCTAGTTGTAGTTGTACTTGTTTTAGTTTTAGTTGTACTTGTACTTGTTGTAGTTGTACTTTTACTTTTACATGTTGAAATTAGAGATGTTCTTGTTGTAATTGGAGTTGTACTTGTTGTATTTGTAATTGTACTTGTACTTGTCGTAGTTTAAATTGTAGTTGTACTTGAACTTGTTGAAGTTGTAGTTGTACTTGTTGTAGTTGTAGTTGTACTTGTTGTAGTTGTAGTTTTACTTGCATTTGTATTTGTTGTATTTCTTCTTGTTCTAGTTGTACTTGTACTTGTTCTAGTTGTAGTTGTACTTGTACTTGATGTAGTTGTACTTGTACTTGTACTTGTTGGAATTGGAGTTTTACTTGTTGTAATTGGAGTTGTACTTGTTGTAATTGTAGTTGTAATTGTTCTAGTTGTAGTTATAATTGTAGTTGTACTTGTTGTAGTTTTAGTTGTACTTGTATTTGTACTTGTTGTAGTTGTAGTTGTACTTGTACTTGTTGCAGTTGTAGTTGTAGTTGTATTTGTTGTAGTTGTAGTTGTACTTGTACTTGTTGTAGTTAAAATTGCTATTATACTTTATGTAGTTGTAGTTGTAGTTTTACTTGTTGGTGTTGTCGTTGTTATTGTACTTGGTGTAGTTGAAGTTGTAGTCGTACTTGTGGTAGCTGTAGTTGTTATTGTTGTAGTTGTAGTTGTACCTGTATTTGTTCTAGTTGTAGTTTTTTTTTATAGTTATAGTTGTACTTGTACCATGTTGTAGTTGTAGTTGTAGTTGTAAATGTTATAGTTGTAGTTGTACTGAATGTAGTTGTAGTTGTACTTGTTGTTGTTGTACTTTTACTTAATTTAATTGTAGTTGTACTTGTTGTAGTTCTTGTGGTAGTTGTACTTGATATAGTTGTACTTGTACTTGTTTTAGTTGTACTTGTACTTATACTTGTTGAAATTCGAGTTGTACTTAATGTAATTGGAGTTGTACTTGTTGTACTTGTAGTTGTACTTGTACTTGTTGCAGTGCTAGCTGTACTTGATGTAGTTGTAGTTGTAGTTTTAGATTTACTTGTACTTGTTCTAGTTGTAGTTGTACTTGTACTTATTGTAGTTGTAGTTGTAGTTATAATTGTAATTAATGTAATTGTAGTTGTACTTGTACTTTTTGTAGTTGTAGTTTTACTTGCACTTGTACTTGGTGTAATTTTTAGTTGTACTTGTTGTAGTTGTAGTTGTACTTGTACTTGTACTTGTTGTAATGTACTTAATTTAGTTGTAAATGAACTTGTACAACTTGTAGTTGTATTTGTTCTTAATTTAGTTGTAGTTGAACTTGTACTTCTTGTAGTTGTACTTGTACTTATACTTGTTGGAATTGGAGTTGTACTTGTTGTAATTGGAGTTGTTCTTGTGGTTTTTGTAGTTGTACTTTTACTTGTTGTAGTTGCAGTTGTTATTGTTTTTCTTGTAGTTGAAGTTGTTGTTGTACATGTTGTAGTTGTAGTTGTACTTGTTGTAGTTGTAGTTGTACTTGTTGTAGTTGTAGTTGTACTTAATGTAGTTGTAGTTGGGCTTGTTTTAGTTCTTGTGGTAGTTGTACTTGTTATAGTTGTAGTTGTACTTGTACTTGTTCTAGTTGTAGTTGTACTTGTTGTAGTTGTAGTTGTACTTGTACTTGTGTTAGTTGTACTTGTACTTGTACTTGTTGGAACTGGAGTTGTACTTGTTGTAAAAGGAGTTGTACTTGTTGTACTTGTAGTTGTACTTTTACTTGTTGCAGTTGTTGTTGTACTTGTTCTTGTTGTAAAAGTACTTGTACTTGTTGTACTTGTAGTTGTACTTTTACTTGTTGCAGTTGTTGTTGTACTTGTTGTAGTTTTCTTTGTAGATTTCATTGTACTTGTACTTGTTCTAGTTGTAGTTGTACTTGTACTTGTTGTAGTTGTAGTTGTACTTGTAGTTGTTGTAGTTGTAATTATGTTTGTTGTACTTGTAGTTATATTTGTAGTTGTACTTGTTCAAGTTGTTATTGTATTTTTTGTAGTTGTAGTTGTAAATGTACTTTTACTTGTTATAGTTTTAGTTGTACTTGTACTTGTACTTGTTGTAGTTGTAGTTGTACTTGTTAATGTTGTAATTGTAGTTATACTTGTTGTAGTTGTAGTTGTACTTGTTGTAGTTGTACTCGCATTTGTACTTAATATAGTTGTAGTTGTACTTGTTGTAGTTTTTGTGGTTGTTGTGGTAGTTGTACTTGTTGTAGTTATAGTTGTAGTTCTAAATGTATTTTTTGTAGCTTTAGTTGTACTTGTACTTGTACTTGTTCTAATTGTAGTGTAGTGCAGTACAAGTACAAGTACAACTACAGCTACAACAAGTACAAGTACAACTACAATTTCAACAAGTACAAGTGCAACTACAACAAGTGCAAGTACAATTAAAATAAGTACAAGCACAACTACAACTAGAACAAGTAAACTTACAACTAAAACAAGTTTAACTACAACAGTACAAGTACAAGTACAACAAGTACAACTACAACTACAACAAGTACAAGTACAACTACAACTACAACAAGTACAACTACAATTACAACTACAACAAGTACAACTACAAACACAACAAGTATAACTAAAACTACCACAACAAGTGCAACTACAACTACAACAAGTACAACTACAATTACAACTACAACAAGTACAATTACAACTACATTAAATAACAAGTACAACTACAACTACAACTACAACAAGTACAAGAACATTTACAACAAGTACAAGTACAACTACAAAAAGTACAACAACAACTTTAACTAAAACAAGTACAACTACAGCTACATATAAAAAAAGTACAAATACAACTACAACTACAAGTAAAACTATAACTACATTTACAACAATTACGACTACAACTACAACAATTATAACTACAACTACAACTACAACAAGTAGAACTAGAACTAAAGCAAGTAGAAGTACAAATACAAATACAAGAAGTACAAGTACAACTACAACTACAACAAGTACAACTACAGCTAGATATATAAATAGTACAAATACAAATACGATTACAACAAGTAAAAATACATCTCCATTGATAACAAGTACGACTACAACTACAACAAGTACAACTACAACTACAACTAGAACAAGTACAACTAGAACTAGAACAAGTACAAGTACATATACAACTACAACAAGTACAACTACAACTCTAAATGAAAAAAACAACAACTACAACTGCAATTAGAACAAGTACAAGTACAACTACAACTACAACAAGTACAAGTACAACTACAAATACAACAAGTACAATTACACTTACAACAAGTACAAGTACAATACAAAGTAAACAAGTACAACTTCAACTACAACTACAACAAGTATAACTACAACTACAACAAGTACAACTACAACTACAACTACAATAAGTACAACTACAAGTACAAATACAAAGTAAACAAGTACAACTACAACTGCAATTAGAACAAGTACAAGTACAACTACAACTACAACAAGTACAAGTACAACTACAAATACAACAAGTATAATTACAATTACAAGTAAAAGTACAAATACAAAGTAAACAAGTTCAACTACAACTACAACAAGTACAACTACACTTATAACTACAAAAAAACAACTACAATTACAACTACATCAAGTACAACTACAACTACAACTACAACAAGTACAAGTACAACTACAAAAACAACAAGTACAGCTACAACTACATTTACAACTAAAAATAAAAAAGTACAACTACAACTACAAGAAGTACAACTTCAAATACAACAACAACAAATAAAACTACAACTACAAACAACTACAACTAAAACTACAACTATAACATGTAGAAGCACAACTAGAACTACAAGTACAAGTACAACTAGAACTACAAGTACAAGTACAAATACAAATACAGTACAACTACAACTAAAACTACAACAAGTACAACTACAACTACAACAAGTTCAACTACAACTACAACTAAAACAAAAACAAGTAAAGCTACAACTACTACAAATACAACGACAAAATTAACTACAACTACAACAAGTAAAACTACAACTACAACTCCAACAAGTACAACTACAACTATAACAACTACAAATACAAGTACAACAACAACTAAGACAAAAACAACTACAAATACAACAAGTACAAGTACAACTACAAATACAACAAACAACTACAACTACAACAACTACAACTACAACTACTACAACTACAATTAAAACTACAACTCCAACTACAACTACAATAATAAGTACAAATTCAACTACTACAACTATTACAACTACAACTATTACAACTACAATACAACTACAACAACTAAAATAACAACTACAACTACAACTACAACAACAACTACAACTACATCTACAACTAATAAAACTATAACTACAACTATACAAACTACAAGTACAACTAAAAATACAACAAGTACAGCTACAACCACAACTACAACGCAAACAAGTACAGCTACAACTAGAACAAGTACAACTACAAATACAACAAGTACAACTACAACTACACCTACAAAATTACAATTAAAACAAGTAAATGTACAACTACAACTACAAATAGTACAACTTCAACTGCAACTACAACATCTTCAACTACAACTACAACTACAACAAGTAGATGAACAAATATAACTACAAGAAGTACAACTACAACTACATCTAAAACTACAACAAATTAAACTACAACTACACCAAGTGCAAGTACAACTACAACTACAACAATTACAACTACAACTACCTACAACAAGTACAACTACAACTACAACTACAACAACAACTACAACTATAATTATTACTACAACAACTACAACTACAACTACAACTACAACAAGTACAATTACACTTACAACTACAACAATTACAACTACAACTTCAGCAACAAGTACAACTAAAACTACAACTACAACTTCAAAAAGTACAACTACAACTGCAACTACAACAACTACAACTACAATTACAACAACTACAACTACAACTACAACTACAACAACTACAACTACATTAACAAAAACAACAACTACAACTACAACTACAACAACTTTAACTACAACTACAACTACAATAACTACAACTACAACTACAACTACAACAAGTACAAGTATACCTATAACTAAAACAAGTAGAACTACAACTATAACAAGCACAATTGCAAATACCACTACAACAAATACAACTACAACTACAGCTACAACAAGTACATCTACAACTACAACAAGTACAACTACAACTACAACTACAACAACTACAACTACAACTACAACAACTACAACTACAACTACAACTACAACAACTACAACTACAACTACAACAACTACAACTACAACTACAACTACAACTACAACAACTACAACTACAACTACAACAACTACAACTACAACTACAACTACAACTACAACTACAACAACTACAACTACAACTACAACTACAACTACAACAACTACAACTACAACTACAACTACAACAACTACAACTACAACTACAACTACAACAACTACAACTACAACTACAACAACTACAACTACAACTACAACAACTACAACTACAACTACAACAACTACAACTACAACTACAACAACAACTACAACTACAACTACAACAACAACTACAACTACAACTACAACTACAACAACTACAACTACAACTACAACTACAACAACTACAACTACAACTACAACAACTACAACAACTACAACTACAACAACTACAACAACTACAACAACTACAACTACAACTACAACTACAACTACAACTACAACAACTACAACTACAACTACAACAACTACAACTACAACTACAACTACAACAACTACAACTACAACTACAACTACAACAACTACAACTACAACTACAACTACAACAACTACAACTACAACTACAACTACAACAACTACAACTACAACTACAACAACTACAACTACAACTACAACAACTACAACTACAACTACAACAACTACAACTACAACTACAACTACAACAACTACAACTACAACTACAACTACAACAACTACAACTACAACTACAACAACTACAACTACAACTACAACTACAACAACTACAACTACAACTACAACTACAACAACTACAACTACAACTACAACTACAACAACTACAACTACAACTACAACTACAACAACTACAACTACAACTACAACTATAACAACTACAACTACAACTACAACTACAACAACTACAACTACAACTACAACTACAACAACTACAACTACAACTACAACAACTACAACTACAACTACAACTACAACAACTACAACTACAACTACAACTACAACAACTACAACTACAACTACAACTACAACAACTACAACTACAACTACAACTACAACAACTACAACTACAACTACAACTACAACAACTACAACTACAACTACAACAACTACAACTACAACTACAACTACAACAACTACAACTACAACTACAACTACAACAACTACAACTACAACTACAACAACTACAACTACAACTACAACTACAACTACAACAACTACAACTACAACTACAACAACTACAACTACAACTACTACAACTACAACTACAACAACTACAACTACAACTACAACTACAACTACAACTACAACTACAACTACAACTACAACTACAACTACAACTACAACTACAACAACTACAACTACAACTACAACTACAACAACTACAACTACTACAACTACAACAACTACAACAACTACAACTACAACTACAACTACAACAACTACAACTACAACTACAACAACTACAACTACAACTACAACAACTACAACTACAACTACAACTACAACAACTACAACTACAACTACAACAACTACAACTACAACTACAACAACTACAACTACAACTACAACTACAACAACTACAAATACAACAACTACAACTACAACAACTACAACTACAACAACTACAACTACAACTACAACAACTACAACTACAACTACAACTACAACAACTACAACTACAACTACAACTACAACAACTACAACTACAACTACAACTACAACAACTACAACTACAACTACAACTACAACTACACTACAACTACAACTACAACTACAACAACTACAACTACAACTACAACTACTACAACTACAACAACTACAACTACAACTACAACAACTACAACTACAACTACAACTACAACTACAACAACTACAACTACAACTACAACAACTACAACTACAACTACAACTACAACAACTACAACTACAACTACAACAACTACAACTACAACTACAACTACAACAACTACAACTACAACTACAACTACAACAACTACAACTACAACTACAACTACAACAACTACAACTACAACTACAACTACAACAACTACAACTACAACTACAACTACAACAACTACAACTACAACTACAACTACAACAACTACAACTACAACTACAACTACAACAACTACAACTACAACTACAACTACAACAACTACAACTACAACTACAACTACAACAACTACAACTACAACTACAACTACAACAACTACAACTACAACTACAACAACTACAACTACAACTACTACAACTACAACTACAACAACTACAACTACAACTACAACTACAACAACTACAACTACAACTACAACAACTACAACTACAACTACAACTACAACAACTACAACTACAACAACTACAACAACTACAACTACAACTACAACTACAACAACTACAACTACAACTACAACAACTACAACTACAACTACTACAACTACAACTACAACTACAACTACAACAACTACAACTACAACTACAACTACAACTACAACAACTACAACTACAACAACAACTACAACTACAACTACAACTACAACTACAACTACAACTACAACTACAACAACTACAACTACAACTACAACTACAACAACTACAACTACAACTACAACTACAACAACTACAACTACAACTACAACTACAACAACTACAACTACAACTACAACTATAACAACTACAACTACAACTACAACTACAACAACTACAACTACAACAACTACAACTACAACTACAACAACTACAACTACAACTACAACTACAACTACAACAACTACAACTACAACTACAACTACAACTACAACTACAACTACAACTACAACTACAACAACTACAACTACAACTACAACTACAACAACTACAACTACAACTACAACTACAACAACTACAACTACAACTACAACAACTACAACTACAACTACAACTACAACAACAACTACAACTACAACTACAACTACAACAACTACAACTACAACTACAACAACTACAACTACAACTACAACTACAACTACAACTACAACTACAACTACAACAACTACAACTACAACTACAACTACAACTACAACTACAACTACAACTACAACAACTACAACTACAACTACAACAACTACAACTACAACTACAACTACAACAACTACAACTACAACTACAACTACAACAACTACAACTACAACTACAACAACTACAACTACAACTACTACAACAACTACAACTACAACTACAACTACAACAACTACAACTACAACTACAACTACAACAACTACAACTACAACTACAACTACAACAACTACAACTACAACTACAACTACAACTACAACTACAACTACAACTACAACAACTACAACTACAACTACAACAACTACAACTACAACTACAACTACAACAACTACAACTACAACTACAACTACAACTACAACTACAACAACTACAACTACAACTACAACTACAACAACAACAACTACAACTACAACTACAACTACAACAACTACAACTACAACTACAACTACAACAACTACAACTACAACTACAACTACAACAACTACAACTACAACTACAACAACTACAACTACAACTACAACTACAACTACAACAACTACAACTACAACAACTACAACTACAACTACAACTACAACAACTACAACTACAACTACAACTACAACAACTACAACTACAACTACAACTACAACAACTACAACTACAACTACAACTACAACAACTACAACTACAACTACAACTACAACAACTACAACTACAACTACAACTACAACAACTACAACTACAATTCAACAACTACAACTACAACTACAACTACAACAACTACAACTACAACTACAACTACAACTACAACAACTACAACTACAACTACAACAACTACAACTACAACTACAACTACAACAACTACAACTACAACTACAACTACAACAACTACAACTACAACTACAACAACTACAACTACTACAACTACAACAACTACAACTACAACTACAACTACAACTACAACTACAACTACAACTACAACTACAACAACTACAACTACAACTACAACTACAACTACAACAACTACAACTACAACTACAACTACAACAACTACAACTACAACTACAACTACAACAACTACAACTACAACTACAACAACTACAACTACAACTACAACTACAACTACAACTACAACTACAACTACAACTACAACAACTACAACTACAACTACAACAACTACAACTACAACTACAACTACAACAACTACAACTACAACTACAACTACAACAACTACAACTACAACTACAACTACAACAACTACAACTACAACTACAACTACAACAACTACAACTACAACTACAACTACAACAACTACAACTACAACTACAACTACAACAACTACAACTACAACTACAACTACAACAACTACAACTACAACTACAACTACAACAACTACAACTACAACTACAACTACAACAACTACAACTACAACTACAACTACAACAACTACAACTACAACTACAACAACTACAACTACAACTACAACTACAACTACAACTACAACAACTACAACTACAACTACAACTACAACAACTACAACTACAACTACAACTACAACTACAACTACAACTACAACAACTACAACTACAACTACAACTACAACAACTACAACTACAACTACAACTACAACTACAACAACTACAACTACAACTACAACTACAACAACTACAACTACAACTACAACTACAACAACTACAACTACAACTACAACTACAACAACTACAACTACAACTACAACTACAACAACTACAACTACAACTACAACTACAACTACAACAACTACAACTACAACTACAACTACAACAACTACAACTACAACTACAACTACAACAACTACAACTACAACTACAACTACAACAACTACAACTACAACTACAACAACTACAACTACAACTACAACTACAACAACTACAACTACAACTACAACTACAACAACTACAACTACAACTTCAACTACAACAACTACAACTACAACAACTACAACTACAACAACTACAACTACAACTACAACTACAACAACTACAACTACAACTACAACTACAACAACTACAACTACAACTACAACTACAACTACAACTACAACTACAACTACAACTACAACTACAACTAGAACTACAACAACTACAACTACAACTACAACTACAACACTACAACTACAACTACAACTACAACAACTACAACTACAACTACAACAACTACAACTACAACTACAACTACAACAACTACAACTACAACTACAACTACAACAACTACAACTACAACAACTACAACTACAACTACAACTACAACAACTACAACTACAACTACTACAACTACAACAACTACAACTACAACTACAACTACAACTACAACTACAACTACAACTACAACAACTACAACTACAACTACAACTACAACAACTACAACTACAACTACAACTACAACAACTACAACTACAACTACAACTACAACAACTACAACTACAACTACAACTACTACAACTACAACTACAACTACAACTACAACTACAACTACAACTACAACTACAACTACAACAACTACAACTACAACTACAACAACTACAACTACAACTACAACTACAACAACTACAACTACAACTACAACTACAACAACTACAACTACAACTATAACTACAACAACTACAACTACAACTACAACTACAACAACTACAACTACAACTACAACTACAACAACTACAACTACAACTACAACTACAACAACTACAACTACAACTACAACAACTACAACTACAACTACAACTACAACTACAACTACAACTACAACTACAACAACTACAACTACAACTACAACAACTACAACTACAACTACAACTACAACAACTACAACTACAACTACAACTACAACTACAACTACAACTACAACTACAACTACAACTACAACTACAACAACTACAACTACAACTACAACTACAACAACTACAACTACAACTACAACTACAACTACAACTACAACTACAACTACAACTACAACTACAATTACAACTACAACTACAACTACAACTACAACTACAACAACTACAACTACAACTACAACTACAACAACTACAACTACAACTACAACTACAACAACTACAACTACAACTACAACTACAACAACTACAACTACAACTACAACTACAACTACAACAACTACAACTACAACTACAACTACAACTACAACTACAACTACAACTACAACTACAACAACTACAACTACAACTACAACTACAACAACTACAACTACAACTACAACTACAACAACTACAACTACAACTACAACTACAACAACTACAACTACAACTACAACTACAACAACTACAACTACAACTACAACTACAACTACAACAACTACAACTACAACTACAACTACAACAACTACAACTACAACTACAACTACAACAACTACAACTACAACTACAACAACTACAACTACAACTACAACTACAACAACTACAACTACAACTACAACTACAACAACTACAACTACAACTACAACTACAACAACTACAACTACAACTACAACTACAACAACTACAACTACAACTACAACTACAACTACAACAACTACAACTACAACTACAACAACTACAACTACAACTACAACTACAACAACTACAACTACAACTACAACTACAACAACTACAACTACAACAACTACAACAACTACAACTACAACTACAACTACAAAAACTACAACTACAACTACAACAACTACAACTACAACAACTACAACTACAACTACAACTACAACAACTACAACTACAACTACAACTACAACAACTACAACTACAACTACAACTACAACAACTACAACTACAACTACAACAACTACAACTACAACTACAACAACTACAACTACAACTACAACTACAACAACTACAACTACAACTACAACTACAACAACTACAACTACAACTACAACTACAACTACAACTACAACATCTACAACTACAACTACAACTACAACAACAACTACAACTACAACTACAACTACAACCACAACTACAACTACAACAAATACAACAACTACAACAACTACAACAACTACTACAACTACAACTACAACAACAACTACAACAACTACAACTACAACAACTACAAGTAAAACAACTACAACTACAATTACAACTACAACAACTACAACTACAACTACAACTACAACAAGAACAACTACAACTACAATTACAACAACTACAACTACAACTACAACTACAACAACTACAACTACAACTACAACTACAACAACTACAACTACAACTACAACTACAACAACTACAACTACAACAACTACAACTACAACTACAACAACTACAACTACAACTTTAACTACAACAACTACAACTACAACTACAACTACAACAACTACAACTACAACTACAACTACAACAACTACAACTACAACTACAACAACTACAACTACAACTACAACTACAACTACAACAACTACAACTACAACTACAACTACAACTACAACAACTACAACTACAACTACAACTACAACAACTACAACTACAACTACAACTACAGCAACTACAACTACAACTACAACTACAACAACTATTACTACAACTACAACTACAACAACTACAACTACAACTACAACTACAACAACAGTACAACTACAACAATTACAACAACAACTACAACTACAACTACAACTACAAAGACTACAACTACAACTACAACTATAACAACTACAACTATAACAATTACAACTACAACTACAACTATAACAACTACAACTACAACTACAACAACTACAACTACAACTACAACTACAACTACAACAACTACAACTACAACTACAACAACTACAACTACAACTACAACAACTACAACTACAACTACAACTACAACTACAACTACAACAACTACAACTACAACTTCAACAACTACAACTACAACTACAACTACAACAACTACAACTACAACTACAACTACAACTACAACTACAACTACAACTACAACTACAACTACAACTACAACTACAACTACAACAACTACAACTTCAACTACAACTACAACAACTACAACTACAACTACAACTACAACAACTACAACTACAACTACAACAACTACAAATACAACTACAACTACTAAAAGTACAACTACAACTACAATTACAACAAATACAACAACAACGAAAACTATAACAGTACAACTACAACTACAACTACAACTATAAAAAATACAACTACAATTATAACAACTACAACTACAAAAACAACAACTACAACTACAACTACAACAACTATAACTACTACAACTACAACAACTACAATTAAAACTACAACAACTACAACTACAACTACAACTACAACTACAACTACAACAACTACAACTACAACAACTACAACTACAACTACAACTACAATAACTACAACTACAATTACAACTACAACAACTACAACTACAACTATAATTACAACAACTACAACCAGAACTACAACAACTACTACAACTACAATTACCACAACTACAACTACAACTACAACAACTACAACTACAACTACAACTACAACTACAACTACAACTACAACAACAACAACAACTACAACAACTACAACTACAACTACAACAACTACAACTACAACTACAACTACAACTACAACAACTACAACTACTACAATTACAACAACTACAACTAATACAACTACAACAACTACAACTACTACAAGAACTACAACTACAACTACAACTACAACAACTACAACTACAACTGCAATTAGACAACTACAACTACAACTAAAACAACTGCAACTACAACTACAACTACAAAAACTACAACTACAACTACAACTACAACTACAACTACAACAACTACAACTACAACTACAACTACAACAACTACAACTACAACTACAACAACTACAACTACAACTACAATTACAACGACTACAACAACTACAACTACAAGTACAAATACAAATACTACAACTATAACTACAACTACAACAACTACAACTACAACTAAAACTACAACAAATACAACTACAACAACTATAACTACAACTACAACTATAACTACAACAACTACAACTACAACTACAACAACTAAAACTACAACTACAACTACAAAAACTACAACTACAACTACAAAAACTAAAACTACAAATACAACAACTACAACTACAACTACAATTACAACTACAACAACTACAACTTCAACTACAACTACAACTACAACAAGTACAAGAACAACTGCAAC
>JAWDGP010006690.1:2500-12341 GCA_033675545.1 Elysia crispata
TCAAAATGAGACCTATTCGTTATTGTTTTGATGTCATAAGAATGTTTTATCTTTGTTTGCCGTTAATGGTTTTTGTATTTGAATTTTTTTTTCGTTCATTCAATTTTTACCTTCCACAAGACAAAGGAAGTCCATTTTTCTTTAGTGACAATGGTTCTATCTGTCAGGCTTTAAAGGATTTCGAATGTCAAATGTCTTAAGACAAATTTGTTTTTTACACCATCCTTAACATTACAAATGTTTTGATTTTTTTTTTTCGTAAAATTATGAAATATGAAGACCGTGCATGTCATGTATAAGTGTGATTCCTGTTGCATGCAAGCAAAAGTCAGCAATTTTTTAACTGTAGAAAGTCCAGAGTTTTAACATAAAGAGTGTTTGACAGTTTTATTCTTATCTGTTGGCGTAAATGCATCTAGAAAAAGTCTCTTCTGATAACATTTTTATTCCACTGCAATCGTTGCTGTCCTTCTTTAAACATTGTTTCTTTTTAGGTGCATTAAAGCACACGTTATCTTTGGCCCTATTGGTGATTTATTTTAGGACTAAGGACACAGAGATAGCTCTCGTTTACTTGAAAGAAAAGCCAAAAGCACTAAAAGTACAAAATGATGTACATTATTTACTTTATCTTTCAGGAAGGCAAAAAAGGCTTTGGAAAATTTCTTAATATTTGAATCTATAATTTTGTACTTCCAAGTACACAGTCTCACACCATTCTCAATGCTGTATATTTCATCAACGCGGAAAGTATTTTTAAATACATGTATCTCCTTATCTAATTAATATCAGTCAAGACTGCGAAAGCTTCATGAAACTCGCAAACGAGTGATGTCAAGGAATGTACACGTTGCACAATTTTAGCCAAACTCCATCTAAAATTAAAGTAAATGGGACAGTCTATTCCTGGCTAGACAACTGAGCCATGCTGAAATCTCATTTTCACGGTTCTACTTAGCTTCTCAAGGAAACAAACATGTATACAAAGACTAACACCGGTACTAGAAATGGAGGATTGGTATTATCCGTCATGACTGCACAAATGTAGCACATTTTTCGTGTAAACGTCTTTCTATAGATCATTTGCATGTTCTTTCTTAATGCATAATAGCTCTAAAACTAGAAAGCTATTTAATGATCTTGGCTACAAGAGGCTTTGGCTTTGATGTAAGACCAATGATAGTCTTCCTGTACCCATAAACATAATAGTACACAAACGGAAATTAGCAAATAGAGTTACTCTATTGGATCTGAAACGGTGATTCTAAAAAAAAAGCCGTGATGTGTTCCTCCGTCTCTAAATACCTACTCTAGGGAATTTTTTAGCCGAATGTCGAAGATCTTAAATGTTATATCATCATTCATAAGATTGGATAACTCTGAAAGAGACAATTGATATACAGGTGATAAACTCTTATCATAAAAAGCTCAGGTTACTGGTTTAATGCTCTGATGAAAAAAAAAATCACCATAAATCTTAGTAGAGATTTATATCAACTCAGAACTTATTTACTAGAACTATCTGCGTCTTTCCTTCCGAGTGTAACCTGTTTTATTAGAATCGGAGGCAAATAACAATTGCATACCTTGAATTTATTCCCCTTTTCCAAGGGGTGGTTGGGAATTGTACCTTTCAATATGGAGAAAATGAGCAACTGCTACAGACGTAAAAATTCGGTGAAACAAAAAATCTCTTATACAAGCCCTAGACGAGAAGTCAGAAAAGTCTTGACTGCTTAAGATAAGATCAGAAAGGAGATTTTGAGAAGATTCATACTTTCAGCAAGTCAAACAAAAGCATCAAAAAATGAGCACTGAATTGGATTCGTATGGACAAAAGATCAAGCGGAAGACCCCGTAGAACTTGGAGGGGAATCAGTCAAGACGATCTGATCAGAAATAAAAAGCCATGGACAGAAGAGAAGAAAGTATTTATTGGTAGCTTATACCACTAGTCAGGGTGAGAAAAGGCTATGATGATGATGATGATCTTTCCAGGTTATATTTTAATTAGAAAACTATGTTCAGATAGTCAAGTAATAAATAGCTACTGAAAAAATTGGCACATGCAGAGCACATGGATCCTTATTTAAACTTTAAAAAGTGAATATTTCAAATGTATAACATTTATAACCATTATGTAAATGATCGTCAAAATAGCTCTATCCATCTATCTATCATTGTTCCTTTCTTTGTCTATTTTTATTCATTAACTTGTAATACATATACACAACAAAAACTGATAAAAGATTAAGGTGCACGGTTTTTTCGTAACACACACAAAAAATTAGCTAAATATTCCGCTCTCCCGAAAGTTCAGTGAATCTCATGAATTTTCATACTTTCTATATGTACATAAAGTGTATTATAATAATATTCTACGACAAGTTTCAATAAAGGCGACTTGTGGTAAAGAAATGGAATTTTTAAAATCTTAAAATTTCTTCGCATACTCTGTTTCAATTTCCGAATTGCTGCCTGTAACAGATTTGTGATGGGGATGATCTGTTAGGCTCTGTTTGTCTATGAGTATGGCAATATATACAGCCAATCACACGACTCGTCCGTAGAAAATAAGTCTGAAGTCCGCAAGTAAAAATTGCAAACTGTTTAATCGCTTGACTCTATAATCACTGTAGGTTGACTCTTAATAATCACTCACTGTAGGTAGACTTAATAAACACTCACTGTAGACTTGATCTAGTGGATCCTCTGCCCAAAACAAAAAGTTTATGAAGTTTATCTTCTATGCTGCCTTTCTTTGATGTTTTAGGTATATTTCTTCGTTTTGATCAATCAGCCGGAAATTGCATGATGTTGTAAACGTTAAACTGCGAGTAAAAAGAAAGATGTGGACTTAAGAAAAACAGCATGATAATGATTATGATCTTGGAAATAAAGATGATGATGATATTTTCAATGGCATTTATTATGAATATGGTAATTTCAAGATGGGAATCACGTAGAGACCGAGATAGAGCACAGCAGCCTGAAGTTGCTCACCTTACTCCTATGCTTCTAGTTTGGCTCACTACGTCACAATATATGTCCTAAATTGGATCTCTGGAATATACTTATCTTTCTTCGCAATATATTGTTCGGATCCGTTTTATGTAGCATACGTTTTACTTCTATGTAAAGAAATCAATCAGCTTGCTTCATAATATTTTTTATTGCATGTCTACTATAACGTGATAAGACTCTTGTAAGCTGGGGCGTTTCCTGTCGCCCATACGCCACAGGAGACGTTCTTAAGGGTTGTGTAACTATTTCCTCTCGTCCAAGCAAAGTTTCGTACCGATAAGACGGAAAGAGACATCACTGCTCCAGAGGTCGGAAAGAGAGATTAGATCTAGAACTAAATTCTAAACGGAGTTATTAGTCAGAAAGAACCAGACGTTTCTGAACTATTTAAGAACTCAAACGAATGTGATAGTGATCTGGAAGTGGGTGAAGATTATTAAAAACCAGAACTTAATGAAAGTAGTGATTAAGAGGAGGATTATTCTAAATCTAGGTCTAGATCTAAGTTTTAACAACAAAAAAAATTTGCAGTAGTTTAGAAAAATTAAATAAAACTCGTCTCTCAAAATATCCTCTTATTGCTTATTTTATTCAAACCAGCTTGTGTTGTTATTACATGTCTCAAAATTTGGTTAAGATGGATCAGATTTTTTTTCTAGAACTTTTTAAAAATACCCAAAAAAAGCCCAGCCATGAGTGCTCAAATTATTTCTAGACCCTCAGCCGCAAGTGAGTTAATATTCTGACATACTGCCACAGAAACTTCGATTTGGTTTCATTTAATGCAAAGATAATTTTTGTATGAGAATAAAGTTGTTCAGATTTAACGTTGAAAAGAGGCAAGGTGATACAGGAATCTTGTTGTTTGTTTTTTTTATTATTATTAAAGCAGATCAAACAAGTTTAGAGTATCTGCAATGAACCTGCTTCATTAGAACGCCCCTGTCTATATTACATACAAGACGCCATTTTTAATCATTGAACCAAATATGTACCTTAGACGTATCTAAGTGTAAAGGGTTCTAACGCTTTTCATTAAAGACAAGAATGTAGTAACAGGTTAGTGTTTCTAATGTTTCATTGCCCATCTGGTCGAAAAACAGGGCGACGCTATTGTTTTGCTGTTCACAGCATTTACAGATCAATTAAACTAGTCAGTCAAAAAGTATAGGTGTTTAAGTAGCATGATAATTTAAATTTACATTTTAATTTTAAGTTGTCTTTCTTTTTAGGCTCGTTTTTAAATACGGATCTGTAATATTATTCTATAATTTAAACCTTTAAGGCTTTAAGAATTTTATATATTATACTATTTTCAAACGTCGGTTTGTTTCAAAGCTGATTTGACTGTTCCTTATTGATTTAAGAATCGACGTCTTAATATAAGGCTATTAACAAAGCAGTATTTAAGCGCAAAAAAAAAACGTAATGGGGAAATGTTCACTTTTCAAGCTTTTTCAAGTTGCGTGTTTTTATTTGTTAATCAAAAAATACATTTTATGATAACCTGTATGTATTGGTAAAATAAGCAGCTTATGACATCACATACATTTACAGATGTTTCTTGTAAGCTTAGTATTCATCGTTTTCATCCTAGCACATAATATTTTAATGCCCCTCAAGCATTATTGCTAGGGATAAAATCATTAAGTCAGGTATAAAAGATAAAAATTTATCACCCTTTTTATGTGGGTTTTACTCGACACAATTATATAATCGCAATTTCTGTATAGAATTTAGTTCTGTGTGTTTGTTTGCTCCGCAACAACCTGAACAGATAAGGATATAAAAACAGCGATGGTTCTGAGACTATTGTGGAACTTCGAGATAATAACAGAAGATCAAAGAAAGAAGTTAGATTAAGTATTAGAAATGCAAGGCAAAAGGTTTTGTTTTAGCTTTCATCTAAATAGTGTTTCATTGCAACAGTTAGAAAAAAACTTTACTTGCGTGCTTCCAATAAACTTTATTTGTAGATAGTGATCCCATAGTTGTTAAATCTAAAAAACAAAATAGCCCAATATTTTAAATTTTGAAAACATTTTTCATTCCTAATAAAACGATACCAAACTCAAATCATGTGAGGGAAACACTGACTTTTTTTTTAATTAGACCATTTTACTTTTCATATGTTGCTCTTAATCAAAACAGTATGTGCAAAGTAGAGAAATAATATAATACATTCAGTTTCAAATTTCAGTGAAGCAGCCTATTTATAGCCAAAAATATTTATGGTAAATCGCAACTGAAAATATATAGTTTATACAACAATCGCCAGTCAACACACACCTGAATCTCTGAGAGATATAGAAAAATTAACAATTTTGCAGGAATTATACTAATGTTCTGAATAATTGCAAAGGCTGCAGAGGAATCCCTAGGCAGATGGAGCTCATTAAGCTGGAAGAACAGTCCATCTTAAAGAAGGAAAACTCTGAATTCAAGCCCCCAAGAAATGGGTGCAACCGCTACTCAGACGGTATATTCTGAGTGAAGTCCTGGATAGCAGGGGACGGATGGAGACGAAAAGCGCAGAGACACAATGCTTCACTATAACTTTTGTTGCCCTGCAGCTGCGAGCAGAAGATTCCAGCGACGTGGACCAATAGTCGGAGCCACAGTACAGTATGTACACTGCGACACTAGAAGGAAACGACACACCACTAGTGGAATAATTGTCTAAAACTTGCATTGTCATGGAAAGTCTACAGAAGGAAGAACGTTATATTCTGCGCCAGCTGAGACCCCCAGGGTTACGCAGAATTTTATTACGGGGGAGGAAAGTTCCACTCTCAGAGTTTCTGCAAATAATGAAGAGGCGAGGCCAAACCCGACAGGTAGCCCAGCATCCGACCATTGAAGGATATCTGTTAACGTAAGAACTTCCTCTAAAATATGGAAAAAAAGAACAAAACAGTATTGTAAATATTGGAACTTGGAATGTAGATACCTTGTTAGAGCACGGAAAATTCACATTACTTATTGAAGAAATAAAACACGTGGGTTTGAATATCACAGGGCTTTAAGAAGTCAGATGGAGCTCCAGTGGACATTTTGAATATGATGGATACTTCATCTCATATTGCAGGGCAGAGAAGGGAGCATATGGAGGAGAGCCCTCATCCTTGATTCAGAGACTTTCATAAGCTATGAGAACATTTCAGACAGGATAATAAAGGTCAAAATCAACACAAAACCAACGCAAACTACAATTATACAGATCTATGCACCAACCAGTAAAAAGTCAGCAGATCAAGAGGTTGAAGAATTCTATGGCAAACTACAATCAGTTCTAGACGCACTAAAAGACAAAGAGCCTCTTATTATCATGCGCACTTTAAATTCAAAAGTTTCTGAAGGACAATAAAAAGACTGTGGTTGGACATAAAAACAAGAATAAAAGAGGAGAAAGATTGCTCACCTTTACAAATGTCAATCAATTATTTATTGACAACACCCATTTTGAACAGCTTCAAAGAATGTACCCCTGGATAAACCCCTAAAAAGAAAGACTTCATCCTTGTCAATAACTGCTGGTTTTTCTCAGTCATGAGCAGCAAATCCAGGCCGGGAGCAGACTGTGACTCTGACCTAGTATGGGCCAAAATAAGATTCAAAATCTTCAAATTTCAAAAGGCAAAGATTGATGTTCGGCAAGAGGAAAGGCAAGAAACCTAAACCTTGGATCAGCAAAAAAAAGACAACATATATCTTGCAGCTAAGAAAAGAGAAGCAAGAAAGGCTAACAGACAGCAAGAATACACAGCCTTCAAAGGTGCAGTACAAAATCAGATGAGCAAAAAGACAAACGAATTGGGCTGGAAGAGAATACCAACAAATAAGCAGTTTTGGCAGATACAACAAATCAAAAGAGTACTTTAAGCAGATCATAACATTAAATCACTAAAGGTTGAAACCAAAGCAGCTATTTGTGAGAAGTAAAGATAACAAAATCCTCACAAACAAGGATGAAGTCATGTAAAGATGGAACCAATATAGGCAGGAACGTTTTTCATCACCAAGGATGGAAGACAACCCTTCCCACACAATCCAGACTGAGTTGACATCTCTGACCCCACCTGAACAACCACTCCCACTTTGATGACCGAGGTAAAAGATGCAATAAGATATATAAAGTCAGGAAATGCACCTGGATTCGACGGCACCCGATCAGAGTTTATCACAAACTCTATACCAAAAGGATATGGCTTAGTATGGAATGCCTAGCAGAATGGAAAAAGCAAGAGTCTGCCATTATCCCAAAAGTTGGAGATTCATTAGAGTGCTCAAACTATCGTACAATAGCCCTAATCAGTCACACAAGCAACACTCTGCTTTACATGATTTTGAGCAGACAAGAAGAAAGTTGAGACACAACTTGCAAACGAGCAAGCTGGCTTTAGAGAAGGTAAAAGTACAGCTCTGTGCTCTTCAGATACTGATTGAGAAAGTAGACGACATCTCTACCAAAATTATACAAGTGAAAGGTACAATGTTTTTATAGACTACAGTAAGGCATTTGACAATGTCAGCCACTCCAAATTGTTCGAAAAACTTGCGGTGGAACGGTGGACCCTAAAATTAATGCAGATAGACAAAAGATTGAAGCCGCTGAGATGTGGTTTTATAGAAGATTATTAAGCATAAGCTGGAAAGAAAAACGCACAAAAGACAGCATCCTAAAATAGCTAGGTGTCAACAGAGAACTATATGCAGCAGTAGTCAAAACAAAGATTGTTTTCTTTGGACGCAAAACAAGAAGTAGATGTCCTCTGACGACAGACATTATCCAGGAAAAAATGGAACACAGAACGAAACATGGCCGACCAAAAACAACATGGTCAGCATCAATGACTGGATAGAAATCTCAACAGTTAAGTCTCTCCACATGTCTCTAAACAGAGACAGTTGGAGAGAAAGAACCTGGCAGGCAGTGCAAGCAGCAGACGCGTCAACGGTCATCGCTTGTGTCAGACAGCACCCAGGCGGAGTGGGACCCGACGGACGACGCCGGATGAGTGAGTGAGTGAGCAGAGGAATCATTGACAAAGTCAAATTTTAAGATTTCGACTTGCCATGACTTCAAAGGTACAAACTTCCTCAGACAAAAGAAAAAAAAATTTTTTTGGTGCTCCTTATTGAAGGAAAAAAAAGTTTGATCTCAATCAAAATATCCCTCTGAGTTTTCCATGCAGAGCTTTTTATGACGGTCCTGAATTCTCGCCTCGTATGTTATTCAGCTTCCGGGATTCCGCAAAGAGGTATTTTCCTTTGGTTTCTTTCTTTCTTTTTTAATCTCCAGAATTTCAGATTGAATTAACTTTCCTTTTTCCTTATCTTCCATCGTGAGTTAAATCGTCTTTTATGTCATACAATGGAGGCAGCAGAATCGACCTGATTGCGAAATGTGAGGACAGAGAGCCGTCGAGGGTCATGGTCACCAACGCGAGCTGGCACAACATGACTGGCTGATGAATTAAGTTTAAACCAAAGAGTTTGTCACAGTATCATAGTAATAATTGTTTCCTTGAATGCTGTAAAAATTACGTCGAAGAACATTTGACTCCTATTTTGAAACCTGATCAATAAATGTGTGTACGTTATAAAACAAAGGGTGAAGATTTAGATTCATTGATATGTACATATGTTGTTCAATAAATCGATAGCTCGCTAAAATGATGTATGAAAGGACGAATAAGCGAATGAATAGGAAGACACATGGACAGGTAATAACATTGATTTGAAAGATTTGCATGAAAATTCGATAGATTGGTAGATTGGTGGACAGAGATAAATAAATAGATAGATAGATGCCTAGATGTAGAGATAGATTGTAAGATAGATTGAGTTAGTATTAGATGTAGATATTAACAGAAAGAGTGTCAGATAGCTAGACAGATAGTTAGGATTGGTACAAAAACTTGTACAAATAGACAGAGATTTATGCTAAGACGATTTTTTGGACAGATGAAGATATGGCTAGTTAGATAGTTTCATAGATACATATATAGATAGATAAAAATTATAGAGAAAGCCAGAGGGATATATAGTTCGTGTGATAGAGAGACAAATAGCCTGAGAAAGAGAGCAACAGCGATAGATAGAAAAATTTTAGTTTTATCATTTCTGATAGCAAGAGTAAAATGTCTTATTTCAAAATTGATCTTGTAGATCCACATGTTTATCTGATATCGATTTGCTTCAACTTAATCAATGCGATGGACAGCGATTTTTTTAAAGCTTAGTCTGACTATTACAGTATTTTTGATTTTTGGTTGCCTACGGTCAAATATTCAATCAAAAGGTTTAAAAAAAATTAACTTGTAAACGTAATATCCATTTTGAAAGACTTTTGGCTGCACATCCCTTTCGCTTATAATTATAGCGAAGTAACGTAGGAGTATAAAAAGGGACTCCAAATTGTATCAAAATCGCATATTCAACTTTTATGGTCTTTTCACTAATCAGAATTTTATTTCATTAAGAATGTATCTATATTTATCGTATTATTATTATTATAACTCAAGGTTTTGGGATGAAGTCTTTCTGCTAGATAGCTTTAGAGATTTTGGAGTATCTTGACTAAGTATTAGTATAAAAGGGACTTTTTGTATTCTAATTGTTATATATATATAACGATGCTTAATCTATTGCACGATACTTAGTTAAATTCTAATCCGAAGTTATATAACGACTGAACACTTGTAACTGAATTGTTTGTTTGGAAAGAGCTCACATGCGATCTCAGCTGAGTGAGAGTGTAGTCAATAGTCGTCTTGAAAAGTTGAGACTTAGTCAGTGCACCTGTAGCTCTTGA
>JAWDGP010006691.1:0-17500 GCA_033675545.1 Elysia crispata
ACTCCTTAAATGAAAAAACATAAATAAAGTATACTTTAAAGGACATTAAGCAATCAAACAATTTACATTCTCAACATCAACATAAAAGATACTTTCCTGGGACAAAATTGTTTAATGGGGAAAAAAAAGGACTGATAATACAGCTCTAGTCTCTATGTACCTTTTTCACAAGCAAGGTGAGCAAGCATGGCAATGGTTTGTATTGTTGTTTTTCACAGCCATCTCATCCGCAAGAATTCCATTGGAGGTAAAACATCATGGCATTGCTCAATAAGTCCAAACTAATCTACTCTCGTAGTGTATGCTTCAGTAGAAATGGAACCTTTATCTTTCCCTTCAGTTCAACAAAAATAGACGTGTTTTAAAAAATTATTTTACGAATGATAAAAAAAATAGAGAAGCATAATTCTATGCCTGCAGCACAAGTTGCACTAACTTGCATATCAGGTAAGTGGTATTTAAAAATAGATTTTTATTTTTATCTTGTTTGTAGAAGTAAGAATATGAAAAATATATTTGCCTTCTTTACAAGTGTGAAAGTTGATAAGTTTAATAGTACAATTATCTGAAATACTACATTGAAGCAAAGCGGAAAAAAAAAACAACCAATAAATATTTTTAAATGTATCAAATCAATATATTTTTACATGGTAACTCAAATTAAGTTTGTGACAGGATTCTGAGAAATGAACATTTCACCGAGTTTTAAGCAAACCAGATTTGGCCCTTCAAAAGTTGACCACACGCATACTTTTGTGTAAAGAATATCGTTGTGGGCCTACGCGAATAGCAGCCAAAATTTAGTCATAAAAACTGCTTACCACACACACTCAATTTCTTTTCTGAACCAGTATCATCATGATGTTAGTTCTGGGAAATTTCTCTTTTCCCCTTTTTTCCCTCCGACAACTCCCTACAATATGGCCTTTGTTGAGTACTAGCAGGGGCCCAAAGTTAGAAAGAGGGAAATAATTGAGAACCGACATGAATGCTTGATAGAGCAGGAAAAGTAATTGAGGTCTACCTGTGGAGTGTTGATTAGAAATAAAAAGTATCGATCGACTGTTCTCGATATGAAGCCAGAATTTGCTCTGTGTTGATTTCGGTGCATAACTTTCGGATTTGAGAAATTTCCCAAGGGCTTAACATCATGGATGATTCGCCACTGTGCCAAGATCCGATAACCTCAGCAGCACAGACAAGCGGTGAACCCAAAGTATGTCAACCTGTTTGTCCCTGGTACGCCTGTGGGTCCTTGGCTTGGGCCGTGTGTACTCCTTGACTTTGGGGAGTCCTCTGACCCGATGGGCCATGCTCGATGGCTCTACAGGTGGGGGGGGGGGGGGGGGGGGGGGGGGGGGGGGGGGGCTCCTCAGGGTTGTTTCATGTAAAATCACACAAACATACACTTTAGGGAAGTTTTAGGGGAGATAGGAGAGCGTTAACAATCAGCCCCCCCTTTTTTTTTAAAATCGGTTTCTGAAGCTTAGATTTGTTTTGTTGTTGTGTGTGCATTAAAAGTAGTAAGCTAGATTAGGGGTATGAGACGGAAGAGGGAGAGATAGGCAGAGGGAGAAGAGGGAGAGAGAGACAGAGAGAGAGAGAGAGAGGAGAGAGAGAGAGAGAGAGAGAGAGAGAGAGAGAGAGAGAGAGAGAGAGAGAGAAAGAAGATTGAGAGTGAAAGAAAGAAAGAAAGAACTTCATTCAGTATTATAGTAAATACTAGGTATTGCTGGCAACTTTATTAATTTACCAGCCCATCAGAGAAATAATAATCTCGAAAATGACGACCTTTATATAACAAAGGACTTCTGAATTTATTCCGTAAATCAGAGGAAAAGGTGAAATGTGATATCTGGATATCCAGAACAGACAATCTTTACCATCAAATGTTCATCAGCCTGGGGAACAAGACATGTGGAAATGTTTTATATTTTATGCAGAAACTCCATCTAGTAAGCAGTCAAGATAGATACAAAATCCTTTAATCTTCTTTCTTAACATTGAAATAGTTATTCAAAGGAGATGTTAAAGATATTAGAATGATGAGATTTCCTAGAGTTATTTTTTTGTCTCACAACAATCAAGGCAGAACAACAGTAATTATATAGTTTCTTATTCACAACCTGACACCCCTGCACAGAAAGAAAAGCAATTCAAAAAAGTAAGTGACTATTTCAAAAGAGCATATCTCATATGATGAAAATTCTAGATAAAGAAGATCTTTTTCTTATCTCAAATTATCTTATCCTTAACTTTTCCTTTAATCTTTAACGCTCTTGTTTCTCTACCCCACCTGCCTCTGGTTCCTATTTTTTAATCAATCAGTATAAATATTTATGTAGTGCCCCTACAGGTTTCTTCTAGCACGACTCTAGAGGTTCCCCCACAATGGGCTCAATCTGACTGGATTCAAACAGGCTGCTGTCTACAAACTCCATATGAGATTCCAGAGGCAAGTAGCCATAGGTGGAAAATCTGATGAAAGAAACAAGTATTGGCTTGAAAAAAAAAAATATAGAAAACAAAAGTTTATTACATCATCTTATCAGGTTATTGCAGGCAGCTGGAGGTTAGTTAATTGGTAAACTAAAGGGTTGCAGCAGGTGAACATGTAGTATGTCCTTTTTAGTTTCCAGTTTTACAAAAAGCTTCACATTTAAATTGTCCATTCCACTATGTTAGTCTAATCATCTCGTTTTCTGTCTCCTCCCTCGTTGTTCGATGCCCTCATTGATCACTTTGCAAGCATGTGCTCGTCCATCACCGGTGATTTTGTATTTCTTTCACCGTGGTTAGAAAAGATTCAATCAACATAACTGCTTGGATGGTTCTATTCCTTAACTCCCAATCTCTTACACTATTTCTGTAGAAGATGCCACAAGATTTTGAAATCATCTCATTCTGTCATTTTTTTCACCAGTAAATAGAAAGATGGAAATGGTTAAATTTACATAACTTTTGAATGTCTTGATAAGCTATTACCTGTGGTTATTATGAATCTTGTTTGATGTTCAATGAGTCAAAAATTAAGAGATGTATCAGAAAATTGTCTGAAACTTTTCAGACTGAGACAAATCTATAAGCAAATTATCTGAAGCTTTTTCAGACTAAGACAATAGGAGGAAAAAAAAGATTAAACCAAACCAAAAACCTGGCATTACTAGAGTGATTGTGCTCCACATGGAGGTCCTGCAGCTGTTGGTGGGTGAAGCTGATAATGTGGGCCACATCTCCTCTGGACAAGATGCCATAGGTGAGGCTCGGCAGAAGCTCATTCTGGGTCTCCTACATAATTAGACCAGGGGACTGGATTAGGGAGATAAAGATGTGCAAAAAAATTAGTCAGGTAAGGAACTAGGATCATCCGCTTGGCACCAGCTCATTCTGAGTCTCCTGCATAATAAGAGTCTCAGGACTGGATTAGGGAGATAAAGAAGCGCCAAAAAAAGGCGGGCACAATAACCCAGCCCTCTTTGAAGTTGGTAAAAAGCTGCATATATGATTATAATTATATAAACTGACATTAAATTCTTGATATCCTGCTCATTCTGGCTGGAGATGACTGCCTAAAGCTATAAAATGTTTCTCCAAACTTTTAAGCTCTTATACAATTCTTAAATGCTTATCTTGGCAATCAAAATTGATTCTAAACTGTGTATCAAACAAAAAAGATTTCAATCTGTGTATCAATCAAAATAGATTTTAAACTGTATATCAAACAAAACAGATTTTAAACTGTGTATCAAACAAAACAGATTTTAAACTGCGTATCAAACAAAATACATTTTAATTTGTCAATCAAACAAAATCGATTTTAATCTGTATAGTATATCAATCAAAACAGATTTGAACCCTTGTATCAACAAATTCCACACAATTAATTACCCGTCAAAAATTTCATGAAGTTCGCCATAGACTGTGTGTGCCAAGATATGATGGACTCAATGATGTCCTTTAGTATTGTGTGAAACTGAGCATCTTGAGGAAAGGATCTTATACAGGAAACTTTTCAAATCCACAGAGTATGATGCCCTCAAAGACATGAGGGACCCAGTGTTGTACAAACTGTAACACTGTAAAGAAAAGAGAGAGAAGAGAAAAAAATCTTATCAATCACGGCCTCACACCCCTGCATCTGAAAAGATAAAAGAAAAAAAAACCTTGGATTTCTTAGAGATCCTTTAATGTTGACGATAATAAATAGTATATTGCCATATTTAATATAATGTGAAAATTACTAAATCATGCTATATTACATGTCACATATAATGCAATCTTTAAACTCCCTGCCCCTGAATAGAGAGGAGAAAGGTTGTCAAGTTTTAGATTTCAACTAGCATTTCCAATTGGTTGAGAATCTTTATCTATTTATTTAGAATGTAAATACTTTGTGCAAAAATGACTAAACTTTTTTAAAGAGAGCAGATAATAATAAAAATAGTCACACTTTTACAGAGTTTCATAAAGTCATTGCAACAGGCTCTATTCTTTACTATCAAGATCTGTTTAATCACAATTTTACAGAGTATCATAAAGTCATTGCAACAAACTCTATTCTCTCCACTGCCAAGATCTGTTTCAGCAATAGTGCTACTGCAGGACAAATTAAGAAATCAATTTTGTCTCCATTATTCCTTGAAGTTCACTTTTCTTTTGCAAGTCAACATAACTTTCCTGAACATTGAATTTTAGTATAGCTGGTTAGAACTATATTGTACATTCTGTCTGGATGAAGGAAAAAATATTGCAGCAAGAAGTAAAATACCTGAGTGTGATTGTTTCCACCATCTCTAGCCAGGTGGAGATACTTTGCTCCTGTCTCGTCTTGGTTTAGCATCACTGCTGGGATGAAAACGTCAGGTACTTCTTCCACCTGAATTAGTTTATTAAACAAAGCCTATGATAGAAGTATCTCACAAGTCAGACATGTCTGATGGAAGAAACAAATACTGGAAAAAAAATATAGAAGAAAAAAGGTTTATCACATCATCTTATCAGGTTACTGATGGCAGTTGGAGGTTAGTTAATTAGTGATATAAAGGGTTGCAGGTTAACAACTCTACTACACGTATGTCCTTTTTTTGTTTTCCGTATTACAAAGGGCTTCAGCTTTAAACTGTCCATTCCACTATGTTATTCTAATCATCTCGTTTTCTATAAGTCTCTCCTCCTCCCTCGTTGTTTGATGCCCTGATTGATCAATTTGCAAGCATGTGCTCATCCATCTCAGTTGATTTTCTATTTCTTTCACAGGGTTAGAAACTCTTCAATAGACATAACTGCTGTGAAGATTCTGTTCCTCATCTCCCAATCTCTTACTCTATTTCTACAGAAGATGCCACAAGATTTTGAAATCATCTCATTTTTGTCATGTTTTCACCAGTAAATAGAAAGATGAAATTGGTTGAATTTACATCACTTTTGAATATCTTGATAAGTTATTACCTGTGTTTATTCTGAATCTTGTTTGATGCTCAATGAGTCAAAAATTAGAAGACTTATACGAAAACTGTCTGAAACTTGATCAAGACAAATGTACAAGGAAATTATCTGAAGCTTTTTGAGACTGAGACAAAAAGAGAAAAAAAAAAGATTAAACCAAACCAGAAACCTGGCATTACCAGGGTGATAGTGTTCAGCATGGAGGTCCAGCAGCTGTTGGTAGGTGAGGCTGATAATGTGGGCCACATCTCCTCTGGAAAAGATGCCAAAGGTGTGGCTCGGCAGAAGCTCATTCTGGGTCTCCTACATAATTAGACTCTCAGGACTGGATTAGGGAGATAAAGATGTGCAAAAAAAATTAGTCAGGCAAGGAACTAGGATCATCCACTTGGCAGCAGGTCATTCTGAGTCTCCTACATGATTAAACTCTCAGGACTGGAGTAGGGAGATAAAGAAGCGCCAAAAAAAGGCGGGCACAATAACCCAGCCCTCTTTGAAGTTGGTAAAAAGCTGCATTTATGATTATAATTATATAAACTGACATTAAATTCTTGACATCCTGCTCATTCTGGCTGGAGACGACTGCCTAAAGCTATAAAATTTTTCTCCAAACTTTTAAGCTCTTATAAAATTCTTTAAATGCTTATCTTGGCAATCAAAATTGATTTCAATCTGTGTATCAAACAAAATAGATTTCAATTTGTGTATCAAACATAATAGATTCTAAACTGTATAACAAATAAAACTGATTTTAAACTGTGTATCTAACAAAATAGATTTTAAACTGTGTATCCAACAAAATACATTTTAATTTGTCAATCAAACAAAATCGATTTTAATCTGTATAGAATACCAATCAAAACAGATTTGAACCCTTGTATCAACAAATTCCACACAGTTAATTACTTGTCAAAAATTTCATGAAGTTCGCCATAGACGGTGTGCCCCAAGTTATGAGGGACTCAGTGATGTCCTTTAGTATTGTGTGAAACTGAGCATCTTGAGGAAAGGATCTTATACAGGAAACTTTTCAAATCCACAGAGTATGATGTGTTCCAAAATATGAGGGACCCAGTGCTGCGCATCAGTGTTGTGCAAAATGTAACACTATAAAGAAAAGCGAGAGAAGAGAAAATAATCTTATCTATCATGGCCTCACAGCCCTGCTTTAAAAAATATGTCCAAAAAGATAAAAGAAAAAAATACCTTTGATTTCTTAGAAATCCTCTAATGCTGATGATAATAGTATATTGGCATATTTAATATAATCTGCAAAGTACTAAATCATGCTATATTGCATGTCACATATAATGCAATCTTTAAACTCCCTGCCCCTGAATAGAGGAGAAAGGTTGTCAAGTTTTAAATTTCAACTAGCATTTTCAATTGGTTGAGAATCCTTATCTATTTATTTAGAATGTAAATACTTTGTGCAAAAATGGCTAAATTTTTTTTAAAAAGAGGATATGTAATAATAAAAAACCCCCACAATTTTTCAGAGTATCATAAAGTCATTGCAACAAACTCTATTCTCTTCACTGTCAAGATCTGTTTCAGCAATAGTGCTACTGCAGCACAAATTAAGTAATTCAGTGAAGCTCTTCATTTTTCTTTTGCAAGTTAACATAACTTTCCTGAACATTGAATTTTAGCTCAGCTGGTTTGAACTATATAGTAAATTCTGTCCGGCTGAAGGAAAAATATTGCAGCAAGAAGTAAAATACCTGAGTGCAATCGTTTCCATCATCTCTAGCCACGTGGAGATGCTTTGCTCCTGTTTTGTCTTGACTTAGCATCACTGCTGGGATGAAAACATTAGGTACTTCTTCCACCTGAATTAGTTTATTAAATAAAGCCCATGATAGAAGTATCTCACAAGTCAGACATGTTTAGAAACGTAATAATCTCTATAATAATGTCATTTGAAAGAATAAGGTTAAGAGTAGAATGAATAAGACTCTGAGAATAAAATCAGAATTATTCGTTGAATTATCAAATATATTAGGGGTGAAAAAAGGCAGAAAACTATACATATGGAAACTGAAAAAAAAAACAAAAAACCACTGGATAGGTCTCTACCTAGTACACATTCTTTACACTTATTAGGTGATTTCTCTTATTATCCTTTATAAACAAACATTTCATGATTTCTCCACATTAATTGAAGGATAATCTTTGGATGGAACATGCTCAATATGACCGGCTCATGTTGTTTAATGAAGTTAGCAGCATCATAATAAAACATGAAACAGTATGTTTTTCTGTCATATACAATTCCAAAACTCAAATTTATCTGTATACACATAAGGATTAAATGAAAAACTCAACTTAAGTCAAGATGAGAACAGTTCTGCTTGTTTCCCCTCCAGTAAAGTTTCTTTCATCTTTGTTAGTTGTTGTTTTGGTTTTAAACATTCATGGTCCTACTGAAGTTAAGAGGAAAGCTATCTTACTCTCATCACTTTTTACTTTGTTAACTTTAAAATTAGAGACAAGATGCTTTACTGTTCAGAAAATAATATTGAGAGATGAATTAATAATGCTGGGCTGCTAACCAAGGAAAAGGGTGTTAAAGCAGTCACTGCCATTCTGGATTTAAAATTATAATAAATCCTGGGATAATAATCTAGATAATACCGCAGTGTTGCAGTCTCGGTTCTATATTGATAGTGCGGCCATGGTAGATACTATAAACTAGCCAGAGTTTCACAGCACATTAAAATGGAGGCACTGATCTAATCAAATTACTATCTTGCAAAAATCGAAGGGTAACTTCTTCAGAAGTTATTTCAATACAAAATATTGAACTTGTTTTGACTATTTTTAATACCAATCTGGCCATTTGTGGCACGATTTGTCTACACCGAACCGGGACCTCAACACTGCGGTATTACCATAATCTAAACAACGCAGGTGGGAATGTTCGGCTCATGCGCTAGAGATCTATGTGTATCTTAAAGGCTGTGATACTATAATTTTGTCTAGCCTTATCAATCCAAGATTGAACTGTAGTAGTTCTCAAACTGCGTAAGACCATTGGATTAATGGCAGAGCAGTGACCTATGTCAAGAATATGACAAATCTTCCAGAATAACCTAAGGTTAGCCGGCTACACGCCTTGGTATTGATTGTGTAGTCTATTTTCATTTAGCCTACATTGGATTTGCATGAAATTTGTCCATACATTTTAGACTTAGAAATCTAACGTATAATCTGGATAGCTCTGTTTTGGCTATATCTAGATCTAGATTCGACTAACAATGAAGCTGCTTATTTCCTCCACCTGAGTGTGATTTTGATTTTTACCTTGTAAAATTGTTTTGTAAAGTTTTATTCATTTGAAATAAACAAGCATAATGGCCATCTTGGAAGGAAACTAGTCAGGGGAAGTCAAAATGAAAATGGTTTGGTACACTGGCAGTATTTCTGTGGATTATTTCCCTTATTATACGAAACTCATACATCTAACACAGTTGAAGATGGATCAAAAATTAATATTTACTGGGAATTTTTGCGAATTCGCTCATTTAAAAGAAAAATATATTAAGCGTCGCGTCAAACAGGGATGTGAGCCTTTCCTAGATTTTTCCCCTCTTCAGTTAAAACATTATGCGATACTACGAAGCATACCTAGGAATTAAAGTAGGAAGCCACAAGAATGTGTGTCGCTTCATTTGCTGACGGCTATTTAATGGATGTTTAAATGTAAGTTTGCATTTAACAACGGCAAACACACGCAAAAATACACAAAACGCTTCGTTCGTTGGCTCATACGTTATGTCATAAAGCCAGTCTTTCGAGAAATTGAATTGTGCAACGTTTGGCATTTTGAAGTTATCAAACAAATACTGATATTACGTGGTTAAATGTTTCCAGCACAAACTAAGCTACCACAAGCAAGCTTTTGAAGCTAATAGAAGCGACGAAGGCTGAAGATAAATTGGAGATTTCATTTAATGATAAATAAGTATAAGTGAGAAGTTTTCAGGCTAAAGCTTTAGAAAGAGCTCACCATTCGTAGGCCTCAAAGTGTACAGAGGCCCTAGCTCAACAAGTTTTCTTTACCTTTGTTGAATTCTACCTCATCCACCCGTAGAATTGCGTCAGCATCGTTTACTTCAAAGAGATTTTTTTATTTGATTTGGGGGGGGGGGGGGGGTGGCGTACAAACTAATCTTTATTTCTAGGAAAAACAGCAGTACAAATCGAGGGTTCGAATTCCACAGAGAGGAAAAACAAACTATATCTACACCATTGTAAATATTATTGATATGCCCCTCCAGATTTATCCGGAAGTACATGATAACAGATTGTCACCATGTTGAGATTCTCTCAGGTCTTCAGCATGTTGACTACTAAGCTGACTCAGTTTCTTCCATGCTTTCCTTCTCTTCAATTTTTACCACCTTCCCAATCCATTTTTTTTTTCTCTCTGTGCAAAATCTCTAAAGAAGCTTTTCTTTTCAATCCTGGAAGGTCATCATTTTGTAAATTTGCCTAACCAGATAACTTCTCTTTTTCTTTTTGCCTCGATATATTTTTCCACATACGATGTTGAACAAATCTTTCAAGTGTTTGAAATTATTTCAGAAAAAAAAATAAAGAAATAGCCTCAGTCATCAATCTTTGTTTTGTTTCTCTTTCTGCTCTTGGTATTTGTTCCACAGCCACCTCTGGGATCGCTACTTTGAGCTATGCCCATTGCCAATCTTCTTTCATTCTACGAGGGCATATTGAAAAGTTCTGCCTCCAACGCCATAATGTATCGGGTTTTCAATTTAGAATCTTCTAGTTTGGCATCAATACTCACAAACCCGTTGTCTACATGTGTGCAAAATTGCTTCTGCGTATGACGTCATTTGAGCTCAAAATGTGGCGCGTCATCAAGCTTGGTGGTGTCAAAGCACTGCGGTCAGAGGAAAGCAAAAATGGCGTCTTCCATGGATCTACGCTTAAAACAAAGGGCTGTGGTTGAATTTCTGACTGCACAAGGCTGTAGTCCTATAGAAATCTTTTATCGTATGAAAGCCGTATATAGTGAAATGTGTTTAGATGGTAAGTACTGTGAGACGATGGACGCGGCGTTCAAGGGAAGAGAATCCCAGTGAATCAACTGTTCATGATTCAAGCCCGTACTGGTCGAAGCCATAGTCAGCGTCAGACTCTAAGCGCCAATCTCGTGTTGATCAGTTGATTCGTGAAAATCGCCGCGTCAAGCATGATTGACATTAGTATGGAAATAGGGATTTCTCAAGAGAGGGTCCAACCAACATCATCACAAATCCTCCTAGGATACAGGAAAAGTTTCTGCTCGATGGGTTCCAAGAATGCTGACACCTCAGATAAAAGCTGCAAAGAGTGCAAATCTGTAGAGAACTGTTGGCAAAATTTGATGAGGATGGTGAAGACTTCCTCCGTCAAATTGTCACTGGGGATGAACTCCTGGGTTCATCATCGTATGATCCTGAATCGAAGCTCAACAGTCAGAAGGGGTATAGACACAAAGCGTCACCATCTCCAGAAAAAATTCAAGTGTTTTCTTCCGCACGGAAGGTGCTTCTCACGATCTTTTGGGACAGTGAGGGTGTGGTCTCACACAGAATTTTTGGAACAAGGCAACACCGTGAATCTCTACGAAATATGTGAAAACACTGGAGAAACTGAAAGCGAGGTTGCGACGGGTAAGGAGAGGTGAAAGTTTCCATCATCCATCACGACAACGCTCGCCCTCACACCAAGTTTGGAAACTCGCACGGCTTTAGATCGTTTTAGGCCTCTGAGACATTACCGCACCCGCCTTATAGCCCAGATCTTGCTCCGAGCGATTTCTTCCTTTTTCCAAAACTCAAGGATTACCTCAAGGGCAACCGTTACGAATGACAGACGAAGATGTGAAGAATGCCTTGTTCTTTCTTGGTGCAGAACAAGACTGCTGACGCTTCTTCGCTGACGGCATCCAACGAGGTCGTCCGTCGGTGGCGGCTCTGTATCGAATCGGGACGGTGATTATGTTGAAAAATGATATGTCATCTGGTGCTAAATAAAATGACCTTTCATTTGGTGTAAGTATCATTTGTTTGTCTTCATTATTTCCAAAGTTATGGACTTGGAGGCAAAAACTTATCCAAATATGCCCCTCGTATAATTGTTCTTTTTCATCTTTATGTCTATGACTATTCATGTCAGTATGTTACTCAATCTTTTGTCTCGAACTGCAAGTCACGTATTCTTTATCCTCTTTCTGATTTTTCCATACTCTCTGTCTGTCTGTCTGTCTCTGTTTCTTTTTTGTACCTCTTTTCTATGACTGTTGACATATTTTGTTTATGTCTCTTTCTATGTCTGTATGTAAGTCACTCTTTCTCTATACCTCATGTCCTATTTCTTTTTTTTTTTTTTTTTTTTTTGGGGGGGGGGGGTATTTTCCTTCCAGGCTCTCTCGAATCTTCTGGAACCCTCCCTCCCTCTCCCTCCTCTCCCTCTCTCTCTCTCTCTCTCTCTCTCTTTTTCTTATTTCTTTGCGCCTATTCTCTCGTTTTTTGAAATATTTTTTTAATCTTTGTGTCCGTATCTAAATCAATATATTGATCACTCTTCCTCTTTAACTGAGTGTCGCTGTTTCTTCCATCAATTTTTTGTCCTTCTATCCTCCCATTTTCTCTCTCTCTCTCTCTCTCTCTCTCTCTCTCTCTCTCTCTTTCTCTCTCTCTCTCTCCCTTCATTTTTACCTCTCCTCTGTTATTTTCGAAACATTTTTTTTTATTTTTAATAGATGTGTCTATTGAAGGTTATTACTCTTTCGCATTATCTCTTACTCTCTCTCTATCAATCACTCTGACTTCTATATAAATATTTCTAAATTATCTTTCCTTTTTATTTTATTTTATTTCTCTCTCTAATCCTCTATTCAACACACATCAATGTGCAAGCTCTGAGGTAGCTATAACTGGTCTTCCATGTTTTTGAAAACCACTTTTCTGTTAATGTTTCTATATTTCAGCCGATATTAGTTGTTTTCATCTTTCTGGTCTTTGAAACAATATTTACCAGCGATCCTTCACCGTCACAACCTTATTTTCATCAGTCTCCTTGCTTTACGTTACCTTTCTATTTGGATGCCACCTTTTCTCGCACACCTTGCTTTACGTTACCGTTCTGTTTGGATGCCACCTTTTCTCGCACAACCTTGCTTTACGTTACCGTTCTATTTGGATGCCACCTTTTCTCGCATAACCTTGCTTTTTACGTTACCGTTCTATTTGGATGCCACCTTTTCTCGCACAACCTTGCTTTACGTTACCGTTCTGTTTGATGCCACCTTTCTCGCACAACCTGCCTTTTACGTTACCGTTCTATTTGGATGCCACCTTTTCGCACAACCTTGCTTTACGTTACCGTTCTGTTTGATGCCACCTTTTTCTCGCATAACCTTGCTTTACGTTACCTTTTCTATTTGGATGCCACCTTTCTCTGCACAACCTTGCTTTACGTTGCCTTTCTATTTGGATGCCACCTTTTCTCGCACACCTTGCTGGTGCTAAATAAAATGACCTTTCATTTGGTGTAAGTATCATTTGTTTGTCTTCATTATTTCCAAAGTTATGGACTTGGAGGCAAAACTTATCAATATGCCCTCGTATAATTGTTTTTTTTTCATCTTTATGTCTATGACTATTCATGTCAGTATGTTACTCAATCTTTGTCTCGAACTGCAAGTCACGTATTCTTTATCCTCTTTCTGATTTTTCCATACTCTCTGTCTGTCTGTCTGTCTCTGTTTCTTTTGTGTACCTCTGTTCTATGACTTTTGACATATTTTGTTTATGATTCTTTCTATGTCTGCATATAGATCACTCTTTCTCTATACCTTCATGTCCTATTTCTTTTTTTTGGGGGGTTATTTTCCTTCTAGGCTCTCTCAATCTCTCAGGAACCCTCCCTGCCTCTCTCTCCCCCTCCTCTCTCTCTCTCTCTCTCTCTTTTTCTTTTTTCTTTGCGCCTATTCTCTGGTTTTTAATATTTTTTTTTAATCTTTGTGTCCGTATCTAAATCAATATATTGATCACTCTTCCTCTTTAACTGTGTGTCGCTGTTTCTTCCATCAATTTCTTGTCCTTCCTCTCCCATTTTCTCTCTCTCTCTCTCTCTCTCTCTCTCTCTCTCTCTCTCTCTTTTCTCTCTCTCTCTCCCCTTCATTTTTACCTCTCCTCTGTTATTTTCGAAACATTTTTTTTTTATTTTTAATAGATGTGTCTATTGAAGGTTATTACTCTTTCGCATTATCTCTTACTCTCTCTCTATCAATCACTCTGACTTCTTTATAAATATTTCTAAATTATCTTTCCTTTTTATTTTATTTTATTTCTATCTCTAATCCTCTATTCAATACACATCAATGTACAAGCTCTGAGGTAGCTATGACTGGTCTTCCATGTTTTTGAAAACCACTTTTCTGTTGATGTTTCTATATTTCTGCCGATATAAGTTGTTTTCATCTTTCTGGTCTTTGAAACAATATTTACCAGCGATCCTTCACCGTCACAACCTTATTTTCATCAGTCTCCTTGCTTTACGTTACCTTTCTATTTGGATGCCACCTTTTCTCGCACACCTTGCTTTACGTTACCGTTCTGTTTGGATGCCACCTTTTCTCGCATAACCTTGCTTTACGTTACCGTTCTATTTGGATGCCACCTTTTCTCGCACAACCTTGCTTTACGTTACCGTTCTATTTGGATGCCACCTTTTCTCGCACAACCTTGCTTTACGTTACCGTTCTGTTTGGATGCCACCTTTTCTCGCACAACCTTGCTTTACGTTACCGTTCTATTTGGATGCCACCTTTTCTCGCACAACCTTGCTTTACGTTACCGTTCTGTTTGGATGCCACCTTTTCTCGCATAACCTTGCTTTACGTTACCTTTCTATTTGGATGCCACCTTTTCTCGCACAACCTTGCTTTACGTTACCTTTCTATTTGGATGCCACCTTTTCTCGCACACCTTGCTTTACGTTACCGTTCTGTTTGGATGCCACCTTTTCTCGCACAACCTTGCTTTACGTTACCGTTCTATTTGGATGCCACCTTTTCTCGCATAACCTTGCTTTACGTTACCGTTCTGTTTGGATGCCACCTTTTCTCAATGTCCCTTGCTTTACGTTACCGTTCTATTTGGATGCCACCTTTTCTCGCAATAAACCTTTGCTTTTACGTTACCGTTCTGTTTGGATGCCACCTTTTCTCGCATAACCTTGCGTTATGTTATCGCTCTATTTTTCGCAAAACCTTAAACGTAACCTATTTGTTATCTAACTGTATGCCTCTCTTCCTTTGTTCTCTGTCATTTTTTTTCTTTTTCCTCTCTCATTCTCTCTCTCTCTCTTTCTCTCTCTCTCTCTCTCTCTCTCTCTCTCTCTCTCTCTCTCTCCAGCCCCTCGCTATCTCTATCTTCTTTGCCTCTCTTCCTATATTTTTTTGATACATTCATTTCACCTTTATATCTCTATCTAAATCAGTTCATTACTAAATATTTCTCTCTATGTGTGGCTATTTACTTACAGTCTCATCGAAGCATCTTTGTTCTCTTTAATTTTTTTTACACATTCTTTCTATCTTTTTCTCGCTATCTCTTTCTTCTTTGCCTCTCTTGTCTTACTTTTGATAAATTAACTTTACCTTTATGTCTCGGTCTATATCAGTTTATAACAAAATATTTTTCCTTATGTGTCGCTATTTACTTACAGTCTCATCGAAGCAGAGTCTATCAAGATCTTAGTACTGATAAGCAGATATATATGGCGTGCCAGTCACAAGCGGACAGTGCGTTAGTGGAGCAATGCCAAATTATGTGAAATTCCTTCCCCTTGAAAGATAACAAATAAAGAGGAGGGTGTTACATGTTAAATGGCTTATGCCCCTTTGAAACAAACCCCCCCAAAAAAAAATATTTCATAAAGGTAGGACTCCGTGAAATTTAACTGCGAAGTACACTCATTACTAAATATTAAATAAATGAAAACACATTTCTCTGTCATGTTACATAGTGGGACGAATGTTGAAATTTTTTCTGAATAATCAGGTAAAAACGTGATTCTATGTTGCAAGGGTTTTAAGATATGTCATTCTATGCCATAACTGATTCACTTGAAATAGTTGTCCTTTGTAGCTAGGAGTGAGTTTGTTCAGTTTGTCAACACGCCTAGGGGGGTATTTATTTTTTTTCTCCTGACCTTCACAGCCTCTTGCGTGGTTATTACTAACAAGTCCAACTACTCAACGAATAGAGTAAAAAGAAATTCGATTAACCAAAGATAATAATGTCTTATTTTCTAAACTATTTAACTAGTTTTCCTTTATTTGTCTCTCGATGATTTAAAAAAAAGCTGTCCGATCTCAAAGCGATCCATTTTCTCACCCCGTATTTTTCATTTCGTTAGTGCGAGAGAGAGAGAGAGAGAGAGAGAGAGAGAGAGAGAGAGAGAGAGAAAGAGAGAGAGATATATATATATATATATATATATATATATATATATATATATATATATATATATATATATATATATATATATATATATATATATATATATATATATATATAGAGAGAGAGATATATATATATATATATATATATATATATATATATATATATATATATATATATATAGATATATATATATATATATATATATATATATATATATATATATATATATATATATATATACAGACAGACAGACAGACAGACAGAGAAAAAGAGAAAAAGTGAGTGAGTGAGAGAGATAGAGATAGAGACAGAGAGAAAGAGGGAGAGATTAATGGGCAAGGAAAAATGATTCTGTTTTTAAATAACTTAAAACGCGGAGATTTTTATGAGGTTCGAGATTCATTTGCCGTTAGTTTTGTTTATTGTTTTTGTTGTTGTTATTGATGATGATGATGATGTGCCTTCTCATTTCTCTTTTATCTGAACCGGTGTATCAGTATTTTGAGAATCCTTCGTTAGCTATAATTCTTTTTGTTTTTTCATTCGTTACTTTTACTGTTTCTCTGTTTTGTTTGCAATTTCTTTCCACGATTAAGTAAAAAATCATCTGCTAGAGACTTTATATGTTGGCTTTAGGTCCTCAGTTGTAAACCCCTCCGTTAAGGTGGCTTTAGGGATTAAAAAAACACACACACACACCCACACAGATTATCAATCTTGTGATGGACCAGCCACCTCCAGCCTAGGGGTATTGATGTTGTTGTTGTTGTTGTTGTTGTTGTTGTTGTTGTTGTTGTTGTTGTTGTTGTTGTTGTTGTTGTTATTGTTGTTGTTTTTCTTGTTCTTTTTGTTGTTGTTGTTTTTCTTGTTTTTGTTGTTGTTGTTGTTGTTGTTGCTTTTGATGTGATTCGTGTTGTTGTTGTTGTTGTTGTGGATTTGATGTGATTGTTGTTGTTGTTGTCGTTGTTAAAAGTGTTGCTATTGCTTTTGTTGTTCCTTGTGCTGCACCCTGTTACGATGATTAGACAGTTTCATCCCGCAGCTGGTGCTAGCATTTCTTGTGTATGCTCCCTTGGTTGATCTCTACTGTTAGTTCCTCTCTCTCTCTCTCTCTCTCTCTCTCTCTCTCTCTCTCTCTCTCTCTCTCTCTCTCTCTCTCTCTGTCTCTCTCTGTCTCTCTCTCTCTCTCTCTCTCTCTCTCTCTCTCTCTCTCTCTCTCTCAATATAAAAATTATTAAAAGCAAAACCAAAAAAAAATGTGTCTTTTAAACGGTAATGCTTGTAAGTCGTAGAGTTGTATTAAATTTCTTTCAATGATAAAGTTGTTGAATACACAAGCAGATCTTTTTTACTCAAGTAGAAACTTTAACTAGCAGTTAAATTTAAAATAATGATTTCAATCATGATTTTATTCAAAGACATTAAACTGTTCGGGCAAAGTGATTCGTATTATGTACTCCAGGTTTAGCCATTGGGATGGTAGCGGGAAATAGAAGACATAGCGACACGCAGTTACAAAGGAAGACGGATTAATATACTGATTTAGATGCGGACAAAACGTTTACAAAAAA